>JARHVA010002916.1:442500-890000 GCA_037957365.1 Torreya grandis | reverse complement strand
ATTTGAGGAAAATATACAATAATGATCATCTTACCTTCTTATATGCGACCATACAAGTGCAAAAGGTGTTGGAATCACCTTTTGACTTTATCCACACATGGGAATCATGAGTCCATTTAGAAATTTGATTCATACATGGTATCTTGTATTTTTCA
This sequence comes from Torreya grandis, assembly GCA_037957365.1. Classification (NCBI taxonomy): domain Eukaryota; kingdom Viridiplantae; phylum Streptophyta; class Pinopsida; order Cupressales; family Taxaceae; genus Torreya; species Torreya grandis. Next base: position 889,845 of record JARHVA010002916.1, on the reverse strand, counting down.
CCATGTGATAAGGAACATGTGAAAACTAAGGATAAATATATGTCCTATAGTGGAGTACTACACCCCACAACATGTAACCTCAATTGGATCACAGGTTGGGACCCATCATGGGACTTCTTGTCACATCACTTGTATGTCATGTCACTTGCATGACACATCATCAATATGCCATCTCAACATGCCACATTACCATGAATAGTGACTTTAAATAGTGCCCATGAATAGTAACCTATGAATAGTGGATTCACACCCTAAAAATGTCCCATTTGAAGTGATATACATAAGACCTTAACATACCTATGTCTTATGCCAACCAGTTTCCATCCAAACATCATATATGTTTTCATCAATGTTGATTGTTTTTCACACATATGCCCATAAGATCACTTTTATGAACTACTAAAACTTTTCTGCCTTGAATGACTTTATCTATATATGCACCTTCAAATAAAATTACATCAACTTGAATTGATTCTCACTTCACCATAGACCCATCCTTCTTTAGGATTATGCCATGAAACACTCACTACTCACACTGCTTAGAATTATTTGGTCTAGTACACACCATGGATTTCTTGAGGCTCTCTTACTCTTGATGAATCCAATACACAAGACAACCATGTCTTATCTTCCTTGAGGATACTCAAGAAAATATCTCATAACCATAAGAGGTGAGATACTTGACTTTCTTTATTTATGTCTTTTATGCATCTCCATCCTTAATTTTCTTCTTCATCTCATCCTAGTTACCTTAGTCAAATCACCATTGATCATGTTGGGGCATATAACCAACATACCATCTAAACATAGTAATAACCTCTATTAAACATTATATCTCCATGAAGGTATTCCTTTGCCACATCAGCATGTGTATTAAAACTCATATAGTCTTCAATTATGCAAACAAGAAACTCGTTGCCTCATCCTCATATCCTCTTGGCCATACATCTCATCATGAGATCATCATCTAGGAAACCAACTACTCCAACATTGAAAAACAACAAGTGCACACTATAATATGATAGTGGTTATCAATATGAGAGAAAAAAATAGAAGTCAACACTAGACTTTAACATATGTAGCCTACCTATATCCACCGTGATCAACATGGTAGCCATATATAGTTCTTGGGAAGTCATTACATGACTCAGTGCATCACTACACATACCAATTTTTTGAGCCCCAAAGATACATTTAGGTTACATCATGCTCTATCATAGGTCACACACATAGATTTCTCCTTCAACGTAACCTTCGATCTCTTTTTTTTCTCCATCAATCCTAAACTACTTCAATAATAAGATAGAGGAACTTGTAAAAGTAAATAGCTAACTTCTAAATGTATCAAACCACTTTCTACCATGCTCAACATGGTACTCATCTAGAGTTATTCATATGTTTCCTTGTTGCTTAGTACATCACTGTAATTACCATGGTTTTGAGCCCCAAATATACAATCAAATTACATCTTTGTCTACTACATGTCACACATATAGCCTTTACCTTCCATAGATGCTTAGGTATTTTGTTCTTCTCCATCCACTAAGTTCAATATCAAGTTTCTTTCACCTCCTCTACATGGAATTTTAACATCGTCTTGACTCACACATAGTGGTAGTAGGATACCATAACTTTTACCACTTCACGAGCTGAGAATATAACAAGGTACATGCATTTTCATCACCCTCCATATATACCAATAGATACCATCTTGATCAACCACAAGTTATATAGTTGATTCTTCATTAGGAGCACTATGTGGTTGCTAATATATCTAGTAAATATTTTTCATCTTGTTCTCCATTCTCCATATTCTACCAAGAGCTAAATACATAACATGTAATTTTTTTCATTTTATTTCATATCTTGGTTTCCACTTGTAGATCCCACTTGCACATACTAGCCAAAAACCATGGATCTGATACCACTTATTAGTAAACAATATCCTAATTAAGCTAATACATTTTAAAGTAAAATAAATATGGAAATAAAAACAAGATATAATAAAAACATAAACAATAGGAAATAACACATTACACAAGATATACATGGTAAACCTATTAAAATAGTAATAGAAAATTAAAGGGTATAGGAAGCATCCATACTTCATATTCCATTATAAATTCTCTCTAAAAAACATCAAATCTTCTCATTAAATTACTTTCCATTCTTGTAAACACTTAGGTGAACCAAGATTACAACTAAGCCTTGTAGGATCCAACCTCCAAGATATAACATGTAACTCCATCATGATGTTAACACCATATCATCCAAGGTGAATGCCAAAGCATAAAACTCCATATTCATGAGTTGAGCTAACAAGCCTCTAAGATCCATGTCTTAATCTAGATGAGCCAAGCATTCTTAGCCTTAGACGCTCTAACCACTACCCTCAAGGATCTCCATACTTGCATACAAGCTAGGTGAGCCATGCTTTCATCTGATCCTTATAGGCTCAAACCACCTAAGCATGAATTATTCTTACAACCAAATAATCTAAGTGAGGCAATATTCCATGTATTCCAAACTCCAACTTGTAACATTGATTGAACAGTGGATACCCCAAATGGGCTTCTCCCAAATATAAAGGAGAATGCAATATTTTATAGAATTTTACATGAGAGAGAGAGGGATAAATTCATAGTGGTACCTTATAAATTTGATCCACTTATGAGTGGAGTGTCATGTGATCTCCATAATGTTTTTCACTATGTGCAAAAGTCTTCAAAGAATCTTTGCTTTAGACAATAACATGTGCCGACTCCATGTGGATCCAAAATGTGTTCCCCACTTCCACAAGTGAGACTAAACACATAGTAGTGTTCTTATTATCTTTATTTCTAGGGGTAAAAAATGTGGATGCTCCACTTTAGACAAGATCAAAGCCATCCATTGTGATTCCAATAGTTATACCCCACTCACATATGTGAGGATAATCTACAATGTTGCTCATCTTATCTTCTTATTCCATATGACCACACGAGTCTAAAAGGTGTTGAAATCAGCCTTTTACTTTGTCCACACATAATAATCATTGTTCCCTTAATAAATTTGACCCATACATGACCTCTTGTCTTTTTCACCATGTGATAAACCATATGTGACAACTAAGTACAAATCCTTGTCCTCTAGTGGAGTACTATGCTCCACACAATGTCACCTCATCTTTATCACATACTGGGACCCACCATGGGCCCTTATACCACATCACCTTCCTTTCACATCATGTATATTCTACATCATCTACACACCCACATGCCAAATCATCAAGATGTTATCTCAACATGCCACAACAACATGAATAGTTAATATGAATAGTGTTGATGAATAGTCACCTATCAATAGTGGTTTCACAACCTAACACAAAATGTACATTTATTTATAGGATTAAAAGAGATGATTGAAATAGAAACAAAGGATCCCCAAAAATGGCACCATTATGCACATGGGTGAATCTTGAAAAAATACAAGAAGTATCCATAGGAAATATATACCATTTCCTTGTGGAATTGATGATTACAAAAGACAAAAATGTTCTTTAAAGGATAAATCTTCCCCATATCACACTTGAATGAGTAATGAAAAGGGGGTTAGAGTAGTCCTCAATAAAACCATGCCAACTATCACATAGATAAGAAAAGGTAAAGTAGAGGTCAATTAGATAATAAAACTTATCTCCTACACTTGTATAAGCTTGGAAAAGATGGTAGATTTACTTTTTGACTAATATCAAGCCATTATGTTCTATTCCCACTTAGAATTTCAATCCACTCTCACAATGGAGGTCAACATCAAGTCATTTTTTTTCCTTGCAAGTAATGTGTCACCCATGCTACCTAAGAAACACGACTAGTGTTTATCACCTTGTTAGTGAATAGTGTCTACCATGTCATCATTGAATAATTTTTTTCTCCACATCATTCTCCTCCAATTAAAACCAACTCAGATCTTATGATTTCCCTAATTTTAATATTGCCATTTATTCTATAAAAAATAAAAATTCACACCACTCTATTTTTTGTTGATGCAATATTGTATGAATACTTGGATGTTACCAAATTAGACACCTAAGGTATTATAATGTGATCTATTTATTACATGGATTGGGTAAGTGGAAGAAGAAATATATTAGTCACAAATGTTTGATGATCATGTCATCCTGTTCCACCTCACCAAGTTCTCACCCTTTTTCATCCTCAACTTCTAGCTTTTACTTGTTGGTTTTCCTTTTATCCTCCTTGTGAGATCACACTTCCAACATTAAACTTTCCTCCTCCACCAATATTCTCTTTCATACATATTACATCTTCTTGTGTGATTATACCCACCATTATATGTCTACCTCCACCTAAATCCAAATTATATTTATGCAAAATTTATCCAACCAACTATTAGATCACTCACAACACCAACATACATCACCACTTATATCTCCTCCTTCATGGATGAAACATCATCATTCATACTTCTCCATATGTGTACTAGCTTGCACATCCTCCTCCTATTAAGCTTTCATAATGGGAACTTGAAACATTACTTTTTGTATTTTTTCCTCTCTCCACAACAATACATGCATGCAACCATCCTCCATATGTAACCCTAAATGGTGATAATATTATACCACATGCATCTCTTCTAGGATGTATTATTCCTCTTCAATGCTTGAATTATCCTCATGCTATTAAATCTCACTATGGAATACCAATGGCACATCCAAAACAAATCTAATGGCTATTTTATAATCCTCTTCTCTCTTTAAGGTAAGTATCAATTCTTACCTCTTCCTCATCTTAATCATTAGACTCATAGGCCACTTCATTATCTTCCTCATCACCTAACCATTCCATTGAATCTCCTCTTTTGGCACATGTTCCATCATTATATCCAAGCATGCTTGGATTTACTATAACTTCCCCACATTTTATTATCATGGTTATCCTTCATTATTGTGTGTCATATTAACATTTACAATAGACTCAAAATAGATCCTTTCTCATAATATATCTACTCTTGCAAGGCTTCTCTCATACCTGTAATAAACATTCAAAAATAATTATAATTTGATCTAATACCACTTGATTTGAAAAAATTCAACTCATCATAATGGATATTTGATACCTCTTTATGGATTCAATAATCCATGTAACTCTTAGACACATAATCATCTCATAAACTCATCTAATAAAATACTCACACTTCTCATTAAATCTCTTGCTCATATTACATAAGCTTCAACAAGCTTCACCTTCCACACATACAAAACTTGGCCTTAGCATGCCAAGGAGGATTTCAATTCTTATTCCCAAATTTTTATTATCTACCATTAGTCTCCTAAACCTCATACATAATTATTCATTTAAATATTTCCTCTAAAACTCATAAATACTTGGCAACATCTCACTAAGGAAGATATCCTCACTTCTACTAGACTAGACTATTCTACCAAAAAAAGAATAAAATTTATTTATAGCATTACAATTGATGAATTATACAAAAACAAAGGAGGCACAAAAAATATGTATTCACCACATGCATGAATCTTCGCAAAAGACAAGAAGCATGCTAAGGAAATGTATGCCATTTTCCTTTTGGGATTGATGATTACCAAAGACAAAAAGCTTCTTCTAAGGATAAATTCACCCCATATCATATTTATATGAGTAAGGATAAGGGATTTATATTTGTCCCCAATAAAACTAGAGCACCTTTCACATATAGACAAAAAAAATTATAGTATAAGTCAATTTGAATAGTAAATCTTGTATCTTGCACTTGTATTGAGGGTGCTGATTTAGATTCAAGCATGAATCATAGAAAACAAAAGAACCAAAACATAGAGAAATATTTTAATAACATATTCACACCATATTTTTTTCTTCATATCTCAAACCATATGTGAATACAATATTTATATTGGAAAACTATTTCCCATAACTGGGGAGATAAAATATCCACAAATATTTCTCATGTATCCCCACAATATAAAAAATAAGCTATGTTTGTAATATTGTTGTAATATATTATGACTATAAAAATATAAATAACTCACCAATATTATATTTACCACTTAGTAAATATGTAAACTCACATAATGTGATAATCTAATCCCTAACATTCCTAATCTTAGTTTATATATGCTGAAAAAAACATTCACACTCGCACCTACAATATTATCATCCATTTTATCATGCCCTATTTGGCTCATGACCTTGATATAGAGAGATCCTCACTACTCTCATGATTTTATAGGTTTACTATAAAGCTTCACATGAACAAAATGAATCAAATTATATACCACTATATACTCTTAGGTCTATATATTACTAACACAATGTTGCTACACATGATTGATACTATGTGAAGGAATGTATCCTTTATTTAATTTAAATTATTATAATAGACATGTCACTAAGGGTCATCTCCATAAAGAAGTAAGGTAGTTATGGGATCTCTATAGTAGTTGCTCTCTTAACTATTTCTAAAACACTGTTCACCTCCTATGGTTTTTTGGATATCTACTACAAACCCTTTCAAGATCCATGAATTGAATTACATTGGTGTTTTTATCCTTTCATAATATTTATACAATAAGGAATTATGTTTAGAATAACATACAATACATATTTTGAATAGGCATACACTTTTATTATTATTTTTAAAACATATTATGAAAATAATATAAACACACCACACAAAATCTCACCAAAAAATTGTAGACGCCATCATTGGTGACTGATGAGAGGCTCTAGAAACATCCTTCCTTCATGGATCTGACCTCCAATATGTGATAATGCTTACTAAATTGATATCTCGATGCAGCTCATGTTGTTGATGACAATATTCCCATTAATTAGGACATCATATACAAGCAAAAAAACTTTTGTGTGGCAATTTTTTTATTTTTATAATGACTCTAAGACTAAATGACTTGACTCTAATTAACCTACTATAAACTATTTTATTTATTGACTTTGACATTAACAACAAAATGACACCTTATATTTTGGATGGACATACTCTTACATAAAAAATGAAATAGATTAAAAAAATAAAACTATATAAAAAATTAGATTTGTAATAAAAAAATTTAATCACAAATCTATATATTACAATTAACAACAGATTTAAATATAATACTAAAGATTAATAACTATGAAAACAAATTCCACTATAGACTTGTGGTTGACAAATACCATACAAATTAATGGAGTTAAATGACACTTAACAACTATTGACATAATTTAAACTCACATAAATGAAATACGTAATAGATGTTTAAAATAACAACTTAACTAAAAAATATATAACATGTTAATGAACATTTCCATGCCTTCAAATATCTAACCTAAAAAAATGATCCAAAATTGGATATCCCCAAATGGTCTTCTCACAAATACAAAGGAGAATGCAATGATTTATAGCATTTTACATGAGAGAAAGGGAGAGAAAGATAAACTCATAGAGTCCCCTTAAAAATTCAACCCACACATAAGTGGCATGTCATGTGATCTCCATAATTTTTCTCACCATGTGAAAAATACATCAAATCATATTCAATTTAGGAAAGAAATTGGGCCACCTCTTTGTGTCTACAAAATGTGTTCCCTACTTCTAAAAGTGAGTCCAAACACTCAATATTGTTCTTCTTATCCTCATTTCAAAGTTTCAATAGAGTAGATGCTCTACTTTGGACAAGATCCAAGCCACCTCATGTGACTCCAAGAATTATTCTTCACTCACACATGTGAAGAAAATATGAAATAATGATCATCGTGTCTTCTTCTTCAATGTGACCACACAAGTAAAAAAGATGTTGCAATCACCTTTTATATTTCAACACACATGGGAATCATGGGTCCATTTATAAATTTGATCCATACATGACCTCTTATCTTCTGCACCATGTGATAGCCAACATGTAATAACTAAGGACAAATCCATGTCCTATAGTGGAGTACTACACCCCACAACATGTCACCTCATATTTATCACATATTAGGACCCACCATGGGACCTCCTGCCACATCACATTTTTACCTTGTCACCTATGTGCCACATCATCTACATACCCACATGCCACATCATCAACATTCCATCTTAGCATGCAAGTCACCATGAATAGTGCCCATGAATAATTACGTATGAATAGTGGCTTCACACCCTAACAATATCCCACTTAAATCCATATATAAAATACCTTACCATACCTATGTCTTATCCTAGCCAATTGCCATCCAAATATCATCTATGTTTTCATCAATGCCCTTTGTTGCTCACACACATGTGCACTAGTTCACTTTTATGAATGACTAAAACTTCTCTGCCCTAAACAACTTTGTTCATGTTTGATCCTCTAAAGAAAATTAGATCAAATTTAAGTTACTCTCACTTCACCATAGACCCATCTTTATTCAAGATTATGCCATGAACCGGTCACTACACACATTGCTTGTATGTATCTGATCTAGTGCACATAATGGCTTTCTTGAGGCTTTCCTACTCCTGATGAATCTAATACATAAGACAACTATGTTTTATTATCTTTGAGGATAATCCAAAAAAATAATCACAACAATAAGAAGCAAGATACTTGAATTTCTTTCTTTATGTCCATTGTGCATCTCCATTTTTAGTTTTCTCCTTCATCTCATCCTAGTCACCTCAGTCATCTCACCATTAATTGGGGAGATAGAATATCCACCAATTCCTCTCATGTATCTCCAAAATATTACAAATAACATATGTTATTAATATTTTTGTAACAATATTAAGACTACCAAAATATAACAAACTCACCAATATTATATTTACCACTCAATAAATATCTAGACTCACACAATGCAATAAACTATCCTTAACATGTAGAAGCTTCCAAAATATGGAGGATTTCACCTTTTACTAATCTCAAGCCATTATATTTTATCACCACTTATAATTTCAAACCACTCTCATAATAGAGGTCAACATCAAGCACTTTGTGTACTTTGTAAGTAATGTGGTGCCACATGCCAAATAAGTAACATGACTAATGTTTGCCACCTCAATTTTGAATAGTGTTTTCCATCTTCATAGTGAATAGTCTCATTCTTCAAAACACTTATCATCCTCTTTAGCTTCTCTAATAGATGGCTATGAGAGTGATTTAGAGACTCCTGAGAACTATTGCTCAAGAACATGTTTTCCATTGGATGGGATTAAAATATGTGGAGGGAGAACAAAATAATAAAGGTTTATATATAATGGGAAGATAACTATGAACTAGCCATAATACAAAGATGCTTGGGAGTGTTGTAGAATCTATATTTTATCATTTTTAATTTAGTACTAAGATGCTTGGGAGTTAATGGTGGATACTCCCTATCAGGTTGAGTAGTTGGCAAAGGCACATGAAGCATGGAACTAGAAAAATAAATTATTGTTAATAGGGCTTTTATTAGTAACAAGAATATTAAATTTAATTTTTTAACCCCAATGTTTTACCACCAATATTCCCAAGTGCCCTTAGGTTTATTAGAAGTGGGCTTGGGAGCTGGCATATTACGAGGAAAGTATAGCCTATAATATTTTATCTTGTGATCTATGTCTTGACAATAGAAGCAAATATAGGTATAGCTAATATATATAACCTGAAGGGAATGGTCAGAGTCACCAAATTCTATCTCAAGAACTCCTTGTGGTACTTAGATAAATCCATTCTAATTCAAAGCCTTTTTTAGGGATGTGTTGAGTAAAATGTTTCAAGGTCATGGAAATCAACATGTCTAATGGAAGCCAAGATTTGATTTATGAATTGTCAACAAGGCAAAGGCAACCCATGGTTTTCAACATACGTGGTGAATTTTATATGGGTGTGCTCTAAGATTAAAAAATTAATTTGTCTAAGGTGAAACGACTATTAAGGAGTTACAAATATACCATGTGGTGGATTTATTCATTACACACCCATACATGTGTATGGTATGAGAAAAGTAGCTACAAGAAACCCTTGGTCATGTTATGAATGCTTTCATGTTTAATTTGATGAGAAACCCATGGAGTTTGTACATGAGTTTTAATAATGATTTTTAAAGGAATAAGACCCAAAAGATACCTTATTAATCAAAAGTGTTCTATCCATTGACAAAAAGAATTAAATTCAGGCATATACAATATAACATAATTTTGATAATTGATATCTTTTGGTACAATTTATAACAAAACATTCATTAGTGTCTTCAGTGAGGGCGCCGTTGCTTGGAACTCCACCTTCCTCCATTATAGCCTCAATAGCTAGATGTGATAGAGAAGAGCGCATTAAATAATCTAAAGTCACCCCAAGGTGAGGCTCCCTAAGAGACAATACATGTGACTATCTCATAGGATCTAGAAAGGAATATGAAATGAAGGCTATAGATATAAAAACAAAAGTGGTGACATGCTTGGTGAAAACCTATAAAATAATAAAAACTCAATTGCATATTTGGTCCAAGAACCCTATAATTAGTTTTTTTCCGATCAAATAATCCATAGTCTAAATGTAATATAGAAGATGGTATTATCATTAGTAAACATAAGTACATGTAATAATGTACCATACAAATATCTAAAATTATATATCATCAAATAATGTATCTTAAAAATTATACATCATCAAACATTACACCTTACCAAGTCTGATTTGAAGTGAAAAAATGGGATCATAGTCACTTCATCATTACTCAAATGAAAAAAATTATAGATAATGAGTGTATGTTGAAAATCTTCTTATTTTTTTTATTATCATCATCAAGGTAGAAGCATAGATAAGTTGGTTGTGTGATGTGGGGTTTAATGCAATGAAAAGGTAACATATAAATCTTTTACAAATTTTTAATACTGAACAAGTCGATGTTCCTTCAATATTTAGAAAAATATAGTTGAACAATTGTAAAAAAAAATTTGAATTAGACAAATGTGTCAAAAACACATTATTTATACTAATATTATTAACGATTATATAAATATCATCAAATTATATAATAATCAAATGTTTATTAATAATAATCAAGATATTTTTATGTAATCAAATATGAAATACTCAAAATGTACATGAAACATACCCATCATTTTGAATAACTTAATCAATGGGTCAAACGTGAATTAATGTTTAACCATGGTCATAATCAATGGTGAGGTTAGTCAGGGTGTTATATTCTTCTCCCATTAAGTAAATTTTTCCTAAAGCTTTATTGTTATAAGAAACATGTATTAATTACAATCATCTTACAATAGAACATTAGACCATCAAATACCTAACATCAGTCATACACAAGATGATAGTCATGGAGAAAATTTTCGCGTTATCAATTTCTCATTTTTACATATTCTATAGAATCTGGAGAAGCTCTAACAACTTAATATAACTACTTCATAAGCAATTCATGCAATACTAGAAATAACTATTAGACAAGACATTGATGTATCAAATAATAATTATTAGAGTGAGTGTCCACCACAAATGGAAAATCATAATATAATTAGTGCAAATGCCCATGAAACATAAATAATTTGTTAAAATCACTTATTAAAATAGTGTTTTATTTAATACTAATTGAGTGGTTGGATCAATCAATTGTCATGTATGATTTAACGATCAATTTATTTATCAATCAAAAGAAAAATAAATATGAAATATCTATCATATAATTAAATAGGCATAATAAATTGATTGCCTAATAATTAATTTATCATAAACATAATAGATATCCAAGATTAAAATACTGAAAACATATACAAAATATCATATAACATGGTAACAATCGTGCTCATTAGCAATACAATGATTATAACGCGTTAGTAATAGTCAAAGAGAAACACAAACAATTAACCCCAACTCATCAGGTTAATGAAATCACATAAATAGTTTCATTCTACATGTTCTACTAAGCAATATATCTTTATTTACTTCAAGGTATCACATAATATCAATCTTCTGTCACATAAAGTGTTGTAATGTTTTTTTTTCAAATATGAGTTTGCTCATACCTAATATTTATTTCCGCAGTTGTGTCAATGAAGAACAAATATCTTCAATTTCACACACGTGTACACATGCAAACATACACACACTTGAAATGTAGTTTGAAGGTGAGTATTATTTCAAACACATTTTGTTGTCGTAAAAATGAGCAAACAATTATTCCCAATTAATCCTGGAAAACAGATCCCATATAAAAATAGTAATTGAATGCTAAAATAAGGATTCTAATAACTAGTGTCCACATAAAAGAGTTAAGCTATATGTGAACTCGACAACATATATCACTATAAGTTATTAATAAAAGTGACACTGAGAATTGATATGACGTTTATGGCTTCTATTTCAACATGACATCTCATAATACCACTTAAATTTATCAAATAAGTATTTTACCTTGGTGAAGGTTCCTCTATTTATTACAGGGAAAAATTTTAATTGCATTGAAAATGACAATCTCATACAACCATAATTTTCAATAAACTATTAAATTTATTACAATGTCATTTAAAAATAATTTCATAAAATTACAATATCATTAATATATAGTAATAAAAAATTATTTATTTTAATTCAAATTTTATATAAAAAATTATAAAATTTAAATTGTTAAATATAATTTACAATTTTCAAATTTACTAAATCTAATAAAATAAATTAATCCAACTAAAATATAAATTTTTGTTTTAAAAATTACTAATAATTAATGAATATAACTAAGATTAAATTTTTTTTATATAATTTAATATATAATACATGTGACCATTAATAATATAGTATTTAATTCTAAATATTAACATTATTAATGACGTTCATTGTAATTAATTTTTTTAAATTGAATATTTTATGTCCCTTATATCATATGTTTGTGATAGGCAAGCCCATGTGAGGTATTATTTTTTAATGGAAAAATGAGAGTGATGCGTAATATGATATGAGTCGGGTCATATCGATGATGTCTTTTGTAATTAAAATTTTATTAATAAATATTTTATGTTTATTATATCATATGTTTGTTCTACTAATATATTATTATAGTTATTATTGTAGTGAATTTTAAATTTTTATTTTTGGGTTCATATACATCGTGAAAGATTTTATTAATGGGGTAATAGTTTCAAACAATTTTTTTTTAATTATAATATTTAGTTTTGTCTTTTCAAATAAGGTGATTAGATTTTTTATTTTCAAATTGTTATTGTATTTGATTTGGATATCATTATAGATTAAATATTCTATAATTTAATGTTATTTTATTTTCATTTGTCCATTTCACATCTAAAATTATGTAAGCTAGTGTTTAATTGAGCCATCAATATTTTCATTATCTCTTTAATTTTTTTTCTTTATATAATTTTTTTTTGGTTATAATTACATATGGAATTAAATTCTTTAATATAATATACTTTCTTTTACCCATATTTTTATGTTTATATAATTATCTTGAATTTTTTTTTATGTATATTTTTTATTTCTTTATTTATCTTTGAATGCTCTTACATACTCATCCATATATTATTATATTTCTTCTACATAATATTTTCTCAACTATTATTTTAGATCATCAATAAATATTCATTTTTTATTTTATTTTCTTTAATAAATTAATGTCAAAATAATAATTGATATTTTATATGAAAAAGTATATATTTTAATTAATAAAATTTTAAATAAAATCGATATTTCAATTTTAAATATACTATTTTTTTAATTCTATTTATTTATTACCATTTCAAACTGACACATTGTTTCGCCAAAATTAAAATTTATAAACAACGGTCTTTTTCAAAAACTATTTCTTTTTAAAATATTTTCTTTAAGAATTTAGTACTTTGGATCATATTGCAATCTGAACAAAACTGCTCTATTATGTCTCATAAATGAGAAACATCGTAGAGGATGAGTTTCATATTTAAAAGGGAGGCTTTATGTTTGCAAAAAATAACTCTTCATTAATAAAATAATAGATGGAAATTGTTGGCAGAAATTCACGGGTTAAAAAAAAATTAATTATTATAAAAACAAAAATCTTATATAATATTAAAAGTGTTTAAGTTTATTATATTTTTTACATAAATAATATAAATTTTTAATTGTTCTCATTTATATTCTAATGATAATGAATAAATAGATAATTGAATTTATTTTTCATAAATAAAAATTAAGGAAAAAATAAACATAATAATGAAAATAATATAAATTGAATAATTAAAAATGTTAAAAGAGAGTTCCCTGACAATCTTATAAAAATATAAAACTAAAATGATACTAAGAAATACACATTTTAATCAAATAAGTTAGGGTAAAATAATTAATTTTGATTGATTTTAGTTTTATAATAAATTAATACTAATAATTTAATAAATAAAAAAGTCATAAATATATTTGAAATTAAGTTTTTCTTTGAAATATATAACTTAAAGGAAAGGAATATTTTAGCAAAACTAAAAAAGAAAAAACAAAATAAACATCTCTTTTACTCTTAATTAGTCATATTTTAACTTGGTAATGATTTTATGTTGGAAGAACCTTAGTCTCTTCAATGTTGATGTTTTTTGTTTTGTTTTTGGTTTTTGTTTTTGTTTGTTTGTTTTTTTTTTTTTTTCAAAATATTTAATTAAATCTTACCTTTTTTCATTTTCACTTTTGATGTTTATTCTATGTTCTCTTATCTTTATTTAGATAGATTTACATATTTAATCGAATGTCATGTCCCCTTTTTAGTTGACATGTTATGAGTTCATGGTTAGCCTATTATGCGATCTTCGTAGGATGATAGGATGGTTAGAGGGTCTTGATGGAGATTGGCTTGGCTTCGTTTAACAGAATTTTTCTAGTTGGCTTTCGTTTGGGCTCGATCAGACATGTATTGAGGGAGATATTAATATTTGATTGATTTAATCAAATATTAATTATTTGGTCTAATTTTAATTTAGAAACCCTAATTCTAATTTAAGAAAACCCTAATTAGGGAAAGCATATCTTTTGAGGGTATAAGGGTTTCTCATGGAGGCCATTATTGATTATGCATTTGATTATTGATTTTTGATATTGAAGAATTCTTCTGTGAAGACTGAGCCAAGGCTTCCAGGATTCCATCTGCATTGGAGAACGTTAACTCTTCAGTGTGTGTGATTCAGAGGCTATGAAATATCCACTGATCTATTACCAAATTGAGAGATAGCTTCATACAGAAGTTATCACAGAGGTATACAGATTTGAGAGGTAACTTCATCCAAAAGTTGTCACAGAGCTTTCCAAGTATTTATTTTATTAGGTTTTTGATCCAATAAGTTATACAGATATAGATCTTCTGTATTAGAATTGTATATCTTGAGATCAGGATGCTCAGCTATCAGGGTGTGTTATCTTATATTTGGCAGCCGTACGAAGTCCATACAGATCCGTGAAAAATCCATAAGCATTAGCAGATTCACTCAGACACCGACCTCGGCAGACAGAGATCCCCAATGACTAACATCGGCCGACTGAAGACCGACATTGGCAAAGAAGGACCAACAGATACCTACGTCGGCAGTATATCGACTGACGCTAGTGACTGTGTGTTCGACACAGCAGGCCGAGATAGAATTTCTAGATTCAAGCTCAATTTCTAGATTTGCAAAAGCCCAGGGTTTTAAGACAGAATATTCCATATTATTTTATTTGTATGACAGAGATTCAATTGTGTAATCATCTAGAAGAACAAGTGATAAGATCTGTGATTTGCTATTGAGAGACTATATTATTGTTTATCTTCTGAATTTATTCTGCAAAATTATATCTTTGTTCAGAGCTTTTGTATTTCTATATTCCCTGTTTGAAGGGGATATTACAGTGGTATTAGAGCTAAATCTTGCCATCCTGAGGGTTTATAGATCTTATGCAGCCATAAGAGTTAGGACCATACATGTATAACACTCATAGTAGAGCCTTGCTTGAAGGTACCCAGGTGTTAGATCAGTCACCGATCATCATGAGTGACAGACATGAGGGTAGCCCACCCAGGGGCCATAGGTATGATGTTGATCAGGGCACTAGAGAACTCCACCACGTTATGATGACAGGCCAACAACAGATGAATCACACACTACAGGCGCTTACGACTATGATAAGGGGGATGAACACACCCAATAGACAGAATGGGGAACAAGGAGATAACAGGAGTGCTACTGTTAATCAGAGACCACAGCTGACCCATTCCAGGATTGCTAATAGACCTACATGGCCTACGTTTGTACAGGGTGAAGCAGAGGAGGCTCCAACAGAGGAGGAGGTAGGAGAATCCCCATTTGCAGATGTTTACCTCGCTGCAAATGATGAGTGGGACTTATTACCTCATCATGTTCAAGAGAGGATGTCCTTTGATCATTTTGTTACTCTGAGGAGAGAGCACTATAGATTAGTTAGATAGGATATGAGGCCTAGAGTTCAACTTAGTGAGCTGAAGAAGGCTACTGGCAAGCTTTCTTTGACTACTTTTAATGGCAGTGGCAAGATGACAGCTCAAGCTTGGGTTCATAAGCTCGACACGTTTTTGACATTAAGGCCAATGACAGAGATAGAGGCCATCAAATATGCCACTTTGCACTTGGATGGAGTAGCACATGATTGGTGGTACCATGGTATGGTAACACTTTAGCATAACTGGGTGACAGAGTACCAGGACTTTGTGGATAGATTGGTTGACCAGTTTGACAAGAAAGAGCTCGAGGTTTACTTTCGAGATCTAGCATAGTTGAAACAAACAGGTAACTTAGAGTCCCTCATTGGTGAGTTTCAAAGATTGGCAGTCATGGTGCCAAATATTTTTGAGCGTAGATTGGTAGTTCTCTTCATGGAGGGATTGACAGAACCATTGAGAGGTTGGATCAAAGCCTTTGATCCTCCTTCATTATAGGTAGCTGTGAAGAAGGCATGTAATATGGAGATGGCAGCTCCATCCAATAAATTTAATGCCAGAGGTACTTCTTCATCTAGAGACCATAAGTGCTCCAACGGGGATACAGAGAGACCAAATTTTAACATAGATAAATCTAGGGTTACAAATGATTCAAAGTCCAATCCAACAGCACCACCTTTGGATTATGAGGCGCTTAATGATATACGCAGGAAAAAGCTTTGCTTCTACTTCAAAGGTCCATATGATATCCATCACGATTGCCCTTTGAGGCCTAAGGGCAAGGCAAATCGTGTGATGTGGGCATATTATGAGGATTCAGATTCAAAGGATTTTGAACAACAAAATAGTTCTAAGGGGGTAGAGGTAGAGGCTTTAGAGCCTAAGGCAGAGTTAGAGCTTCACATACAAGAGGCACACCTATCCAGCATTCAGTCGGATGAGTCATTCAGACTTTATGGAGTTTTGGTAGGGCAGAAGGTCATCACCCTTCTTGATACAGGAGCCACACATAATTTCATAGATGCTAGATTTGTGGAGAAGCATGGTCTCACTACTAAAGATTTTGAGGGCGTCAGAGTTAAGGTGGCTGATGGTCACATGCTTAGGTGTGAGCAGATGATTAGAGACCTCCCCTTGCGCTTGAACAACTATGAGTTCAA
Organism: Torreya grandis; assembly: GCA_037957365.1. Taxonomy (NCBI): domain Eukaryota; kingdom Viridiplantae; phylum Streptophyta; class Pinopsida; order Cupressales; family Taxaceae; genus Torreya; species Torreya grandis. Next base: position 872,288 of record JARHVA010002916.1, on the reverse strand, counting down.
GGCTGATTATTATGTTGTAGACATGGGGGACATAGACTTAGTCTTGGGTATGAAGTGGCTTCATTCATTTGAGGAAGTTACTCTTCGTCTCAAAGACATGGAGGTTTGTTTTGAGGTTGATGGGAAAACACATATTCTTAAGGCAATACGGGGCAGCAGCATCAAACATATGTTTTTTCATTGGATGGAGATGCCTATACCACATGACATGATAGAGTGCGATGACGAGTGCACATTGGCACCAACACAGGGGAGATATGAGGACGAGCTTGGTCTTGAGGTGAGTTTAGTTCAGGAGTTTTCACATGTGGTAGAGACTCAGCTTTTTGTTACAGTCGGGTCATAGGTTGATGATGATATGACTATTTCTAGCCTTCACAATCCAGTTTTAGATATTATTCAGGTAAGGAGTTTGCTTGCTAATTTTCATTTCTGGATTGGATGTTGGGGTGCTTATCTTAGTACTAGACATGATGTGATGCCATTAGATTAGAGTTGGGATGGACATGGCATGGAATTCATGTTAATTGACAGTGGTGGAGATCATGACCACATTTGGGATCCAGGTGGATTGATTGATTTGTCATTCAACGATTGCTTGAGGGCAAGCAATTTCAGGAGGGGCGGATTGTCATGTCCCCTTTTTAGTTGACATGTTCTGAGTTCATGGTTAGCCTATTATGTGATCCTCGTAGGCTAATAGGATGGTTAGAGGGTCTTGATGGAGATTGACTTGGCTTCGTTTAGCAGAAATTTTCCAGTTGGCTTTCGTTTGGGCTCGATCGGACATGTATTGAGGGAGATATTAATATTTGATTGATTTAATCAAATATTAATTATTTGGTCTAATTTTAATTTAGAAACCCTAATTCTAATTTAAGAAAACCTTTATTAGGGCAAGCATATCTTTTGAGGGTATAAGGGTTTCTCATGGAGGCCATTATTGATTATGCATTTGATTATTGATTTTTGATATTGAAGAATTCTTCTGTGAAGACTAAGCCAAGGGTTCCAAGATTCCATCTGCATTGGAGAACGTCAACTCTTTAGTGTGTGCGATTCAGAGGCTATGAAATATTCACTGATCTATTGCCAAATTGAGAGATAGCTTCATACAAAATTTATCACAGAGGTATACAGATTTGAGAGGTAACTTCATCTAGAAGTTGTCACAGAGCTTTCCAAGTATTTATTTTATTAGGTTTTTTATCCAATAAGTTATACAGATATAGATCTTTTGTATTAGAATCATATATCTTGAGATCAGGGTGCTCAGCTTTCAGGGTGTGCTATCTTATATTTTGTGGCCGTACGAAGTCCATACAGATCCATGAAAAATCCATAAGCATCAGCAGATTCACTCAAACACCGACCTCGACAAACAGAGATCCCCAGTGACCGACATTGGCCGACTAAAGACCGATGTTGGCAGAGAAAAATTGACAGAGACCGACGTCGACAGTATATCGATCGACGCCAGTGACTGTGTGCTCAACACAGCAGGCCGAGACAAAATTTCCAGATTCAAGCTCAATTTCTAGATTTGCAAAAGCCCAAGGTTTTAAGATAGAATATTTCATATTATTTTATTTGTATGACAGAGATTCAATTGTGTAATCATCTAGAAGAACAAGTGATAAGATCTTTGATTTGCTATTGAGAGACTATATTATTGTTTATCTTCTAAATTTATTTTGCAAAATTGTATCTTTGTTTAGAGCTTTTGTGTTTCTATATTTCCTATTTGAAGGGGATATTATAGTGGTATCAGAGCTAAATCTTGCCATCCTGAGGGTTTATAGATCTTATGTAGCCACAAGAGTTGGGACCACACAGGTATAACACTCACAGTAGAGCCTTGCTTGAAGGTACCCAAGTGTTAGATCAGTCACTGATCATCATGAGTGACAGACGTGAGGGTAGCCCACCTAGGGGCCACAGGTATGATGTTGATTAGGACACTAGAGAATTCCACCGTTTTATGATGACAGGCCAACATCAGATGAATCAGACACTACAGGTGCTTACGACTATGATAAGGGAGATGAACGCACCTGATAGACAGAATGGGGAACAAGGAGATAACAGGAGTGCTACTGTTAATCATAGACCATAGCTGACCTATTCTAGGACCGCTAGTAGACCTACATGGCCTAGGCTCCAGCAGAGGAGGAGGTAGGAGATTCCCCATTTGCAGATGTTTACCTTGCTACAAATGATGAGTGGGACTTATTACCTCCTCATGTCCGAGAGAGGATGTCATTTGATCATTTTTTTACTCTAAGGAGAGAGCACTATAGATTAGTTAGACAGGACAGGAGGCCTAGAGTTCAACTCAATGAGCTAAAGAAGGCTACTGGCAAGCTTTCTTTGACTACTTTTGATGGCAGCGACAAGATGGCAGTGCAAGCTTGCGTTCATAAGCTTAACACCTTTTTGGCATTAAGGCCAATGATAGAGATAGAGGCCATCAAATACACCACTTTGCACTTGGTTGGAGTAGCACATGATTGGTGGTACCATGGTATGGTAACACTTTAGCATAACCGGGTGACAGAGTACGAGGACTTTGTGGATAGATTGGTTCAGCGGTTTGATAGGAAAGATCTCAAGGTTTACTTTTGAGATCTAGCACAGTTGAAACAAATAGGTAACTTGGAGTCCTTCATTGGTGAGTTTCAGAGATTGGTAGTCATGGTGCCAAATATTTTTGAGCGTAGATTGGTTGTTCTCTTCATGCAGGGAATGACAGAACCATTGAGAGGTTGGATCAAAGCCTTTGATCCTCCTTCATTACAGGTAGCTATGAAGAAGGCGTGTAGTATGGAGATGGCAGCCCCATCCAATTAATTTAATGCCATAGGTACTTCTTCATCTAGAGACCATAAGTGCTCCAACGGGGATACAGAGAGACCAAATTTTAACATAGATAAATCCAGGGTTAAAAATGATTCAAAGGCCAATCCAGCAGCACCACCTTTGGATCGTGAGGTGCTTAATGATCTATGCAAGAAGAAGCTTTGCTTCTACTGCAAAGGTCCATATGGTATGCATCACGATTGCCCTTCGAGGCCTAAGGGCAAGGCAAATCGTGTGATGTGGGCATATTATGAGGATTCAAATTCAAAGGATTTTGAACAATAGAATAGTTTTGAGAGGGCAAAGTTAGAGGCTTCAAATCCTAAGGTAGAGTTAGAGCTTCACATATAGGAGGCATGCCTATCCAGCATTCAGTCGAATGAGTCATTATAACCCCGTGGAGTTTTGGCAGGGCAGAAGGTCATCACCCTTCTTGATACAGGAGCCACACATAATTTCATAGATGCTAGATTTGTGGAGAAGCGTGGTCTCACTACTAAATATTTTGAGGGCATCAGAGTTAAGGTGGCTAATGGTCACATGCTTAGGTGTGAGTAGATGATTAGAGACCTCCCCTTACGCTTGAACAACTATGAGTTTAAGGCTGATTATCATGTGGTAGACATGGGGGACATAGACTTAGTCTTGGGTATGAAGTGGCTTCATTAATTTGAGGAAGTTACTCTTCATCTCAAAGACATGGAGGTTCATTTTGAGGTTGATGGGAAAACACATATTCTTAAGGCAATACGGGGCAGCAACATCAAACATATGTTTTTTCATCGGATGGAGATGCCTATACCACATGACATGATAGAGTGCGATGATGAGTGCACATTGGCACCAACAGAGGGTAGATATAAAGATGAGCTTGGTCTTGAGGTGAGTTTAGTTTAGGAGTTATCACATGTGGTAGGTACTTAGCTTTCTGTTACAGTTAGGTCACAGGTTGATGATGATATGACTATTTCAAGCCTTCACAATCTAGTTTTAGATATTATTCAGGTAAGGAGTTTGCTTGCTGATTTTCATTTATGGATTGGATGTTGGGGTGCTTATCTTAGTACTAGAGATGATGTGATGCCATTAGATGAGATTTGGGATGGACATGGCATGGAGTTCGTGTTAATTGACAGTGGTGGAGATCATGACTACATTTGGGATCTAGGTGGATTGATTGATTTGTCATTCAGCGATTGCTTGAGGGCAAGCAATTTCAAGAGGGGCAGATTGTCATGTCCCCTTTTTAGTTGACATGTTGTGAGTTCATGGTTAACCTATTATGCAATCCTTGTAGGCTGACAGGATGGTTAGAGGGTCTTGATGGAGATTAGCTTGGCTTTGTTTAGCAGAATTTTTCCAGTTGGCTTTTGTTTGCGCTTGATCAGACATGTATTGAGGGAGATATTAATATTTGATTGATTTAATCAAATATTAATTATTTGGTCTAATTTTAATTTAGAAACCCTAATTCTAATTTAAGAAAACCCTAATTAGGGCAAGCATAACTTTTGAGGGTATAAGGGTTTCTCATAGAGGCCATTATTGATTATGCATTTTATTATTGATTTTTGATATTGAAGAATTCTTTTGTGAAGACTGAGCCAAGGGTTCCAAGATTCCATCTACATTGGAGAACGTCAACTCTTCAGTGTGTGCAATTTAGAGGCTGTGAAATATCCACTGATCTATTGCCAAATTGAGAGATAGCTTCATACAAAAGTTATCACAGAGGTATATAGATTTGAGAGGTAACTTCATCAAAAAGTTGTCACAGAGCTTTCCAGGTATTTATTTTATTAGGTTTTTGATCCAATAAGTTATACAAATATAGATCTTTTATATTAGAATCATATATCTTGAGATCAAGGTGCTCAGCTATCAGAGTGTGTTATCTTATATTTGGCGGCCGTACGAAGTCCATACAAATTCACAAAAAATCCATAAGCATTAGCAGATTCATTCAGACACCGACCTCGGTAGACAGAGATCCCCAGTGACTGACATTGGTCAACTGAAGACCAATGTCAGCAGAGGACCGACAGAGACTGACGTCGATAGTATATCGACCGATGCCGGTGACTATTTGTTTGACATAGTAGGCCGAGATAGAATTTCCAGATTCAAGCTCAATTTCTAGATTTGTAAAAGCCTAGGGTTTTAAGATAGAATATTCTATATTATTTTATTTGTATGATAGAGATTCAATTGTGTAATTGTCTAGAAGAACAAGTGATAAGATTTGTGATTTGTTATTGAGAGACTATATTATTGTTTATCTTCTGAATTTATTCTGCAAAATTATATCTTTGTTCAGAGCTTTTGTGTTTCTATATTCCCTGTTTGAAGGGGATATTACATGGAAATCATCTTCCTAGAAATAAGATTTTAAATCTTTGAAATTTTATTGAGGGGGTGCTGCCCTTGAGCCTTGACCAGGGAAGATTCATAAGATGTCTTTATCCCCCTAGACCCAATGGTGAAAATAGTGGGAAGGAGGGAAGGGAGGTCATTCCCCTCACATCCCTTTGTGAAGGAGTGGGATATAAACTACACCTTGAAAGGATCCAAAATTTCTACCTAAAATATACCTTGACAACAATTTCTACCTAATATCTTGCCAACCAACTCATCACCATTTTTACAAGCTAGGACAAGCCAAACACCATTTTAGCTTCTATAAAAAAACTAATTTTGTGAACATATCAACGCTATTTTCCTATTTGTGAACCTTTTCAAGTGTTCATTTTACTTCATCAATCCCCTGTCTAACAAAATGGTACTTTACTGCAATATGATTTTTCTTACTATGATTAGCTAGATTCTTAGCCAAATAAATTGCACTCTAACTATCAAAAAATACCTTCATTATATATTTCTCTCTTCCAAACTCACCTAATATGCTCTTTATCCAAATTAACTGCTAACATGAATGATAAGCATCCACATATTCTTCCTCATTAGTCGATGCAATAACAATATTTTGAAGCTTTAACATCCAACTAACATTTCTACCTAAAAATGTAAAAACATAACCATGTATTGATCTTGTTTTGTCTAGATCTCTTACAAAATCAAAACAAATATATCCACAAATAGAATCACCAAATCTATCATGGGAATAATTTTATCAATAAGCATTAATGATAGTAAAAGAAAAGTTATCAATGTTAAAAATCACCCAAATGACATAATAAGAGGGGTTAGAGCTAGAGTCCACATAGTGCAAATGCCATTTTGGAGAAATAAATGTAATAAGTCTAACACAAATTGGTTCATGATTGCCTTTCAGAATGAGGCTATTTGTCAATAGGAAAAATAATGAAATATACCACCTTAAGTTCTTGAAGGTAGACAATGCTCATATCTATAAATGTTTTATTAAAATATCTCACAACATATTTGTGAACTAAGTCTATTAGACATTCCCATATCTATAAATTATGGGTATCGAGGGACATACCCTCAAAATTTAAATCCTCTAAGTAGTAAGACCTTTTTTTTGAATTTTTAAAGTTAAAACTATTATTTGTTTACATACTCTTACACATAATTCTCCTCCTCTATAGTTTCTATAATAGGTTGATATGAGAGTGAGTTGGAGAAGCCCAAGAAGGACTGCTCAAGCACATGTTTGCTATTTAATAGGAAAAAAAATGGGGAGGGAGACCAAAAGAACCATGAGACATACACAATGTCATATGTCAACAAATTCAGCTCCAAATCTCAATGGAGCTCTCATATCACTTGATGAATCCAACAATCCATGTAACTCTCAAACACATAATCATATCACCATCTAATAAAATCCTCACTCCCCACAAATACAAAACATGGTCTCAACATGTCAAGGAGGCTTTCAAAGCTTATTCCAAATCTTTGTTCTCTACACCTAGTGTCACAAACCTCATACATAAAGTTTCATAACATATTTCCTTTACAACTCAGACATACATGGAAACATCTCACCAAGGAGTGTATCCTCACCTCTACCAAACTATCCTATTCTACCAAGCAAAGTTTTGGGAAATAAAATCCTTCACATGTAAATAAAATAAATGTGGAAATGAAAAATAAGTTATAGGAAAAACATAAACAACAGGAGAGAGTACATTACACAACATTTACAAGGAAACCTTACTAAACCAGCTAGGGAAAAACCATAGGGCAAAGGTAGCATCCAAAATTTATATTTCATCATAAAATATCTCTATACAACATAAGTTCCTCTCAACAACTCCTTTCTAGTGTTTACAAACACTTAGGTGATCCAATCTTGCAACTAAGCCTTACAAGTTCCAACCTCCAAATTCCAACATGTAACTTCATCATGATGTTAACACTATAACATCCAAGCTAAGATCCAAAGAATCAACATTCATATTTATGAGCTAATATAACAAGCCTCCAAGATCGATGTCTTCATCTAGGTAAGACAAGAATTCCTATACTTACATGATCTAACCTCTAACCTCAAGGATCTCCATGATTACATACAAACTAGGTGAGCCATGCTCTAATCTAAGCCTTATAGGCTTTAACCACCTAAACATGAATGATTATTACAACCCATTCATCTAGGTGAGATATGTTTAAATGCCTTCCAATAGTTAACCTAAAGGAATGATCCAAAATTGAAAATTCCCAAATGGTCTTCTCACAAATACGAAGGAAAATGCAATGTTTTATAGCATTTTGCATGAGAGAAAGGGAGAGATAGAGAAATACATAGTGTCCCATTATAAATTTAACCCACATATTTATTTCGTGTTATGTGATCTTCATATTCTTTTTCACCATGTGCAAAATTCATCAAACCATCTTCACTTTAGGAAAGAACATGGGCCACCTCCTTGTGGCTCCGAAATGTGTTCCATACTTCCACAAGTGAGTCCAAACACTCAATATTATTCTTATTATCTTCATCTCTAAGTGTCAACACAGTGGGTGCTCCACTTTGGACAAGATCCAAGCTACCTCGTGTGACTCCAAGAATTATTCCCCACACACACATGTGAGGAAAATATGGAATAATGATCATCTTGTCTTCTTCTTCAATGTGACCACACAAGTCAAAAAGGTGTTGCAATCACCTTTTGAATTTCTCCACACATGGGAGTTATGGCTCTATTTATAAATTTTATCCATACATGATCTCTTATATTTCACCACATGTGATAACCAACATGTAACAACTAAGGACAAATCTATGGCCTATAGTAGAGTACTACACCCCACAACATGTCACCTCATCTTGATCACATATTAGGGCCCACCATGGGACCTCTTTCCATATCACATTCATACCATGTTAAATTCATGCCACATCATGTACACACCCACATGCCATATCATCAAGATGCAATCTCAACATGCACATCACCATGAATAGTTCCCATGAATAATGACTTGTGAATAGTGGCTTCACACCATAACAATCTTCTACTTGAAGCCATATACAAAGGATCTTACCATACTTATATCTTATTATAACTATTTTCCATCCGAATATCATCTATGTTATCATCAATGCCCATTGTTTCACACACACACACCCACTAGTTCACTTTTTTGAATGACTAAAACTTCTCTACCATAAATGGATTTGTCAACGTCTACTGCTCCAAATAAAATTACATCAACTTGAAGTGACTCTCACTTCACCATAGACCCATCCTTATTCAGGGTTATGCCATGAACTACTCACTACTCACATTGCATAGAATTATCTAATCTAGTGCACATCATGGCTTTTTTGAGGCTTTCTTACTCCTGATAAATCCAATACACAAGACAACCATGTATTCTCATCCTTGAGGATACTACAGAAAATAAATTAAAATGATAAGAAGTAGGGAACTTGAATTTCTTTCTTTATGTCCATTATGCATCTCCATCCTTAATTTTCTCCTTAATCTCATTCTAGTGACCCTAGTCATCTCACCATTGACCATGTTGGGTCTTACAACCAACATGCCATATACACATAGTATCAACCCCTATTGACCCTTGGCTCTCCATGAATGTATTCCTTTAACACATCAACATGTCTATTGGAACTCATACGATCTTTAATTATGAAAAATATAAACTCTTTGCCTCATCCTCATATCCTCTTGGCTACTCCATCTCATCATGAGATCATCATGTAGGAAACTAGTTTCTCTAACCCTAAACAACAATAATTACACACTACACTCTGATAGTATTTATCAATAGGAGAGAAATAAAATAGAATTCAATACAAGACTTTAACATATGTAACATACCTATACCCACCATGATCAACATGGTAGCCATCTAAAATTATTGAGAAGTCATTGTACTACTAAATTCATCATTGCACCTACCAAGTTTTAAAGAACTAAAGATACAATCAAGCTACATCTTGCTCTACTAGATGTCACACACACAACATTATCCTTCAACATAACCTCAAATCTCTCCTTTTTATCCATCTATCCTAAACCACTTTAACAACAGGAGAGAATAAGCCATAAAATTCAACACCTAACTTCTACATGTAGCAAACCACTATCCACCATGCTCGATATGGAACTCATCCATAGTTATTCATAAGTTTCAATGTTACTTAGTGCATCACTTCACCAGCCATGTTTTTTAGGCCCAAGTATAAAATCAAGTTACATCCTGCTTTATCACATGTCACACACATGGCCTTGTCCTTCCATGGAACATCAGGTTTCTTATTCTTCTCCATCTACTAGGTATAATATCAAGTTTCTTGTACCTTCTCCTCTACATGGAAATTGAGTATCATCTTGACTCACACATAGTGGTAGTATGATCCCATAACTTGTACCCCTTCACTAACTAAAAACATAACAAGTAAGCCTTTTCATCACCCTCTGTCTATACCAATGGAGACCAACTCAATCCACCATAAGTTATATAGTTAATTCTTCGTTAAGAACATTATGTGGGTGTTCATCTATTTAGTAAATATTTTTCATTGTCGTCTCCATTTTCCATATTCTACCAAGAGGTAAATACCTACCATGCAATTTTTTATCTTTTTATTTCCTATCTTGATTTCCATTTGTAGCTATTATTTGCACAAACCAACAAACAACCACGGTTCTGATACCACTTTTTAGGAAATAAAATCCTAATCAAGATAATACATTTGCAAGTAAAATAAATATGGATATTAAAAACAAACTACAATAAAAAATAAACAATATGATATAACATATCACATAAGATATATGTGGAAACCCTATTAAACTAGTTAGGGAAAAATCAGGGGGTTTAGGAAGCATCCATTTTAGATATTTGATTATAAAATATCTCTATAAAACATTAGATCTTCTTAGTAACTCCTTTTGGTGCTTACAAACACTCAAGTGATCCAAGATTACAACTAAGCCTTATAGGATCCAACCTCCAAGATGCAATATGCAACTCCATCATGATATTAAAACCATAATATCCAAGGTGAGATGCAAAGAATCAATCTCGATATTCATGAGTTGAGATAAGAAGCCTCTAAGCTCCATGTATTAATCTAGGTTTGCCAAGCAATACTAGCCTTAGAGGCTTTAACCACTACACTCAAGGATCTTCATACTTACATACAAACTAGGTGAGCCACAATTTCATCTGAGCCTTACAGGCTCTAACCACCTAAGCATGAATTATAATTACAACCTAATCATCTAGGTGGGTTAATATTCCACTCCTTCCAAACTCTAACTTGTAACATTGATCCAAGAGTGGATACCCCAAATAGGCTTCTCCAAAATATAAAGGAGAATGCAATTCTTTATAGCATTTTACATGAGATAGAGATGGAGTAATTCATAGCGGTCCATTATAAAATTGATCCACTCATGAGTAGGGTGTCATATGATCTTCATAATATTTTTCACCATGTTTAAAATTATTCAAAGCATCTTCACTTTAAACAAGAATATGTGCCAAGTCCATGTGGATCCAAAACATGTTCCCCACTTCCACAAATGAGATGAAACACTCAATATAGTTCTTCTTGTCTTCATTTCTAAGGGTCAACATAGTGGATGCTCCACTTTAAAAAAGATACAATCCATCCATTGTGATTCCAATAATTATACCCCACTCACACATGTGAGAACAATCTACAATGGCACTCATATTATCTTCTTATTCAATGTGACCACATGAGTAAAAATGGCATTTCAATCACCTTTTTAATTTATCCACACATGAGAATCAAGGTTCCCTTAATAAATTTGACCCATACATGACCTCCTATCATTTTTACCATGTGATAACCCACATGTGACAGTTAAGGATAAATCCATGTCCTCTAATGGAGTATTATGCCCCACACCATGTCACCTCATTCTGATCACATCCTAAGACCCACCATGGGCCTCCTACCACATTACCTTCCTTTCACATCACCTATATTCCACATCATCTGTACACACGCATGCCACATCAACATGAATAATTACTATGAATAGTGCCCATGAATAGTGGATTCACACCCTAACACAAAAAATACATTCATTTATAAGATTAAAAGAGATGAATCAAATGTAAACAATGGAGCCCCAAAAATGTCACCATTATCTACATGGGTGAATCTTGACAAAAGATAATTATCCCAAGGAAATCTATGCCATTTTCCTTGTGGGATTTATGATTATAGAAGATAAAAAGGTTCCTCTAAGGATAAATCTACCCCACATCACACTTGGATGAGTAAGGAAAAGGGGGTTAGAGTAGTCATTAATAAAACCATGCCACCTATCACATAGATACAAAAAAGGTATAGTAGAGGTCAATTAGATCATAAAACTTATCTCCTCCACTTGAATAAGCTTCCAAAATATGGTATATTTCCTTTTTGACTAATCTCAAGCCATTATATTTTGTCCCCACTTACAATTTTGATCTACGCTCATAATGGATTTCAACATCAATCCCTTTGTTTGCATTTAAATTAATGTGTCACCCTATGCCACCTAAGAAACATGACTAGTGTCTGCCACCTCATTAGTGAATAGTGTCTACCACATTAAAAGTGAATAATTTATACCATGACATTAGTGAATAGTATTTTTAATCCACATCATTCACCTCTAGTTAAAAAAAACTTACATCTTATGAGTTTCCTTGATTTTACTATTATCATTTATTCTATAGAAAAATAAAAATGCACACCACTCTATTTTAGGTTGATGCAATATTGTATGAACCCTTGGATGTTCCTGCATTAGACACCTAAGGTATTATAATGTGATTTATTGATTGCATGGATTGGTTATGTGATAGAACCACTCTATTAGTCAGAAATTTGCATGATCATGTCATCCCTTTTCACCTCACTAAGTTCTCCCCCTTTTTCCTCCTCTACTTCTAAATTTTACTTGCTAGTTTTCCTTTTCTCCTCCTTGTGAGATCGCACTTCCCACATGAAAATTTTCTCCTCCACCAAGATTTTCTTTCATACATATTACATTCTCCTATGGGATTAAACCCACCATTTTTTGTCTATCTCCACCTAAATCTTAATTATATTTATACAAAACTTATTCAACTAACTATTGGATCACTCACAATAATAACATACATCCCCACTTATAGAACCTCCTTCATGGCTACAACATCATCCTCGATACTTCTCCTCATGTGCAAAAAAACCCACATCCTCCTCCTTGAAAGCTTTCATCATGTAAACTTGAAAAATTACTTTGATTGTCTCTTCCTCTCTTCATAACACTACATGCATGCAACTTTCTACCACATGCATCTCTTCTTAGATGTCTTATTCCTCTTCAATGCTTTAATTATCCTCATGCTATTCAATCTTAGTAAGGGATACTAATGGACCATCCAAAACAAATCTCATGGTTGTTTTATTATCCTCTTCTCTCTTTAATATAAGTCTCAACTCTTGTCTCTTCCTTATCTCAATTAGTAGATTCATACGCTACTTCATTGTCTTCCTCATCACACAAAAATTTCATTCAATCTCTTCCTCTTGCATATGCCCCATTAACATATCTAAACATGTTTAGATTTACTTAAATTCTCCAAATTTTTATTTCATGATTCTCTTCCATTCTTGTGTGGCATCTTTACATTTGAAATAGGCTAAAAATAGACCCTATCTCAAAATATTTCCACTCTTGTAAGGCTTCTCTCATACTTACAAAAAAATTTCCACAAGAATTAGAATTTTCTTTAGTACCACTTGATGTGAAAAAATTTAACTCCTCATCAAAATGGATCTTTGATACCTCTTTATGGATTCAATAATCCATGTAACTCTCTAACAAATAATCATCTTATAAACTCATCTCATAAAATACTCACACTTCTCATTAAATATCTTCCTAATATTACATAAGCTTCAACAAGCTTCACTCTCCACACATACAAAAATTGGCCTCAACATACCAAGGAGGATTTCAAAGACTATTCCCATGTTTTTATTCTCTACCAATAGTCTCACAAACTTCAAACATAAAGCTTCATTTAAATATTTCCTCTAAAACTCACACATACATCTCACTAAGGATGATATACTTACATAGACCAAAATAGCCTATTCCACCAACAAAATAATTAATTTATTTATAGGATTAAAATAGATGAATGAGAGAGAAACAAAGAAGACCTGAAACATATGCCATTCTCCACATGGGTGAATCTTTGCAAAATACAAGAAGCATCCCAAGGAAATATATGCCATTTTCCTTATGGGATTGATGATTACAAAGGAAAAAAATGTTCCTCCAAGGATAAGTTTACCCCATATCATATTTGGATGAGTTAGGACAAGGGAGTTAGAGTTGTCCTCAAGAAAACCATACCACCTTCCATATATAGACAAAAAAGTTAAAGTATAAGTCAATATGAATTGTAAATCATGTATCCTCTACTTGTATTGAAGGTGTTGTTTTAGATCTGAGCATGAATCATTGAAAATAAAATATATAAAACAAAAAAAAAATTAATAATATATTCACATCATATATTATTTTTTCTTCATATATCAAAACATATGGGAAAATAATATCTATATAGGAAAACTATTTCCTATAGCTAGGGAGATACAATATCCACCAAAATCTCTCATGTATAACCATAATATAAAAAACAACCTATGTTCATAATATTTTTGTAACAATATTATGACTACCCAAATATAAAAAAACTTACCAATATTATATTTACCACTTGATAAATATGTAAACTCACATAATGTAATAATAGAGCCTCTCTCACACCTACAATATCTCTACTCATGTAAGGCTTCTCTCATACTTACAATAAACTTTCCATATGAATTAGAATTTTCTCTAATATCACTTGATGTGAAAACATTCAAATCCTCATCAAAATATATCTTTGATACCTCTTTATGGATTCTATATTCCATGTAACTCTCAAACACATAATCATCTCAAAAATCATCTAATAAAATACACACAGTGCTCATTAAATCTCTTCCTCATATTAAATAAGCTTCAACAAGCTTCACTCTCCACACATACAAAACATGGCCTCAACATGCTAAGGAGGATTTCAAATCTTATTCCCAATTTTTTATTCTATACCACTAGTCTCCCAAACCTCATACATACAGATTCATTTAATGCTTTCCTCTAAAACTCACACATACTTGGCAACATCTCATTAAGGATGATATCCTCAATTCTACCAAACTAGCCTATTATGCCAAGAAAAGATTAAATTTATTTATAGGATTATAATAGATTAATTAGAGAGAAACAAAGGAGGCCCAAAAATTATGCCATTCTCCACATGGCTTAATATTCACAAAATACAAGAAGCATCCCAAGGAAATCTGTGCCATTTTCCTTGTGAAATTGATGATTACAAAAGATAAAAATGTTCCTCTAAGGACAAATTCACCCCATATCCTATCTATATGAGTAAGGATAAGAGAGTTAGAGTTTTCCTCAAGAAAACCATACCACATTTAACATGTAGACAAAAAAGTTGAAGTATAAATCAAATTGAATAGTAACTATTGTATCTTCCACTTGTATTGAAGGTGTTGTTTTAGATCTGAGTATGAATCATAGAAAATAAAAGAACCAAAAAATAGAGAAATATTTTAATATTATATTCACACCATGTATTATTTTTACTTCATATTTCAAACCGTATGGGAATATAATATTTATATAGGAAAACTATTTCGTATAACTGGGGAGATATAATATCCACCAATATCTCTCGTGTATCACCACAATATAACAAATAACCAATGTTCATAATATTCTTGTAACAATATTATGACTACTCAAATATTAAAAACTCATCAATATTATATTTACCACTTGGTTAAATATGTAAACTCACACAATATGATAAACTAATCCCTAACATTCCCCCCTTAGTTTATACATGGTGTAAAAACATTCACATTCTCACCTTCAATATTTTCATCCCTTGTAGCATGCCCTATTTGGCTCATGACCTTGATAGAAAGAGAGCCTCACTCCTCTCATATTTTTACATAACCAGTACGATGCGAAGGAATGAATCCCATATTTACTTTACATGATTGCAATGGATGTGTCACTAGGGATCATCTCCATAAAGATGTAAGGCATTTTTGAGATCTCTACAATAGTTGCTCTCCTAACTATTTCCAAAACATTATTCACCTCCTATGGTTTTTTGGATCCCTGCCACAAATCCTTTCAAGATCCATGAATTAACTTACATTGGTGTTTTTTTCCTTTCACATTGTTTTTACATCAAGGAATTATGTTTGGAATTACATAAATTTCATATTTTGAATAATCATATAATTTTGTTCTTATTTTCAAGACACACAAGGTAAACTATTAGAAACAAACCACAAAAAATGTCATAAAAACATTTTGGGACCCATCATTAGTGATTGATTAGAGTCTCTATAAACCTCCTTCTTCTATGCCTCTAACTTCCAGTATGCAATATTTCTTACTCAGTGAATATTTCAATGAAGCTCATGTTGTTAATGACAATATTCCCCATAATTCAAACATCATGTACAAGTCAAAATGTGTTAGTGCCATAATTTTATTTTTATTTTTATAATTTTTAAAATGAATATAATCCTAAATGACTTGACCCTTATGAACCACCTATAAACTATTTTAATTTTTGACTTTGACTTTGAAAACAAAATGGCACCTTATAAATTGGATAGACTTACTCTTAGCACAAAAAATGAAATAGATTAAAAATAAAACTATATATACAATTAGATTTGTAATAAAAAATTTAATCACAAATCTATTTATTACAACTAACAATAGATGTAAATATAGTATACTAAATATTAATAACTACAAAAGCAACTTCCACTATAGACTTGAGGTTAACAAATACCATATAAATTAATGGGCTTAAATGACACTTAACAACTAGAGATAATTTAAACTTACCTAAATGAATGACCTAATAGATGTTTAAAATAGAGAATTAACTAAAACAAAATATAATATACTTACTACCCAATATAGATGAGAAAATATTTAATGTGAAAGGTGACTTAAGAAGGAAGCGGCCAAAGAAGACTCTATCTAGGGAGATTTGAAGGATAAGTAGATAAATTGGCAATGGTTGGAACTTTCTCATGACTTAGTTGGATATCAAAAAATAAAACTATGTTATGTATAATATGCACATTGAAAGCACCAAGAAAGATGTCAATTTTTAGGGGTAGTCATGTTATGTGAGCAAAACACAAGAAATTTAATATGTAAATGCTTCCACAGCTTGAGGATTTGTAATGATCAGAACCATCACAAAATAAAACTAAAGACATCAAAGGCTAAACTCAAGAATTGAATCTATTGAAAAGTGATGCTAAAGTGTAGTTCACTCAGTTCTATTTTTAGACTATCAATGTAAATTTAGTTGGCATGAATAGTTTTTGTGGAGCTAAATTTATATAGTTAGTTAATGTATACTTAATATATTTTTAGAAAAAATAAAGCCTTAGAAAGGCTAGAGTTAGCTTTAGTTGATAGTACACGAAAATTATTATTTAGATAAATTTAAAATATTTTATTTAATAATTATAAAAGCATGTTCACATGCAATTCTATTAATACATTGTAATTGATCTTTATTTTCAATGAGAAGGAGAAGGAGAATGATTCCAATAATTTGAAGAAGTATTTTTTATTTTTGCAATTCTTATTTCTTCTGTATTATGAATATTGCATATATTTGGCTATGATTTAATTTTATTTAAAATCATACATCTAGTATCAGAGTAGGTATTTTTCTTTTGGGTTAAAGATTTAGTAGTTGGAATTTTTCCAAAAAAATATCATGTCAAATTCTAACTCCTTACCCATTTCAGAACTTGAAGGAAATGAGTATGATTATTGGTGTATCAAAATGATGAATTTTTTGATAGAAAAAGAATTGTGGGAGATTTTCCAATCAGGTTATGTACAGCTAGTTGATTGGAATGCCCTCATAGTGAATGATAAAACAACTAAGAAAGAGGCTAAGAAGTAGAATGCTCAAGCCTTACTTCATATTCAAATAGATCTAGATAAGAGCTTATTTCCATGAATTATAGGAGAAAAGATAGAAGAGGATGTTTGGAAGACTCTAAAATAAGCTTACCAAGGTAGTGATCAAGTCAAAGTTATCAAGTTACAAAAATTGAAGAGAGAATTCAAGAATTTGAAGATGTAAGAAGCTGAAAGTGTGAGTACCTATTGTGTCAAAGTAAAAGATGTGGTCAACAAGATGGCTACACTTGGTGAAATTGTGAACAATGAGGTTGTGATCAAAAAGGTGTTGAGGACTCTCACACCAAGGTGGAACCATGTTTTCATTATCATAGAAGTAGAAGAACACAAGAATTTGTCTACACTTCAATTTGATCATCTAGTTGGATCTTTGATGTCTCATGAAGAAAGATTGAGAGATTCATTTGGGGAAAATGATGAGAAACATTTTTTCTCCAAATTACAAATCACAAAGAATGAAGATGCCAATAGTATCATCAAAATTAATCAAGGCCAAGGTAGAGGTAAAAATCAGAATTGCTCAAGAGGAAATAGATGTAGAGGTGGTTTTTAAGGAAGATGTCATTTTAGAGGAAGAGGTAGAGGATGATTTGATAAAATAAATATCCATTGTTATCATTATAATAGGTATGGCCACTTTAATTATGAGTGTAGATTAAAATAAGGTAATAATGATAAAAGTGTTCATTATACTCAAGAAGGTGATGAGAATCCTCTAGATAATTTATTTTTATCTTATGACAAAGCTGAAAATATTTCTAATGATGTTTGGTATTTAGATGAGTGATGTTCTAACCACATGTTAGGGAATGAAAAACTATTTCCTATAATGGATGAATTTTAAATCCAAGATCAAGCTTGGTAATGACAAATAATTAGAGGTTGTTGCAAAAGGAGTTATGTAAGTCCATACAAAATAAGGTATGAAGATTTTTAAAGACATTTATTACACTCCAAAGTTGAAGCATAATTTGTTGAGTGTTGGAAAATTATGCGAGAATAATTATAAAGTTGTATTTGGAAATCAAAAATTTATAATTTATGATAAGAATCAAGGAAATAGGGTGGTAATAGTTGTGCTTATGACAATGTTAGTATGTTCCCATTAAAGTTTGGTGAACCTAAAAGGAACCTTGTTAATATGGCATATGAGGATAAAATTTGAGTTGGCATCTCAAGTATGGATGTGAAGAGCACAAGGAAGTTTGTGAAGGATGTGCTAAAGGAAAACATGCAAGACAGAAAATTCCAAAAGTAAATGCATGGAGATCTCATTATCCACTCCATTTAGTTCATTCATACATTTTTGGTCCTATGCAGACAAAGAGTTTGGGTAAGTCATCATAATTCATTACTTTTATTGATGATTACTCACTATAGTGTTGGGTTTATTTTTTGAAGACCAAAGGTGAAGCTCTTGAGACATTCAAGAGGTTTAGAGCCCTTGTATAAAATGAGAAAAGGTGCAAAATCAAATGCTTTCAAGGTTATTGTGATATGCATGGCATCAAAAGACAACTGACCAATACATACACACATCAACAAAATGGTGTAGCTGAATGGAAGAATCATACAGTGGTGGAGATGACATGAAGCATGATACAAAAAAAGGGATTAAGAAATTATTTTTGGGGAGATACAATTGCTACAAAAATATATATTCTCAATCAGAGTCCCACTAGGGCACTCGACATGATGACTCTATATAAATCCTGGTATGAGAAAAAGCCAAATGTTAATTATTTCAAAGTTTTTGGTTGCTTAGCCTATATTCATGTTCCTAATCAAAAGAGGCAAAAGTTATATTTTTGTTGGATATAGTGAGGAAAGCAAGGCTTATAGGTTATATAATCCTCTCACTAATAGGCTTATTGTGTCAAGATATGTGATTTTTGATGAAGCAGGAGTCTATGGTCATTAAAAAGGCCATATGGAGAATTCAAAATCTATTTTAATTGAAGTTATTATGGATGATATTGATCATGGGGAGCCCACTAAGTGCTACAAATCCACCAAGTAACCACTTATCTAGTTGTTCAATTCCAAGTGTAAGTCTAGATTCAAGTCCTAGTTCTACAAGGAAGGTAAGAAGATTGAGTGACATTTATCAAAGGAGTTCAAATCAAGCACATGAAGAAAATCCAAGAGGTGAGACACTGAATTTTTCTTTACTTACCAAGGTTGATTTTGAAGATGCATATACTAATGAAGTTTGGATGCAAACAATGCAATAAGAGATGGATTCTATTCACAAGAATGACACTTGGGAGCTTACAAAGCTTCCACATGACAAGAAGAAAATTGGTTCCAAATGGGTCTACAAGACTAATTTTAACATTGATGGAAGTGTTGAAAGGCATAAGACGAGATTAGTTGTTAAAGGCTTCACACAGAAGTATGGCATTGATTATGAAGAGACATTTGCACTAGTAGCAAGACAAGAGACCATTAGAATTCTAATTTAATAAGCAGCTCAAAAGAATTGGAGCATCCATAATATGGATGTGAAAAGTGCCTTCTTGAATGGGTACTGAGAAGACGTAGTATATGTGGAATAGCCACAAGGTTTTGAAGTGCAAGGAAAATAAAATCATGTCTAAAAGTTAAGGAAGGCTTTGTATGGCCTCAAACAAGCACCAAGAGCATGGTATTCTAGGATTGATGGATATTTTCAAGAGAATGGCTTTCAAATATGTAAGAGTGAACCTACCCTTTACTTACTACAAACAACAAGGTAATGATATTCTAATTTTAAGTTTGTATGTTGATGACTTGTTGTATATGGATAGCAGTTCTATGATGAAGGATGAATTCAATGTTTCCATAATGAATGAATTTGAGATGAAAGATTTAGGCCTCATGAAATATCTTTTAGGAATAGAAGTTTATCAAAGGGAGAAAAAAAAATATTTGTCAAACAAGATATGCTAAAGATATGTTGAATAAATGTGATATGGTTGATTGTAAACTAGTCTCCACTCTGGGTGCTCATAGAGTTGTGTTGTGTAGAGATGATGGTGCTAAAAGAGTTGATGAGATAGCCTATAGAAGTATTATTGGAAGCTTAATTTTTTATAACTCATACAAGACTTGATATTGCTTATTCAATTTCACTTATTTCAAGGTACATGGTAGAGCCATCGAAAATACATATGAAGGCAGCCAAGAGAATTTTGAGGTATGTGAAAAGCATTATATATTTTGGTATTCATTACTACACTTCTAAAAGGTTCAATCTTGTTGGTTTTAGTTATTCTAATTGGGGAGGTAGTTTGGATGACCAAAATTCAACATCTAGGAATTGTTTTTCTTTTGGTTCTAGTTTGATTAGTTGGAGCTCAAAGAAGAAAATTATAATTTCCCTTTATTCTATAGAAGCAGAGTATGTTGCAGTCACTTCATCATGTACACAAGCGTTATAGCTTAGAAAACTTCTTGAAGAAATTGGAGAGATTCAAGTTCAACCCATAGTTACTTTTTTTGATAACATTAATGTTATTACATTGGCCAAGAATCTAGTCCATCACAGTAGGACAAATTTTTTTGATTTAAAACATCATTCTATCCAACATTGTAGAATAAGGTAGTAGAATTGAGATACATCAACACTAAAGAACAATTAGTAGATATCTTCACTAAGATAGTTGTAAAGGATGAATTTTTTAAACTTAGAGATCAAATTGTGATCCCTCTCAGCATCAAGGGGAAGTATGTTGACAAGTGATGCTGAAGTGCAGTTCACTCAGTTCTATTTTTAGACTATTAGTGTAAATTTGGTTTGCATGAACAATTTTTGTGTTGCTAAATCTAGATAGTTAGTTAATTTTTAGTTAATATATTTTTAGAAAAAATAAATCCTCAGAAAGGCTAGAGATAATTTTAGTTGATATTACATGCAAATTGTTATTTAGATAAATTTGAAATATTTTATTTAATAATTAGAAAAGTATGTTCACATGCAATTCTATTAATACATTGTAGTTGATCTTTATTTTCTAGGATAAGGAGAAGGAGAAGGAGAATGATTGCAATAATTTGAAGAAGTATTTTTTATTTTCACAATTTTTTTTCTTCTCTATTATGAATATTACATATATTTGGCTATGATTTAATTTTATTTAAAATTCAACAGAATCCCTGTACCACATCCCACAAAATGATAGATCAAAGATGAATAAAAATGCCACTTCTAGTAGTACTTCATAGTAATTTAGTGTCAATGCAACACCTTCATTCAAGTTGTGATCAGATATGTTCATAGGATACATGCTGAGTATTAAAATAACTAATTTTATATGCTCTTTTCAATCAAATGCTAAACTATATCATGTACTCACATAAAAAAATATATCTTAAACATTACAATATAATCTTATTTATTCTGTCATGTCCCCTTTTTAGTTGACATGTGCGGAGTAGATGATTAGCCTATTATGTGACCCTCGTAGGCTAATGAAATGGATAGAGGGTCTTGATAGAGATGGGTTGGAATTCGTTCGGGCTCTTTCGGACATGAATTAAGGGAGATTAATATTTGATTGATTTAATCAAATATTAATTATTTGATCTCATTTTAATTAATTATTAATTAATTATTAATTATTAATTAATTATTAATTATTAATGATTTAGTCTAATTTGAGGATGCAAATTCTACATTAAGACTTGGTCTAATTTTAAGACCCTAGTTCTAATTTAAGGAAGTCTAATTTAAGGGAGTCTAATTTTAGCAAGCACACCTTTAGAGGTGTATAAGAATCTCTCATGGGAGAGAGTTGGTATTCATGCTTATTATTGATATTGATTCTTGTTAAGAAACTCTTCTGTGAAGACTGAGCCAAGGGTTCCAGGATTCCAATTGCAGTGAAGAACGTCAACTCTTCATTGTGTGCGATTCAGAGGTTGTGAAAGATCAGCCGATCTATTGCCGAATTGAGAGATAACTTCACCCAGAAGTTATCATAGTATTACAGGTATTTGAGAGATAACTTCACTCAGAAGCTATCACAAGGGTTTACAGGTATTTTCTTTATTTTGGGTTTTTGATTCAAGAATTATCCAGATATAGATCTTTTGTGTCAGCGCATAATTCTACAGATCAGGATCAGGGATACAGGGTGTGTTATATCAGTGGCCGTACGAATTCCGTATAGCTCCGTGAAAATCCGTACGCATCTACAGGAAGTTCAGGTACCGACATCGGCGAACAGGGACTTACAGAGACCGACATTGGTCGACTCATCACCGACGTCGGCAAGGGGACCACTACAGGTCGACCGACGATGGCAGTATAACCGACGTCGGCGACTGTGTTTTTTTACACAGCAGGCCGAGACGTGCCAGATTCAACCCAGTTCGCGGAATATTCAGGCTATAAAGCTGAACTTTCGATATTCTTTGTATACCTGACAGAGGGTCTTTAATTGTAAGCTTATGAGCAAATAAATAAGAAATTATACTGTGATTTATTCATCTATTTGAAGATATTTTGCAGAAATTTAGATAAGCAATTTGGAGCTTTATTTTGATATTCAAAGGGATATTACAGTGGTATCAGAGCTTTGGTCTTTGGTATCATAGTTTTGTGTCTTTCATATATCTCTATTGGTAGGGGATATTACAGTGGTATCAGAGCTAAATCCTGCCATCCTGAGGGTTTGACAGATCTTACGCAGCCACAAGGGTTGGGACCACACGGGTATTTCACGCGCAGTAGAGCTTTGCTAGAAGGTACTCAAGTTCTAGAACAACCGGCGGAAGACATGGGTGATGACATTGGCAGGGCCCGTATTCCTCACCATCCGAGAGATCAAGATGATCCAGAGGTTTTACTTACTCTTAGAGAACTACGAGAAGGGCAAAGGCAGAATAACCAGGTATTACAGCAGTTGGCAGCAGCACTGCCAAGATTGGGTTCTCTAAGGAGACATTCCCCACACTGTGAAGATGTCAGAAGTGTTGCAGGATCATAGAGAGGCCATGGGACTATTTCTCGTACAACGAATAGGCCTACTAGGCCTATCTTTGTGAGACAGGAAGCAGAGGAGGTAATAGCAGGTGAGGAGCATGAGGAGGCATTTACAGACACCCTTAGGGCAGCGACTGAAGAGTGGGAGTCATTACCACCTATGGTCAGGGAGATGATTACGTTTGACCGATTCCTCACACAAAGGAAAGAACATTACCGAGGTCAACAAAATGGGAGACCCAGACCCCAGAACAATGATTTGAAGCATGCTACGAGCAGGCTCACACTAGCGACGTTCGACGGTAGTGGTAAGGTGACAGCACAGGCCTGGGTGAGTAAGCTGGATACATTTCTCACATTGCGACCAATGGGTGAGGAAGATGCTATCAGATATGCAACACTACATCTCGAGGGAGTAGCTCACGATTGGTGGCACCATGGGATGGTGACACTCCATCATGATCAGATCACTTCTTATCAGGAGTTTGTGGACAGGCTGGTGGAGCATTTTGACAGGAGGGATCCAGAGTCCTATTTTCGAGATTTGGCATAGTTACGTCAAAGTGGGAGTCTAGAGGCATACATTGGTGACTTTTAGAAGTTATCAGTCATGGTCCCTGACATTTCAGAGAGGCGACTAGTAGTACTCTTCATGGAGGGCTTGACAGAACCATTGAGAGGTAAGATCAAAGGCTTTGATCCTCCTTCATTACAGGAAGCTATGAAGAAGACGCGCAGTATGGAGATGGCAGCCCCATCAAGTAGATCTAACTCTAGAGGTACTTCTTCATCTAGAGATCATAAGCACTCCAACGGGGATACAGAGAGACCAGATTTTAACATAGATAAATCCGGGGTTAAAAATGATTCAAAGGCTAATCCAGCAGCACCACCTTTGGATCGTGAGGTGCTTAATGATTTACGCAGGAAGAAGCTTTGCTTCTACTGCAAAGGTCCATATGATATCCATCACGATTGTCCTTTGAGGCCTAAGGGCAAGACGAATCTTATGATGTGGGTATATTATGAGGAGTCAGAATCGGAAGATTTCGAACAGCATGATAGTTTTGAGGAGGCAGAGGCTTCAGAGCCTAAGGCAGAGGTAGATTTAGAGCTTCATATATAGGAGGCACCCCTATCCAGCATTCAGTCAGATGAGTCATTTAGACTCCGTGGAGTTTTGGCAGGGCAAAAGGTTACCACCCTTCTTGATATAGGAGCCACACATAATTTCATAGATGCTACATTTGTGGAGAAGCGTGGACTCACTACCGAAGATTTTGAGGGAATTAGAGTTAAGGTAGCCGATGGTCACACTCTGAGGTGTGAGCGCATGATTAGAGACCTCCCATTGCGCTTGAACAACTATGAGTTCAAGGCTAATTATTATGTAGTGAACATGGGGGACATAGAATTAGTTTTGGGTATGAAGTGGCTTCATTCATTTGAGGAAGTTACTCTTCATCTCAAAGATATGGAGGTTCATTTTCAGGTAGATGGGAAAACACATATTCTTAAGGCAATACGGGGCAGCAGCTTCAAACATATGTTTTTTCATCGGATGGAGATGCCTGTACAACATGACATGAAAGAGTGCGATGATAAGTGCACATTGGCACCAACACAGGAGAGATATGAGGACGAGCTTTGTCTTGAGGTGAGTTCAGTTCAAGGGTTAGCACATGTGGTAGAGTCTCAGCTTTCTTTTACAGGTGGGTCACATGTTGATGACGATATACGTACAGGGGAAAGAGGTGATGTGACGCCATTGGATGAGAGTGGTGATGGACAGGGCTTGGAGTTTGTGTTGGTTGACAGCACTGTAGATCGAGACTTCATTTGGGATCCAGGTATTCAGCGATTGCTTGAGGGCAAGCAATTTCAGGGGGGGCGGATTGTCATGTCCCCTTTTTAGTTGACATGTGCGGAGTAGATGATTAGCCTATTATGTGACCCTCGTAGGCTAATGAAATGGATAGAGGGTCTTGATAGAGATGGGTTGGAATTCGTTCGGGCTCTTTCGGACATGAATTAAGGGAGATTAATATTTGATTGATTTAATCAAATATTAATTATTTGATCTCATTTTAATTAATTATTAATTAATTAATAATTATTAATTAATTATTAATTAATTATTAATTATTAATGATTTAGTCTAATTTGAGGATGCAAATTCTAAATTAAGACTTGGTCTAATTTTAAGACCCTAGTTCTAATTTAAGGAAGTCTAATTTAAGGGAGTCTAATTTTAGCAAGCACACCTTTGGAGGTGTATAAGAATCTCTCATGGGAGAGAGTTGGTATTCATGCTTATTATTGATATTGATTCTTGTTAAGAAACTCTTCTGTGAAGACTGAGCCAAGGGTTCCAGGATTCCAATTGCAGTGAAGAACGTCAACTCTTCATTGTGTGCGATTCAGAGGTTGTGAAAGATCAGCCGATCTATTGCCGAATTGAGAGATAACTTCACCCAGAAGTTATCATAGTATTACAGGTATTTGAGAGATAACTTCACTCAGAAGCTATCACAAGGGTTTACAGGTATTTTCTTTATTTTGGGTTTTTGATTCAAGAATTATCCAGATATAGATCTTTTGTGTCAGCGCATAATTCTACAGATCAGGATCAGGCATACAGGGTGTGTTATATCAGCGGCCGTACGAATTTCGTACAGCTCCGTGAAAATCCGTACGCATCTACAGGAAGTTTAGGTACCGACATCGGTGAACAGGGACTTACAGAGACCGACATCGATCGACTCATCACCGACGTCGGCAAGGGGACCACTACAAGTCGATCGACGATGGCAGTATAACCGACGTCGGCGACTGTGTTTTTTTACACAGCAGGCTGAGACGTGCCAGATTCAACCCAATTCGCGGAATATTCATGCTATAAGGCCAAACTTTCGATATTCTTTGTATACCTGACAGAGGGTCTCTAATTGTAAGCTTATGAGCAAATAAATAAGAAATTATACTGTGATTTATTCATCTATTTGAAGATATTTTGCAGAAATTCAGATAAGCAATTTGGAGCTTTGTTTTGATATTCGAAGGGATATTACAGTGGTATCAGAGCTTTGGTCTTTGGTATCATAGTTTTGTGTCTTTCATATATCTCTATTGGTAGGGGATATTACATATTCCTAAAGAAAACTAAAAACTCATTTTCAAAAAATAATATTTCATCCACAGGGACAAAACACCAAGAAATTGCCCCTTTTGTCAAATCTAAAAATCATTTTTCACAGGGGATTTACTCTACTCTAATACCAGATAAAAGTGTTGAATTAGATCTAAGAACGAATCATAGAAAATAAAAGATCCAAAACACAGAGAAGTATTTTAATAATATATTCACACCATATATTATTTTTTCTTCATATCTCAAACCATATGGGAATATAATATTTATATATGAAAATTATTTCTTATAATTAGGGAGATACAATATATACCAATATCTCTCATGTATCCACACAATATAATAAATAACCTACATTCAAAATATTATTTTAATAATATTACGAATACCTAAATATAACAAACTCACCAATATTATATTTACCACTTAGTAAATATCTAAACTCACACATTGTAATAAATTAATCCCTAACATGTATAAGCTTCTAAAAGATGGTAGATTTCATTGTTTACTAATCCCAAGCCATCATCCTTTATCCCTAGTTATAATTTCAACCCAGTCTCATAATGGAGGTCAACATCAAGCCCTTTGTGTGCTTTTCAAGTAAGGTGGCACCCCATGCTAGATAAGCGACATGACTATTGTTTTCCACCTCAATAGTGAATAGTGTTCTCCATCATGATAGTGAATAGTTGTCATCCATATCATGAGTAAATAGTAAATTTTCACCACATCAATTCTCATCCTATGTAGTTTTTCTAAAGGTGGATATGAGAGTGATTCAGAGACTCCTGAAAACTACTACTCAAGAACATGTTTTCCATTGGATTGGATAAAAATATATGAAGGGAGCATAAAAGAATCAAGATTTATATATAATGGGCAGAAAATGATGAACAAAACATAATACTAATATCCATGGGAGTATTTTATAATCTATATTTTATTGTTTCAACTTCAGTTTGAATAGGCTCCTTTTGAGGTTGAGTTATGGTGGATACTCCCTAATAGGTTGAGTAGTTGGTAAAGGCACATGAGGCATAGAACAAGAAAAACTAATTATTGTTATTATGCTTTTGATTAGTAACACTCTTATTAAATTTATTTTTCTTACCCCCAATGTGTTTCTACCCATCTTTCCAAGTGCCCTTAGGTTAATCAGAAATAGGCTTAGGAGCTGGCCTATTACAAGGCATGTATACATGATAATATTTTATCTTGTGATTTATGCCTTGATAATGGAAAGAAATATAGGTAAATTTGATATATATAACCTAAATGGAGTGGTCAGAGTCACCAATTTATATCTTTATGATACTTAGATAAATCCAGTTTGATGCAAACACTTTTTTATAGATGAGTGGAATAAAATGCTTTAGGGTCATAGCAAACAAAAATTCCAATGGAAGCCAAAATTTTATTTATTAAATGTCAATAAGCCAAACATAACACAATGATCTCAACTCAAATGGTGAATTTGAGATGGGTATGCTTTGAGATAACAAAATCATGGGTCCAAGGTGAAAGGACTATCAAGGAGTTACAAATATACCATTCGGTGTATTTATTCATTAGACACCCACACATGTGTATGGTATGAGAAATGTAGCTATAAGAAACCATCAGTCATGTTATGAATACTTTCAAGATTAATTCAATGAGAAACCCATGGAGTTTGTACCCAAGTTTTAAGCATGACCTTTGAAGGAATATGACCCACAAAATGCCTAATTACTAAAAAGTGTTCTACCCATTGAAACAAAGAATTAAATTCAAGAATATAAAATATAGCATCATTTTGATAATTTATATCTTGTGGTAAACTTTGAAAAAAACATTGTTGAGTGGCTTGAGTGAGGGTGCCACTGCTTGAAACTCCACCTTCTTCCTTTATAGCCTCAATATCTAGACATGATAGAATGGAGGGCATTAAATAAGCTAAGCTCACCTCTAGGCGAGGCTCCCTAAGAGACAATAAATGTGACCATCTCATAGGATCTAGAAATTAATATGAAATTAAGGCTACATATAGAGAAATAAAAGTGGTGATGTGCTTGGTGAAACCCTAGAAAATAGAAAAAACTAAATTACATCTTCGGTCCAACAAACTTATTATTAGTTTTATTCTAATCAAATAATCCATAGTCTAAAATATAATAAATAATATGGTATTATAATTAATAAACCCAAGTACATGTAACTACATATCATATGGATAAAAAATTATATATCATAAAACAATGCATCCTAAAAACAATACAACATCAAATATTACACCTTACCAAGTCTAATGTGAAGTGAAACAATGGCATCATAGTCACTTCATCATTACTCAAATGAAAAACAACACAGATAATGAGTACATGTTGAAAATAGAGGCTTTATCTTTCATATGTGAATCTTATTTTTTTATTATTATCATCGTCAAGGTAGAAGCATAGATAAGTTGGTTATGTGAAGTGGGTTTTAATGCAATGAAAAGATAACTTAGAAATATTTTACAATTTTTTCATACCAAACAAGTGGATGTTCCTTCAATATTTAGAAAAATATAATTGAAAAAATGCAAAAAAAATATTGGAATTAGACAAATGTGTCAAAAACACATTATTTAGACAGATATTATTAATGAATATATAAACATTCTAAAATTATATAATAATCAAAAGTTTATTAACAATAATCAAGATCTATTTACATAATCATATATGAAATACTCAAGAGTTTCATGAAACATACCAATCATTTTGAATAAATTAATCAATGGGTCAAACCTAAATTAGTGTTTAACCATGGGCCTAAACAATGGTGAGGATAGGTTGGGTGTTACATTCTTATCCCATTAAATAAATTATTCCAAAAGTTTTATTGTTATAAGAAACATGTATTAATTACATTCATCTTAAAATCCAATATTAGACCATAAAACACCTAACATCAATCATACACAAGATGATACTAATGGAAGAAATATGCATGTTGTCAATTTCTCATTTTTACATATTCTATAAAATTTAGAGAAGATCCAACAATTTAATAAAACTAGTTCATAAGAAATTCATGCAATAGTAGAAATAACTATTAAAAAAGACATTGATGTATCAAATAATAATTTATAGAGTGAGAATCCACCACAAATGTAAAATCATAATACAATTAGTGCAAACATCCATGAAACATAATAATTTGTTAAAATCACTTATTAAAATAGTGTTTTATTTAATATTAATTGAGTGGTTGGGTCAACCAATGTACATGCATGATTTAAAAAGCAATTTATTTATCAATTAAAATAGAAATAAAACATGAAATATCTATCATATAATTAAGGAGGCATAATAAATTGATTGCCTAATAATTAATTCGTCATAAACATAATAGACATCCAAGATTAAATTACTAAAACCATATACATAATAGCATATGACATGGTAACAACCATTTTCATTAGCAACACAATGATTAGAATACATTAGTAGCAGTCATAGAGAATTACAAACAATTAACCAAAACATATTGGGGCGATGAAATCACATTAAAAGTTTCATTCTACATGTTCTACTAAGCAATATATATGTGCTTACTTCAAGATATCACATAATATTAATCTTTTCTCACATAAAGTGTTGTAAGGCTTTTTTTTCAAATATGAGCTTACACATACCTAAAATATCTTTCCAAAGTTGTGTCAATGAATAACAAATATCTTAAATTTAACACACATGTGCACACATGCACACATACACATACACAAATAGACACACTTGAAATGTAGTTTGAAGGTGAGTATTATTTCAAACATATGTTTTTGTAGTAAAGATGAGCAAACAATTAACCCTAATTAATCATGGAAAATAGATCTCATATAAAAATAGTAATTGAATGTTAAAATAAGGATTCTAATAACCAGTGTCCACAAAAAGGAGTTAAGCTATATTTCAACTGAATAACATATAGCACTATAACTTATTAATAAGAATGACACTAAGAATGGATATGAAGATCATGGCTTCTATTTCAACATGATGTCTAACCATGCCATTAAAATTTATCAAAGAATTATTTTACTTTGGCAAAGGTTCTTCTATTTATTGTAACAAGAATATCTAATTCCATTGAAAATGGTAATCTCATACAAACCTAATTTTAAAAAAACTATTAAATTTATTAAAATGTCATTTAAGAATAATTTCTGAAATTAGAATATTATCAACATATAATAAATTAAATTTATTTATTTTAATTTAAATTTTATATCAAAAATTTATAAAATTTAAATTGTTAAATATAATTTAAAATTTTAAAATTTATTAAATCAAATAAAATAACCTACCCCAACTAAAATAACCTAACCCAATTAAAATATCAAAAAATGTTTTAAAATTTACTCTAACAAATGATGAATGTAATTAAGATTACATTCTTTTTATTTACATGTAAATACTAATAATATATTATTTACTTATATATATGAAAGTTAAATTGGATTCGATTCTCCATCGTCTAAAACACAACAATGTATGTTCATTAAAATTTTCTTCACCTTGAGCCTTAAAAAAAATCAAAATTAGAGAATCATTTTGGAACAAGAATACTCTATAACGTCACATAAATATTCTCGTTGTGCCAAAGACAAATAGTTAAATTATGAGTGGAAACAAATTAGTTTTACTATGCTCAGATTATTCTAATCAAATTAGTTTTCCAATTCCTAATTTAAGTAGAATACATTAGTAGCAATCATAGAGAAACACAAACAATTAACCAAAACTCATTGGGGTAACGAAATCACATCAATAGTTTCAATCTACATGTTCTACTAAGCAATATATATGTGTTCACTTCAAGATATCACATAATATTAATCTTTTGTCACATAAAGTGTTGTAAGGCTTTTTTTTCAAATATGAGTTTACGCATACCTATAATATCTTTCTGAAGTTGTGTCAATGAATAACAAATATCTTCAATTTAACACATATGCGCACACGTGCACACATACACATACAGAAATATACACACATGAAATGTAGTTTGAAAGTGAGTATTATTTCAAACACATTTTGTTGTAGTAAAGATGAGCAAACAATTATCCCTAATTAATCATGGAAAATAGATCTCATATAAAAAAAGTAATTGAATCCTAAAATAAGGATTCTAATAACCAGTGTCCACATAAAAGAGTTAAGCTATATTTGAACTCAATAACACATAGCACTATAACTTATTAATAAGAGTGACACTAAGAATGGATATGAAGTTTATGGCTTCTATCTCAACAAGACATTTAACCATGCCACTCAAAATTATTAAAGAAGTATTTTACCTTGGCAAAGGTTCTATTTATCATAGCAAAAATATCTAATTTCATTGAAAATGGTAATCTCATACAACCATAATTTTCAAAAAACTATTAAATTTATTAAAATTTCATTTAAAAATAATTTCATAAAATTAAAATATCATCAACATATAGTAATAAAAATTTATTTATTTTAATTTAAATTTTAAATCAAAAAATTATAAAATTTAAATTGTTAAATATAATTTATAATTTTAAAATTTACTAAATCACATAAAATAACCTAACACAACTAAAACAACCTAACCCAATTAAAATATCAAAAATGTTTGAGAATTTACTCTAATAAATGATGAATATAATTAAGATTAGATTTTATTACATGTAAATACTAATAATATATTATTTACTTCTAAATATGAAAGTTAATTTGGATTCGATTCTCCATCATCTAAAACACAACAAAGTATGCTCATTAAAATTATGATATGCTCATTAAATTAATCAAAATTAGAGAATAACTTTGGAAGATTACTTTTTAACGTCACATAAATATTTTATGTCCCTCACATCATACGTTTTGAGGTCTTATTTATTTTGAAGCAAAAATGAGAGTGATGTGTAATATGATATGATTCGGGTCATATTCATATTGATGTTGTTTGTTTGTTTTTGTTTTTTTTAATAATTTTATTAATAAATATTTTATGTTTTTTTTATATTATATGTTTGTTCTATCAATATATTATTAAAATTATTATTCTAGGTATATTTTTTATTTTTTATTTTGATTTTTGGGTTCACAATATATATCATGAAAGATTTTATCTAATCTTAAATTTTAAAATAGTACAATTTCAAACAACTTTTTAACTAGTTTTACAAAAGATTTAATCTTTTTTTTTAATTATAATATTTAGTCCAGCCTTTTCAAATATGATTAGATTGTCTTCTTTCAAGTTGTTATCAGATTTGATTTGGATGTCATTATAAATTAAATATTCTATGATTTAGTTTTATTCTATTTCTACCACTTCTAATTATATAAAATATGTATGTTTTATATATTATTATTTTGTTAAAATTACATATCAAATTAATTTATTTAATATAATACACTTTCTTTTACCCGTATTGTTATGTTTACATGGTTATCTTGAATTTTTCTCTTATATATATTTTTAATTTTTTATTTGTCGTTGAACACTTTTACATACTCCTTCACATATTGTTATATTTCTTCTATGTAACACTTTCTCAACTATTATATTAGATCATCAATAAATGTCCATTTTTCTTTTGTTTTATTTAATAAGTTAACATCAAAATCATAATTGATATTGTTAATAAAAAAATACATATTTCAATTAATAAAATTCTAGATAAAATCAATATTTCAATTTTAAATCTATT
Organism: Torreya grandis; assembly: GCA_037957365.1. Lineage (NCBI taxonomy): Eukaryota > Viridiplantae > Streptophyta > Pinopsida > Cupressales > Taxaceae > Torreya > Torreya grandis. The sequence goes on along the minus strand of JARHVA010002916.1, from coordinate 839,064 downwards.
ATTTTTTATATTCTATTTATTTATTACCATTTCAAACTAGAACTTTGTTTCATCAAAATTCAAATTTATAAAGCATCAAAGAGATGATGAGCATCCCAAACAAAGTCTCTTTGATTTACTCGAGAGTTGATAAACAACAATATTTTTTGAAAACTATTTATTTATAGATTACTTGAGTAAATAAATTAAAATTCAAAATTATTTTAGAATATTTTCTTTGAAAATTTAGTAATTTGGATCATGTATATGTTGGGACCAACATACCCCCTTTCTTACTTTTGGGACCCTTGAGAAGTATTCAAGCCCATGTTTTGAAGCATCTGAACATTGAAGTCTTTAACAGAATTTGAAGATCACCCACTGTATTAATGAACATGTTTGTGTGATTTAATCCCCTTGTTTCAAATTAATCCTGATATCAAAGTTACATGAGTCATTTTACAGCTTCCATGGAAGACTTAGGGATGGATGAATTTTCAAATCTCTATGAGCTTGACACATGGAAAATGGTCAACCAAGGTAATAACTGACAAAAGGATACACAACATAGGAAGGATCTGTGAGAATGCCAAGTGTCATGACCATAGACTAAGAGGTCAATAGACCAATAAAAGGTGAGGACTTGGATTGAGATCAATGGATTACACTTACTCACTAGATTTGATCCAACAAAATGAAATAAAATGAAGCTTTTAAAATCCAATGACTAGTATCTGATTGATAATTATGAAAATTATTGTAAAAAGCCCAAGATGATGCCGCATGGACTCCACATAAGCATAAAAGGTCAAAATCAAAGATCTTCTGAACTAAAAAATATAATGGTATAAATCAAAAGGGTCTCCATCAAATGTAAAGCATGTATGAATTTAAATTTTGAATATCTTAAACGATTAAAGCTCTAAACCCTAAACACTCTATAAAAAACCCCTAAATTAGTTTAATCGAATACAATTAAATGAAGATAGCATAATTATGATCTTGCAAATAAATTCTATAACAAAACCCCTTGTAAATAGACTGTGGGAAATTTAGTTACATCAAAAATGATAACTAATAGAAAATAATTAAAGATGAAAGCCAAAATTTAGTTGACCTCTAATAGTTAAGGAAACATTTTCAAGGATACAAAGTTGGACCTAGTAGCCCTAAACATCTATAGAGTGAGGAATGTGTATGAATTGTTCTTCTTAATACATGAATTGTATCCTATCTCTTAGGAGGAAAAGAGGAATGCCATAACGAATATAAGGTACAATGAACTAGTTATAATTCAAATTGTTGGTCTCCACCATGCTACAGTAAAACCATAGGTAATGCACTACATTCATGTCCTTGTACCCATCTTTATTGATTATAAGATATATGGGGAATGGATCATTTAATAGGGTAGTTCCAAAAGGGTGGCATGCATCTATTTTATGGCATTTGAAACCTATTACAAGCTCAACTTCCTTGACATGAGGAACTCAGTTAACAGCCAAGACCTTGATTCACTCTTCACACTCTGGTTAATATAAGGACCCCATATCCTTAGAACCCTAGATGGCATGATTCTTGTTGTTCAGTTTAGGGAAGGAAATTCAATATCCATGACCCTACTGAATCGAGCCTTTGGTGCCCCTTCCACAACATATGTAAATAAGGTCTGGGTGTCCTATGTCCACTCCATGATAGAAGAGAAATTGATCCCTCCAATAGCAGACCTAATTAGCTTTTTCTTGGCTAATTAATTCATATCAATCAAAAGATTAATGTCTATGTAATTTTATAAGATGTCCTATCTATTGGACTCCCTTTTGGCCTCTGTATTCTTCCCTGGCATTAGAAATTGGTCCCCTAATGGTAGAACCATAATTTCTCACCACTATTCTAAAATATACATATTCAAGTACAAGAACCACATGTAATTCATCTATGATTGTGTCTTCCCAACCATATATGAAGCCATCATATGAATTCCTATACCAATTTCATCCCCTTACCAAGAGACAAGTAGAAACCATGGGGGATGTATGGTGATATCTAGACTGCACTATTATAAGGATAGAGGGGATCCTAATCCAACCTTATAGGCTACCATTCTATGTCCCCAACAATATTTCCAAAAAATAAATTGCCTCCCAAATCATCCAAGGTGTAGATAGGGTACGCAAATAGAAAATAAAATGCCAAATCCACCCCCTCTTATTGGATATTGGGAAGATTGTAATTAAAGATTGGAATCAATTGGAAATGATGGTAACACATATAAATTATTTTGATTTCCATTAATATGACCTTAAAATGTTAAACCCTAGGGGTAGGGTGGTTAGCCACATTAAAGAGAGAAAGGTCCCTAAGATGGAATACTTACATAAGCTAAGTGTCAGTGATGACATCTATATTAGAACAAAGAATTTTGAAGAAGTGCTTTCCAGAATCAAAAGCTACAACATCAAGTAAGAATATAGATTGATCAAAGATAACAAGCCTGTAGGGGAGATATCATAGTTTCATCCCTTGTAATATTGTTTATTTCCAAGACCATCTTGGACCACTCATGAGGAGCCATCTAATCAAGAGCAACCATCAGAACCTCAACCCCACTAACAAAAACCTCTAGATAGACAAAGTCATGATGAGCAGCCTCAAGATGGAAAGGATAAAGGAAATGATAAAGTTGAATAACCAAGATTGGAACATAGACCCAAGGAAATTCCCTCACCTGTAGTGCTCCCACAAAGTTCACCTTCTCCCATGGAATTTGTTGACATGATAGCTCTTGAGCCAGAAGAGACATTGAAGGGTGTTGTCATTGGTATAGTAGTAACATATAGCTTAGATAGAGAAGGGGATCCCTCTAAAGAAGTAGGAAGGGAGCTGGTTCCTTTTGAAGAGGGGAAGAGGAAATTAGAGCTGGCCTTGGTTCCTATTAATCCAAAGAAGAAGCCTAGGTTGATATTTACTCACCCTACCAATGAAGTCAACCTCTTCAGTGATGAGAATCAAATCCATGGACTACTCATCCCTGACTCATTCATCTATGGTAAGTTATATAATATCCAATCCCTCTCTCCTTCATGGGCCTTGACACAAGTTATCTTGACTAAGCATGAAGAATTCAAACCCTAGATCATGAACATAGTAAAATATCAAGAAGACAGAATAATACAAGTTCATCATATTCAAGGAGGATAAAACATTGACACCCCAAGATCCTCGAGTAGTGAAATTATGGAGGTGCTTGAACCTCCAAAGTTCAAGAAACTAGAGATTAAAGTCTAATTTAATCCAGACATGATAGGATTCAAAAGGATCACTAGAAGGATAGTTGTGGTTGGTCAAGAGGACTTTACCTTTCAAAAGGTGGAACCATTCACAAAGATAACCCCTGTCGAAGGGTAACAACTTTAAGAGGATACCATCTATGAATAAGATGTGGAAATTTTAATTGAGGCTCAATCTTAATAGCCTAGGGCTTGTGTATAGGGATTGGTGTAAAGAATTAGGAACCTAATGAAAGAAAAAGAGAATTTTCAAGCTCAATCAATTCTCTTCGTACCATATTCTATGATTAAAATGCTTGAGTAATCATTCCATGGCATATTTAGAGTAGTAAAGTCTATGAAATTAAGGCAAGATGTGTTTGAAAACTAGGCCACCTTAGCTACAGAGCTGGTTACTCAATGGAAAACTTTTAAAGATAAGATTTCCCAACTTCTTAACATCGATGTTAGGAAACAAACACCAAATTTTAAAACCATCAACATGGGGAACCTAAGCAACATTTTGGGAATTATTGTAGACAAGGTCTAAGATTTGAGTACTTAGTATACAAAAATGGAAGATCTTATTCAAGAGGATAAAGAGATCATGGCTAGAATTGAGAGACTCCTAAGAACTATGCTCGAGGATCCTACATAGCTCACTAACCTAAGGAATATTAGTGATGAGGAATTCTAAGATAGAGCCACTTTGGTGACTTAAGAAATTAAGGGTAAAAGCTAAGGACAATAAGGGAAAGATAATGGTAGAATAGTATACATGATATTCAATATAGTTGAGAGGATCAATGAAACTATATAGATTAAAGAAGCATTGACTAGGAAAGACAAATATTTTAATGAGATGGCTGATCAAGAAGAGGAGCATATGAAAAGGCCTACCGTAGACTAAGGCATAGTGGATGAACAACATGAGTGAGCTATGATCATCCTTAAATGGTAAAGGACCCCACCTCCATTGTCCTAATTATGGTTTACCTAAGATGTGGCATATTCTTTTGTAAAGGCACATGCTAGTTTTTTATTGTGATTGCCTCTAGGTCATCATGATTGTAAAAGACATGTGTATCATAGTTTGTTACAAAGACAACTATTTTTACCTTTGTACACCTATATTTTTAGATTGTCTAGTATAATGCCTAGTTGTTCTATAAAGGAAGGTATTACCATTTGTAATGGGAGGGATTTTTAGATATTTTGTACCACTTTTAATAAATCAATACAAAAAGATCAAGGAATTTGACTGGAATTATCTAGGTTGATGTGTTTCAATTGCTAAATTTCTCAATTGCTTGTCTAAGTTTAAATATGAATAGTTTTTGGAAATACTAAGTTAGATCATTAATTACATGGTTGTTATCTTTTGTAATGCTAAATTAGTTTAATGAAATTGAGTTTACTTCATTTTATTTAAAATGTAACAAAGATGTGCATCAGCCATCTAGATGTGGTGTAAAAAATTAAAAATAAATCCAATTTTTCACCTATATTGTCATTCTATCTTCAAAATTAAGCCTAGTTTGTAGTGAAACATGAGTTAGGATACTTTACACTATATGTTGGTTGAGATCATTCTTGGTAATTCTTAAAAATTTATGAATATGTTCACAATCAAGGATTAACAATCACCATTTCTTTCTTAATCTACCCTTTCATTTTGCTCTTTATTTAAATGATTCACTTTAGTTTAAAACATTGTTTATAACCATTTACTTTAATCAATAGTTTAGATATAGACTAATTTGTTAAAATTAGCATCAAAATTCATAAAAAAAGGCATTAAGATGGATCGCAACAATGAAACTTTATAAATATTATGGAATAGTCTATGTTTCTTTGCTACTATTTCACCATAGGAATCTTAATTGCCAAATACCTACAACTCATGCCCTTAATAATTTGGATCCTAAAATGAGAAGTGTTCTTTAAACACTAAGAGCACCTATGGTACATTTAGAAGCATCAATAGGGAGAATCTATATTGGCATTAAAAGGAGAGTTGTTTATGCTAATTAGTCTAGAATTAGTGACATCATTTCACCTTTTGGTAGATCTTTGATCCCAATTCTTAAGATTGGAAATATTGGAGGTTTTTGACATATCTTTGTGCTTTTAAAAGGCAAATGTCATAGTTTTTTGATAAATTAATTTCTAGTTCTAGTAAATATAAATTTGAATGTGGGGATCTATAGTATTTGAAATTATAACAGCTTCTTCTGATCAAAGACCAATTGATCCCTTGAAAAATATGTCCATCTTGAACTAAAACTTGGAAAGATCAGTTAACTTTACACAATAGGATACATCCTCAAGATACCTTTGTGGAAATTTCATGTCTTTTATCATTTCTTTCATATGTCTTTATAGAATTAACTTAAGATGCATGTTTGGTTGTTATTTATTTCAAAGATAACTTTACACACCATGTTTCAAATATGATTTCACATCTTCAAGATGGAATTACCTAGAATTCACACCATATCATGATCAGAAATAAGAGAGCCTTTGCTACAGCGACAAAATCATCAGAGAACTAGGTGTGACAAAGGTAGATGAAGACTTTCCAAGTCTATACCCACTTATCTTATTCGAGGGACCTTTGTATTCAGACCACATCTAGGTATGGCTTGGATATGAAGCTCACCCATTAATGTATAAGGGGTAGTCTATGATTTACCACATAATATTGAAAAATATTTGTCCATATTTAGTCCTACTAGTGTTGTAACTATCAAATAAAATGTTAAGTCTTTTAAATATGGTTTGATGTTATTAAATGTCATAAATGAGGATATAACATGTACCTTATTTACCTTTATTTTCAAAGATGTAACATATGAATGGTTCCTCAATTTAACTGATGACTACATTACCACCTGGAATAATTTCAACACCATTTTCACTGATCAATTCATGAATATTATCAACCCGTGTGTCATTTATCACCAATTTAGGACCATCAAAAGAGATTTTAGTGAACCTATAAGGTCTTTAAATGCTAGATTCTAAAAAATTTATAGTAAGAATATGGAACCTTACAAAACTATTGATGTTTTAGCCTTAGAGATCTACAAGGATACAATAGATCCAATGATTTCTATATTTTAAAAGAGATCCATCCCAATTATAGATTCATTATTCCAAACCTATTTTGAGGCATTTATTATCAATGATAAAATGAAACCATAATGACACATGGCATACTCAATCTATAATGTTAAACCACAAATACCTGCTCTAAACCTTTTTCCAAATAAAAACCAAAATACACTAGCTCTTAATCAAATCCCAAACCTAAACATTCTACCTACTAGTTATGCTACTCCTACTCAAAATATGGGATTAATTAGTCACCAAGCTACTAATGGATCTTCTAGTAATGATAAAAAAGTATTAAGACCCACTACTAGTTCAATAAATAATTAGGTACATAATTTTGAAACCCTTAAGATCAAGAATTATTCTATATTAAAGATGGTTCAAAAACATAGCACTAAATTTCTCCAATTTCAAAAACAAGTTGGTAATACTAGTGAAATTTCTTGAAGGAACTTTACATTCCAAAAGTTTAAAAAACTAGGAAATAGGTTTCACAATGATAGTTTCTACAATATAAACAAGACTAACAAACCCTCTAGGCGTAACAAAACCATGGACATTAATCTCATAGACATTATTTTTCTTGACTATTGCATAGTGCATGCTACTACTAAACATGGCGAGATTAATTTCATTGAATTATACAAAGCCTTTAAAGATTTTTGAGAAGAAATAGATACATTTGAAGTAGTCCCTAATAAGGAAAATAATGCAAATACATCTGTCCTTAAGCCTTCAAACCAAATCCACAAGTAGAAGCCTTTGATCTCCACTTTCAAGAGGAAAATAAATTAGATGATATCCCTCAGGAAATCCATGCATTCTAATAGTTATTGAAAAAGACTTACCCATTGAGAAAAAAAGAGTAAAATCAACCTTTAACCACTTTAACCCCTCATAATAAATATGGGACCCCTCCTAACACTACAAGGAATGACCTTAAGCCACCCAAAGAAAGTTCATCCAAGCCTAGTATTGATTCATTGAGCAAGAAAGGCTATAATATTATTGAAGATATGAAGAAAATCAAATCCAAAATCACATTTAATGATTTAAGATAGATCACAAAGCAAAGAGATTTACTATTGGAGTCCTTGAAATTCAACAAAACTCCTAAGACTAGTCATGTTAATGTAATGGTATGTAAAGCCAAAGTTGAATCCCCCCCCTTTCTTACTCATTATTAGGATGTTTGGTAAGAACTTGCACAATTTCTTGTTAGACTCAAGTGCCTCTATAAATATCATGCCTGCTAGTATATGTAAACAACTTAGGTTAACCCTAATTAAGTCTAATAGGATTGTCACCCATTTAGACAAGTTAAGGGTAAAGGCAATTGAAGAGCTTCTAAATGTTCACATACAAATAGCTTCTAAACCCATAATTAAATAATTTATTGACATTTAGGTGGTTGATATGCCAGATGCCTATGGGATATTATTGAGTAGAGAATGGACCAAGGCCTTAAATGGGTATATGTCTACTACCTACTCCCACTTATGGCTACCTTGGAAATGAGTCTCAAATAATATTAGAGTTAAGAGGGAACTAAGAATTAAACATATAATAATAGATTATAATGATGTAAATAAAAGGGTAAACATAATTGACTAAGACTTCAAGGTTTTCAACCTATAAGTTGATAGGATATATGATCTGAAGGATATGGAAACTCCTCTTGGTGTATGGAAATTACATTTTGATCATGCTAGATGCAAGGCTAGATCAGGTGTTGACATTATCTTAACTAATCCTACCAAAAAAAGGTACCATGACCCTAATAAAATCCAATTCCCATGAACTAATAATCTTGTTGAATATGAAGCTCTCATCCTTGGTTTACAATTTTCTATCAAGAATAAAGCTAAAGAACTACTATTTTTTGGTGAGTCAGAACTAATAGTCAACCAAGTCATAAGTAGGTACCAATGTAAACTCTCATACCTCAAGAAATATAATTTTAGAGTCTAGGACCTGATTGAATGTTTTAATGCTTTTAACATCACCTCCATTCCTAAGGAATAAAACCAAGATAAAGATGATTTGGCATATGTTGTAGCAAATCTCATTCCTAATCTAGACTCCCCTAATTTTAGTATGGAATTGGTCCCATGCCCATCAGTGTCTAATAATATTAATCATTTCCAAGTCTTTAATGATGAACAATAAATATTAGATTTCTTGACTAGTTTTGGGGAATTTAGATCACATGTCATTTATGAAGTTGATGAAAATAAAATCGGATGAACCAAGTTTTATGGCAAGGTCATTCATCTGAATGACAACAAAATCCCTTAAGGGATGATCTATCTAAAATGACTGTTTGATCACAACAAACTACTTGAGGTGTCCAAAATCCTTGAGGTAAGTGGAAAGGATTACAATACTATAGATCTTGGCCTCTAAGAGCAAACCCAACTAGTGAATGTTGGAAAGGATTGTATAAATTTTGAACCAAAGAACTCCTTACCAAGTACAAAGATGTTATAGCATAGTCCTATGATAATCTAAATATCTTTGATATGAGGGTCATTACCCATAATATACCCCTCAAATAAAGTTGTAAACCTTTCAAACAAAAACAAAGACCAGGAAACCCCATGCTGAAACCTATGATCTTCAAAGAGGTCAAAAGATTATTAGATGTTAGAATAGTCTTTCCTATCAGACAATGAACTTTAGTGACCAATTTAGTTCCATTTAGAAAGAATAATGGTGAGATTAGGCTCTGTATTGACTTAAAAATTTTGAACAAAGCATCAAAAAAGGAAAATTATCCTCTCCCTTCTCTAGATCAGGTAATTCAAACTATTTTAGGTTCAACTATGATGTCCTTCTTGGATGGATTTTCATACTATAACAAGGTACTGGTTGACAAAGAAGACATGATGGAGATAGCATTCAAAATAAAGTGGGAAACTTTTTCTTACAAAAGGATTCCCTTTGGACTAATAAACATAGGAGATAGATTTAAAAGAGGCATGGACAATGACTTCCAAAGTATAATTGGTAAGTGCAACATCATTTATATGGATGATCTAACAATTCTCTCTAAAAATACGGAATATCAATTCATGCACCTGCAACATGTTTTTTGAAAGATGTAGAAGGTATGTCATTTATTTGAACCCTATGAAAAGCATATTTTGTGTGACTAAAGGTAAACTATTAAGACATGTTATAAACAAATATGTCATCTCCATAAACCATGAAAGAGTGGAGGCCATGTCCAGAATTGAGATCCCAAAAAGTAGGAAAGAACTAAAGTCATTCTTTGGTAAAATAATTTTTGTAAAGAAATTTATTTATGATTTTATAGAAATTTTTGAAGACATTGAACGACATGCTCAAAAAGGATGACAAGGTAACATGGGATGAATAATACAAGAAGGAATTTAGTGAGATCAAATAAGCCATTGGCCAAACTCCAATGCTTATAAGTCCAAAATTCTAAAAACATTTCTACCTTTACTCTTTTGAATTTGACCACACTATGGCTCTTGTATTGACTCAAAACGTTTAAGGGTGTGACCACCCAATAGTCTTCATGATTACTAAGTTTGAAAATGTTGAACTAAACTATTCCATGATTTATAAGCAATCATATGCACTAGTAAAGGTAGTAAAGAAGTTTCGGCACTATATCCTTAGAAATAAGGTGCATGTTATTCTACCTAACCCTACCACTAAGCTTATGATATGTCAAAATCAGCTAAGAGAATGAAGAGGTAAGTGAATGTTAGTTTTATAGGAATATGACTTGGAAATGATGGTGGAAAAGTTGGTAAGGTGCCATGTTTTGATTCATATGATTGCCAATATTATCCCTAGGATAAGTATCATGAAAGTAAGCCAACATAGTTTTCAAAACAATGAATTGTATGATTCAATCACATACTTTCTAATCAATGGTATTTGTCTTGCATGCCTATCCAAAGAGCAAAAGAGACCCTTGAGACTCAAGTGAACCCACTACCTAGTCAAGGATAAAATCTTATATAGAAGGAACATAGAAGGAATCTACCTATGATGTGTCTCACAAGAAGAAACCACCCAAATTATGGCCACAATTCATTAAAACCTAGGTAGTGGACATCCCTTTGAAAGAATGACAGCTAAAAAAATCCTAAGGGATGGTTACTATTGGCCTACTATCTTTAAGGATGCTCAAAATCATGTTATAGAATGCCACTTATGTCAAATATTGAACAACAAAGAGCCAAAGACAACTATGCCTCTACAACTAGTCATGATTGACAAACCATTTACATAATGGGGTATAGAATTTGTTGGAGTAATCAACCCCAACTCATTTGAAGGTCAGAATTATGTCTGATGGATTGAGATAGTGGCCACCAAGCAATGTAAAATTGAAGAAGTGATCAGTTTCTTGAAGGATAATGCATGTAATAGATTTGGGACCCCAGTCTCCCTAGTATGTGATAATGAGTTTGCATTCATCTCAATTGAGATGAGTGAATGGGATTATGAAAATGATATTACACTTAAGTTTTCCTCCAATCACTATCCCCAAAGGAATGGTGTTTCTAAATCTACAAATAAAAATATAATGATGGAAATCAAGAAGTCTATAGAAGACAAACCTAGAGCTTGGCATAAACTAATCAAATTTTTACTTTCATTCAATAGAATAAGGATCCACCAAGCCTTGAAGGGTTCACCTTTTATGATGGTGTATGGGTAGGATCCCATCTTTACCATCACTCTCAAATTTCCTATGTACAAATTTATGCAAGAATACATGGAATAAAGCCAAGAACATTCCACTTTTAGGTTATTATGCATCATTCAGATGGAAGATGAGAAATAAATGGCTTTTGTTGATTTCAATAAACATGAGGCCATACTAAAAAAATGGTTTGACAAAAGTTTTGATGTCAAAGTGTTCAGGTAGGGACATTTAGTCCTCCTTTGGGACAAATCATCTAAACCCAAAGGTAAGCATGGTAAACTCACACCCCTATGGATTGGCCAATACTAGATTGTAGAAATACTGGGGAATAACACCTTCAAACTCAAAGATTTATAAGGGGTAGAGTTCATATTACCTACTAATGGACAATACATCAAACACTACTTCTCTACCACCCCTCCTAGGGTCTTCATGGAGTAAGATGTAAGGATTATATTAGAATAGGTAGGTTAATTAGTCTACTTTGAGCATCTTTCCTTTCCTATCCTTGGTTTTTATATATGTTTATTCATATTTGTTTGGTTTCCTTATTTTGCTTTCTTCCTTTTATTTTGTGTTGCTTCCTTGTTATTTTATTTGATTTCAGGATGTCTTTGGAGACATCTTTGGGTCTAGAAGTTATGAAACATGATCAATATGTGCCCCAATTCTAAAAGAAGTTATGAAGCCCATACAAAGGAAACCATGGTCTTAGAACCTAGAATTATGATATAGCTTAGAGAAACTAAGTATAGGCTAGAGGAGAGAAAATCATTGCATGAGACCTAAGTGATGACCTTTAATCCACACTGGTTTCAACAAGATTTGAACTCAAGGATGGGAGACTTAAATTATCAAGAGTATTCCATTATCTAGCACTTAATCAAAATCCTTACCTCAGAAAAGAGTTACAGCCTTGAGTGATTCTCCCAAAATCAAATATTTGACCAGACCTTAAAACCTAGTTATCTTGGTTCCCAACCTTAATGGAAGCATACATACCTAAAAATATTGAAAAAAGGAATAAGATTACAAATAAAAATATGAAGCTTTCATACAAAGGTGATTTACGCAACCTCCATTAGGTCTATGTATGCTTGGTTGGTAATGGATCAAGGCCATGAGTGAAGCCAAAGGTATTTCTATCAATGCTATGGATGTTTGGATGGTAGTATAACAATACCCAAGGCCTCCCTAAGCAAAACCATGATTATTAATGAATGTTTAGTATACCCTAGGTTAGTATAATTGATTAAAGGTAGAGAGCTAAGGACTTCCTGAATCTTATGGTAAACATTAAGTGAAATCAAAGCATACACACAACTCAGGTATGTCTTGATAGTTGACATCAAATATGAAAGTGCAAGTTTTTTTTCAACCTCAATTGGATCTAGATGGTAGTCACTTTGATCAAGTGGAATGATGATCTCAATGTTTGTCTTAACTCAGAGTCTAGAAGTTCTAACATATTATTATGTTTCCCCCCATAAGTCCCCATTTGTTGGAACCAACATACCCCATTTTTTACTTTTTAGGACCCTTGATAAGTCTTTGTGCCCAAGTTTTGAATCATACGAACATTGAAGTCTTTAAAAAAATTTAAGATAATCCACTCTATTAAGTAACATGCTTCTGTGATTTAATCCTCTTATTTTAGACTACTCTTCCTAACAAGGTTATGTGAGTCCTTTTACAGTTTCAATGGAAGACTTAGGTTTCTATCTTCATAAACAATGTGTGGCCCTAGATTTAAGTTCAAATATTGGAGGGAACCAATTAAAAATAAGCTAAAAAAGTGGTCTACAAGGGTTCAAGTCATGTTTTCATAACATAACTTGGACTCTTATTTATTTTATTTCCCCTTTCGTTTCCTATGTTCCTTGGGTCTAATTTGATATGATTTTACAATGTTCTTTTTTACATTTCCTAACTTCGCCTATAAATTAATACTAAGGCCCTAATAATTATCCAAACCTTGGCATTAATACCTTATGCTAAGTTATTTTATTTATGTTTTTGAGTCTAATAGTTATCTCCCTCACTCTTTAAAAGATCCTACATTGATGCTTGCTCACTAGATTTGATCAGACAGGGCATCCTAACCAAAATGCTTTGTCTTAAATAAAGTGAACCATGATAGATCAATGGTGATCACTCACAAGATGGATTTGATCCAAAAATGTGATGATGGGAAGAAAATTCAAAAAGATCACGAGTAATTAAGAGATAGATGCATGGCACTTTGATGATCAAATAGAGGCAAGAAAGGGGGCTGACATAATAAAAACATCTAGTTAATAACTGGCTCACATAATAAAGGTTTTATAATAAAATGTATATAAATTTTAAATTGAGATTTCAGATCACCTTTTATGATCCATTATCATCCATAATAAAGAAATATTCATATGTTTACAAAAATCCAGCTCTTCATTAATAAAATAATATGTGGAAATAACTAACAAAAGATTAGTCCTGAAAAAAGATTAATTATTATTAAAATAAATTTAAAAATAGATATCTCATATAATATTACAATTATTTATGTTTATTATAATTTTTTTTTAAAAACAATATATATTGTTAATTGTCCTCATTTATATTCTAGTGATGATGAATATATAGATAATTGAAATTATTTTTTTATAAATAAAAGTCAAGTAAAAATTAAATAAAAATCTACATAATAATGAAAATAATATAACTTAAAAAGTAAAAAATGTAAAAAAAATAGTTACGTAACAAACTTATAAAAATATAAAACTAAAATGATACTAATAAATACACATTTTAATCAAATAAGTTAGGGTAAAATAATTAATCTTGATTTATTTTAATTTTATAATAAATTAATAGTAGTAATTTAATAAATAAAATAGGTTATAAATATATTTTAATTAGGTTTCTATTTAACATATACAAATTAAAGAAAATGAAAATGCTTGGAAAACCAAAAAGGAAAAGATCAAAATAAACACTTCCTTTACTCTTAATTAGTCATATCTTCTGACCTATTGATGACGGGTCTCCAAGAATCAATTGAACTATCTTAATGATTTGCATTAACTAGAAATTTTGGTAATGATTTTATATTGGAAGAACCTCTCTCTCTCTCTCTCTCTCTCTCTCTCTCTCTCTCTCTCTCTCTCTCTCTCTCTCTCTCTCTCTCTCTCTCTCTCTCTCTCTCTCTCTCTCTCTCTCTCTCTCTCTCTCTCTCTCTCTCTCTCTCTACACACACACACACAGACACACACACACACACACACACACACACACACACACACACACACACACACACACACACACACACACACACACACACACACACACACACACACACACGCACACACACACACACACACACACACACGCACACACGCACACACACACACACACACACACACACACGCACACACACACACACACACACACACACACACACACACACACACACACACACACACACACACACACAAACACACACACACACACACACACACACACACACACACACACACACACACACACACACACACACACACAAACACACACACACACACACACACACACACACACACACACACACACACACACACACACAAAGAAAGAACATTCAATTAAACCTTACTTCTCTTCATTTTAAATCTTGATGTCTATCTTATGGTGTCTTACCTTTATCTAGATGGAATTACATATTAAATGGAATATATATTCCTATAAATAAGGGTTTGACTCTTTAAAATTGTATTGAGGGGGTGCTCCCCTTGAACTTTGACCAGGGAGGATTTATAGGATTTTTCTATTCCCATGGACCCAATGACAATAATAATGGGGGGATGGGAGGGAGGGCATTAACAACACCTGCCCCCACCCCTCATGCCCCATCCCGCACCTCCCCCCCTCCTCCCCCCCCCCCCCCCATTTCCATTTGTCAAAGAGTGGGCTATAAACTAAACCATGAAAGGATATAAAATTTAAATTTCTTGTCACATATATAATAATCTCCACCTTGACAATAATTTCTACCTAATATCTTATTCACCAACTCATCACCTTTTTTCAAGCCAAGACACGACAAAAACCATTTTATCTTTTCTAACAAAACTAATTTTCTGAACATATCAACACTATATTCCTTTATTTGAAAATTTTCAAATGTTACTTTTCCTTCATCAATCACCTATCTAACAAGATGATACTTTACCACAATATGATTTTTTATGCTATGATTAGCATGATTCTTAGCCAAATAAATTGCAATCTAACTATAAAAAAGATACCTTTATTTTATATTTCTCTCTTACAAACTCACCCAATATGCTCTTTAGCCAAATTACCTGCTAACAAGAATGATAAGTAGCCACTTATTCTTCCTCAGTAGTTGATGCAGTAACAATATTTTAATGCTTAAATATCTTACTAACAATTCCACCTACAAATGTAAAAACATAACCAGATTAATGATCTTATTTTGTCTATACCTCATAAAAAATTAGAATCAACATATCCAAAAATAGAATCACCAAATATATCATGGGAATAATTTTATGAATAAGCATTAATGATACCAAAAGAGAAGTTATCAACGTTAAAAATCCCTCAAATGACATAATAGGATGCGTTAGAGATAGAGTCCACATAGTTGAAAATCTATTTTAGATAAATAAATGTAATGAGGTGAACATAACCTAGGTCATGACTGCCTTTGAAAATGAGGCTTTTTGGAAATAGGAAAAAGAATGAAATATTCCACCTTAAGTTATTGAAGGTAGAGAATGCCCATATCTATAAATGTTTTATTAAAAATCTCTCAAAACATATTTATGAACTAAGTCTGTTAAACCCCAAACATTTCATAATTTATGGTTATCAAGAGAAATACCCTCAAAATATAATCCCTCTAAAGATTTAGATCATTTTTTAAGGAATTGAGCATTATTAGATTGCATGAAATCTTGAAGTTGATATAATCATTTTTTTGCATACTCTTACACATAATTCTCATCCTATATAGTTTTTATAATAGGTGACTAGGAGAGTGAGTTGGATACTCCTAATAAGGACTACTCAATTATATGTTTGGTCTTGAATGGGAAAATAATATGGGGAGGAAGACCAAAATAATTATGAGACATACATAATGGGACATGTGAACATATTCATATCCTCATCTCAATGGAACCCTGATACCACTTTATGGATTCACCAATAGATGTAACTCTCAAACACATAATCATGTCATCAACTCATCTCATAAAATCCTCAAACTTCATTTAATATCTTCCTCACATTACATAAACTTCAACGAATCTTCACTCCCGACACGCAAAAAAACATGGCCTCGACATGCCAAGGAGGATTTCACACCTTATTCCAAATATTTCTTGTCTATCACTAGTGTCACAAAACTCATATATAAAAATTCATTAAATATTTCCTCTACAATTCAGATATACATGGCAATATCTCACCAAAGACTCTATCCTCACTTCTACTAAACTAGCCTATACTACTAAGCAAAGTGTTAGGTAAAAAATACCACATGTGTAATTAAAATAAAGGTGGAAATAAAAAATAATTTATATTAAAAACATAAACAATAGGAGAGAACACATTACACAAGATAAATGAGGAAACCCTGCAAACTAGCTACGGAAAAACCATAAAGCAAAGGTAGCATCCAAAATTCATATTCCATAATAAAAAAATCTTTACAACATAAGTTCCTCTCAACAACTCCTTTCTAGTTCTTACAAGCACTTAGGTGAGCCAATCTTGAAACTAAGCCTTATAGGTTCTAACCTCCAAGATGCAACATTTGACTCCATTATCATGCTAACACTATAACATCCAATTCGAGATCCAAAGCATCAACCTCCATATCTATGAGCTAAGATGACAAGCCTCCAAGTTCAATCTATTCATCTAGGTGAGACAAGCATCCTATCCTTACATGCTCTAACCTGCAACCTCAAGTATCTCCATGCTTACATACAAACTAGGTGAGCCATGCTCTAAGCTAAGGCTTATAGGCTCTAACCACCTAAGAATGAATGACTATTACAACCCACTCATCTAGGTGAGATATATTAAAATTTCTTTCAATAGTTAACCTAAAAAATGATCTAAAATTGGATAGCCCTAGATGGTCTTCTCAAATATACAATGGATAATTCAATGCTTTATAGCATTTTACATGAGAGAAAGGGAGAGAAAGATAAATACATAGTGTCCCATTAGAAATTTAAACCACACATGATGGCATGCCATGTGATGTCTAAATGTATATCACCATGTGAAAAATTCATCAAAGCATCTTAACTTTAAGAAAGAACATGGGCAACCTACTTGTCACTTGAAAATATGTTTGTTACTTCCACAAGTGAGTCCAACACTCAATAGTGTTCTTCTTATCTTCATCTCCAAGGGAAAACAAAGTAGATGCTCCAATTTAGACAAGATCCAAGCCACCCCATGTGACTCTAATAATTATTCCCCACTTACATATGTGAAGACAATA
Source organism: Torreya grandis (assembly GCA_037957365.1). Classification (NCBI taxonomy): domain Eukaryota; kingdom Viridiplantae; phylum Streptophyta; class Pinopsida; order Cupressales; family Taxaceae; genus Torreya; species Torreya grandis. The sequence goes on along the minus strand of JARHVA010002916.1, from coordinate 821,486 downwards.
TATAATAATGCTCATCTTATCTTCTTCTTCTATGTGATCACACAAGTACAAAAGGTGTTGGAATCACCTTTTGACTTTCTCCACATATGGGAATCATGGGTCCATTTAGAAATTTTATTCATACATGATATCTTTTCTTTTGCACCATGTGATAACCAACATGTGACAACTAAAGATAAATATATGTCCTATAATGGAGTACTACACCCCACAACATGTAACCTTAATTTGATCACATATTGGAACCCATCATGGGATCTCCTACCACATCACTTGCATGCCATGTCACATGCATGACACATCATCAATATTCCATCTCAACATACCACATTACCATGAATAGTGAATTTCAATAATGCCCATGAATAAGGACCTATGAATAGTGGATTCACACCCTAAAAATTTCCCATTTGAAGTGATATTCATAGGACCTTAACATACCTATGTCTTATGCCAACCAGTTTCCATCCAAACATCATATATGTTTTCTTTAATGCTGATTGTTGCTCACACATATGCCCATAAGTTCACTTTTATGAACTACTAAAACTTCTCTACCTTGAATGACTTTGTCAACATATGCACCTCCAAAGAAAACTGCATCAACTTGAATTGACTCTCACTTCACCATAGACCCATCCTTATTTAGGATTATGCCATGAAACACTCACTACTCACACCGATTAGAAGTATTTGGTCTAGTACACACCATGGATTTCTTTAGGCTTTCTTACTCTCGATGAATCCAATACACAAGAAAACCATGTCTTATCCTCCATGAGAATACTCAAGAAAATAGCTCATAAGCATAAGAGGTGAGATACTTGACTTTATTTATTTATGTCCATTATGCATCTCCATCCCTAATTTTCTCCTTCATCTCATCCTAGTTACCCTAGTGATCTCACCTTTGATCATGTTGGTGCCTATAACGAACATACTATCTACACATAGTAACAACTTCTATTAAACCTTGGCTCTCTATGAAGGTATTCCTTTACCACATCAGCATGTCTATTAAAACTCATATAGTCTTCAATTATTCAAACAAGAAACTCTTTGCCTCATCCTCATATCCTCTTAGCTACACCATCTCATCATGAGATCATCATCTAGGAAACCAACTACTCCAACATTGAACAACAATAAGTACACACTATAATATGATAGTAGTTATCAACATGAGATAAAAAATAGAAGTCAACACTAGAATTTAACATATGTAGCATACCTATATCCACCATGATCAACATGGTAGACATCTACAGTTCTTGGGAAGTCATTACATAACTCAGTGTATCACTACACCTACCAATTTTTTGAGCCCCAAAGATACACTCAAGTTACATCCTGCTCTATGATAGGTCACACACATAAATTTCTCCTTCAATGTAACCTCTGCTCTCTTTTTATCTCCATCCATCTTAATCTACTTCAATAATAAGATAGAGGAACCCATAAAATTCAACACCTAAATTCTACATGTAAAAAACTAGTTTACACCATGCTTAACATGGTACTCATCTAGAGTTATTCATAAGTTTCCTTATTACTCAATGCATCAATGCAACTACCTTGGTTTTGAGCCCTAAATATATATTCAAATTAAATCTTGCTTTACTACATGTCACACACATGGTCTTTTTCTTCCATGGAACCTCAAGTCTTTTGTTCTTCTCCATCCACTAAGATTAATATCAAGTTTATTGTACCTCCTCAACATGGAATTTTATCATCATCTTTACTCACACATAGTGGTAATAGGATCCCATTACTTGTACCTCTTCACCAGCTAAGAATATAACAAGGTACATGCCTTTTCATCACCCTCCATATAAACCAATGGAGACCATCTTGATCCACCACAAGTTATAAATTTGATTCTTCATTAGGAGCACTATGTGGGTGCTAATATATCTAGTAAATATTTTTCATCTTCTTCTTGATTCTCCATATTCTACCAAGAGCTAAATACCTACCATGCAATTTTTTTCCTTATATTTCATATCTTGGTTTCTACTTGTAGATCCCACTTGCACATACTAGCCAAAAATCATGGATCTAATATGACATATTAGGAAATAGTATCGTAATTAAGATAATACATTTTAAAATAAAATAGATATGAAAATTAAAAACAAGATATAATAAAAACATAAACAATAGGAAATAACACATTACAGAAGATCTACATAAAATCCCTATTAAACTAGTTGGAAAAATTGAAGGGTATAAGAAGCATCCATACTTCATATTCCATTAGAAAGTCTCTCTATAAAACATTAGATCTTCTCAAGAAATCCTTTTTCATGGTTATAAACACTCAGGTGAACCAAGATTACAACTACGCTTTGTAGGATCCAACCTCCAAGATGCAACATGTAACTCAATCATGATGTTAACACCATATCATCCATGGTGAGCACCAAAGAATAAAACTCTATATTCATGAGTTGAGATAACAAGCCTCCAAGATCCATTTCTTAATCTAGATGAGCCAAGCATTCTTAGCCTTAGAGGCTATAACCACTACCCTCAAGGATATCCATAACTGCATAAAAACTAGGTGAGCCATGCTTTCATCTAAGCCTTATACGCTTGAACAACTTAATCATTGATTATTCTTGCAACCAAATAATATAGGTGAGTTAATATTCCATGCATTCCAAACTCCAACTTGTAACATTGATCGAAGAGTGGCTATCCCAAATGGGCTTATCCCAGATGTAAATGAGAATGTAATGATTTATAGCATTTTACATGAGAGAGAGAGAGGGATAAATTTGTAGTGCTCCCCTATAAATTAGATCCAATCATGATTGGGGTGTCATGTGATCTCCATAATGTTTTTTACTATGTGCAAAAGTCTTTAAAGCATCTTTGCTTTAGACAATAACATGTGCCAACTCGATGTGGATCCAAAATGTTCTTTCAAAAGTGAGACCAAACATGTAGTAGTGTTTTTATTGTCTTTATTTATAAGGATAAAAAATGTGTATGCTCCAATTTAGACAAGATCAAAGCCACCCCATGTGATTCTAATAATTATACCCTACTCACATATGTGAGGATAATCTATAATGTTGTTCATCTTATCTTCTTAGTCCATGTGACCACACGAGTCCAAAAGGTGTTTCAATCACCTTTTGACTTTGTCCACACATGGGAATCATGGTTCCATTAATAAATTTGGACCATACATGACCTCTTATCTTTTTCACATTGTGATAACCCATATGTGACAATTAAGTACAAATCCATGTCCTCTAGTGGAGTAATATGCTCCACATAATGTCACCTCATCTTTATCACATAGTGGGACCCACCATGGGCCCTTATACTACATCATCTACACATCCACATGCCAAATCATCAAGATGTTATCTCAACATGCCACACCAACATGAATAGTTAATATGAATAGTGCCCATGAATAGTCACCTATAAATAGTGGTTTCACAACCTAACACAAAATGTAGGTTTATTTATAGGATTAAAAGAGATGAATGAAATAGAAAAAAAGGATCTCCAAAAATGGCACCTTATACACATGGGTGAATCTTGAAAAAAGACAAGAAGTATCCACTAGAAATATATGCCATTTTCCTTGTGGAATTGATGATTACAAAAGACAAAAAGGTTCTTTCAAGGATAAATCTTCTCCATATCACACTTGGATGAGTAAGGAAAATTGAGATAGAGGAGTCCTCAATAAAACCATGCCAATTGTCACATAGAGAAAAAAAGGTAAAGTAGAGGTCAATTAGACAATAAAATTTATCTACTACACTTGTATAAGCTTAGAAAAGATGGTAGATTTCATTTTTGACTAATCTCAAGCCATTATGTTTTGTCCCCACTTAAAATTTTGATCCACTCTCATAATGGAGGTCAACATCAAGCCCTTTGTTTTCCTTTAAAATAATGTGTCACCCATGCTACCTAAGAAACATGACTAGTGTCTTTCACCTCATTAGTGAATAGTGTCTACCATGTCATCATTGAATAATGTTTTTTCTCCACATAATTCTCCTCCAATTAAAACCAATTTAGATCCTATGATTTCCTTGATTGTACTATTGTCATTTATTAAATAAATTAAAAAAAAATTCACACCACTCTAGTTTTTCTGGATGAAATATTGCATGAATACTTTGATGTTCCCACATTAGACATCTAAGGTATTATAATGTGATCTATTTATTAAATTGATTGTGTAAGTGGAAGAACCAATCTAATAGTCACAAAGTTTGATGATCATGTCATCCCATTCCACCTCACCAAGTTCTCACCCTTTTTCCTCCTCTACTTATAGCTTTTACTAGCTAGTTTTTCTTCTCTCCTCATTGTGAGATCACACTTCCAGCATTAAACTTTCCTCCTCTACCAATATTCTCTTACATACATATTACATCCTCTTATGGGACTATACCCATCATTATATGTCTACCTCCATTGAAATCTAAATTCTATTTATGCACAACTTATCCAACCAACTTTTAGATCACTTACAACACCGACATACATCACCACTTATAGCTCCTCTTTCATGGATGCAACATCATCATCCATACTTCTCCTCATGTGTACTAGCTTTCACATCCTCCTCTTTCTAAGATTTCATCACGAGAACTTGAAACATTACTTTGTGTCTTTTTTCTTGTCTCCACAACACTACATGCATGCAACCTTCCTCCATATGCAAAACTAAATTGTGATAGTATTATACCACATGCATCTCTTCTAGGATGCATTATTCCTCTTCAATGCTTGAATTATCATCACGCTATTCAATCTCACTATGGGATGCCAATGGCACGTCCAAAACAACTCTAATGGCTATTTTATTCTCCTCTTGTCTCTCTAAAGTAAGTATCAACTCTTGCCTCTTCCTCATCTCAATCATTAGACTCATAGGCCACTTCACTGTCTTCCTCATTAGCTAACCATTCCATTGAATCTCCTCCTCTAGCATATGTTCCATCATTATATCCAAGCATGCTTGGATTTACTTTAACTTCTCCACATTTTAATTTCATGGTGCTCCTTCATTCTTGTGTTTCATTTTCAAATTTAAAATAGACTCATAATAGAACCTTTCTAACAATATATCTACTCTTGCAAGGCTTCTCTCATACCTATAATAAACATTCCAAAATAGTTATAATTTGATCTAATACCACTTTATGTGAAAAAATTAAACTCCTCATCATAATTTATCTTTGATACCTCTTTATGGAGTCAATAATGCATGTCACTCTCAAACACATAATCATCTCAGAAACTCATCTAATAAAATAATCACACTTTTCATTAAATCTCTTCCTCCTATTACATAAGCTTCAACAAGCTTCACCCTACGCACATACAAAACTTGGCCTCAACATGCCAAGGAGGATTTCAAATCTTATTCCCAAATTTTTATTATCTACCACTAGTCTCCCAAACCTCATACATAATGCTTCATTTAAAAATTTCCTCTAAAACTCATAGATACTTGGCAACATCTCACTAAGAAGGATATCCTCACTTCTACCAAACTATACTATTCAACCAAGAAAAGAATAAATTCATTTATAGAAATACAATTTATGAATTAGAATGAAAAAAAGGAGGCCCAAAAAATATGCCATTCTCCACATGGGTGAATATTCATAAAAGACAAGAAGCATGCTAAGGAAATCTATGCCATTTTCGATTTGGGATTGATGATTACCAAAGCAAAAAGGTTCCTCCAAGGAAAAATGCACCCCATATCATATTTATATGAGTAAGCATAATGGATTTATATTTGTCCTCAATAAAACCATAGCACCTTTCACATATAGACAAAAAAAATTATAGTATAAGTCAATTTGAATAGTAAATTTCGTATCTTCCACTAGTATTGAAGGTGTTGATTTAGATTTGAGCATGAATCATAGAAAATAAAATAACCAAAACACAAAGTAATATTTTAATAACATATTCATGCCATACATTATTTCTTATTCATATCTCAAACCATATGTGAATACAATATTTATATTGGAAAACTATTTCCTATAACTGGGGATATAAAATATCCACAAATATCTCTCACGTATCCCCACAATATAACAAATAAGATATGTTTGTAATGTTTTTCTAAAATATTATGACTAAAAAAATATATAAAAACTCACCAATATTATATTTACCACTTAGTAAATATGTAAACTCACATAATGTGATAAACTAATCCCTAGCATTCTTGATCTTAGTTTATATAGGGTGCAAAAACATTCACATGGTCACCTATAGTAATAACATCCCCTTTAGCATGCCTTATTTGGATCATGACCTTGATATAAATATGTCCTTACTACTCTCATGGTTTTATAGGATTACCATAAAGTTTCACATGAACAAAATGAATCAAATTATATAGCACTATATACTCTTAGGTCTGTATACTACTAACACAATCATGCTACACATGATTAATACTATGTGAAGGAATGTATCACATATTTAATTTAAATTGTTATAATAGATGTGTCACTGGGGGTCATCTCCATAAAGAAGTAATTTATTTATGGTATCTCTACAGTGGTTGCTCTCCTAACTATTTCTAAAACACTGTTCACCTCCTATGGTTTTGTGGATATCTACTACAAACCCTTTCAAGATCCATGAATTTAATAATTGTATTTTTATCCTTTAACAATGTTTATACAATAATTAATTATGTTTGGAATAACATAAAATACATATTTTCAATAGGAATTTACTTTTATTCTTATTTTGAAAACATATTATGAAAATAATAAAAACACACCACACAAAATGTCACCAAAACATTCTAGGCCCCATCATTGGTGACTGATGAGAGGCTCTAGAAACATCCTTCCTTCATGCCTCTGACCTCCAATATGTGATATTCTTACTGAATTGATATCTTGATGAATCTAATGTTGTTGATGACATTATTCCCATTAATTAAGACATCATGTACAAGCAAAAATGCTTTTGTGTGGCATTGTTTTTTATTTTTATAATTTTTATAATGACTCTAAGACTAAATGGCTTGACTCTGATTAACCTACTGTAAACTCTTTTTTTAATTGACTTTGAAATTAACAACAAAATGGCATCTTATATTTTGGATGGACATACACTTAACATAAAAAATGAAATAGATTAAAAAAAGAAAACTATATTAAAAATTAGATTTATAATAAAAAATCTATTTATTACAACTAAAAATAGATGTAAATATAATACTAAATATTAATAACTATGAAAGAAAATCCCACTAAATCTTGTGGTTGATAAATACCATAAAAATTAATTGGATTAAATGACAGTTAACAACTATTGACATAATTTAAACTCACGTAAATGGAAGACCTAATAGATGTTTAAAATAACAACTTAACTAAAACAAAATATAATATGTTGATGTACATTTCCATGCCTTCCAATATTTAACCTAAAAAAATGATCCAAAATTGGATAGCCCTAAATGGTCTTCTCACAAATACAAACGAGAATGTAATGTTGTATAGCATTTTACATAAGAGAAAGGGAGAGAAAGATAAATTAATAGTGTCCCCTTAGAAATTAAACCCACACATGAGTGGCATGTCATATGATCTTCATAAGTTTTGTCACCATGTTCAAAATACATCAAAGCATATTCACTTTAGGAAAGAACATGGACCACCTCTTTGTGGATCCAAAATGTGTTCCCTACTTCTAAAAGTTAGTCCAAACATTCAATAGTGTTCTTATTATCCTCATTTCAAAGTGTCAACAAAGTGGATTCTCTACTTTGGACAAGATCCAAGCCACCCCGTGTGACTCCAAGAATTATTCTCCACTCACACATGTGAGGAAAATATGCAATAATGTTCATCATGTCCTCTTCTTAAATGTGAATACACAAGTTCAAAAGGTGTTACAGTCACCTTTTATATTTCTCCACACATGGGAATCATGGGTCCATTTATAAATTTTATCCATACATGACCTCTTATCTTTTGTACCATGTGACAACAAACATGTGATAACTAAGGACAAATCCATGTCCTAAAGTGGAGTACTACACCCCACAACATGTCACCTCATCTTTATCACATATTAGGACCCACCATGGGATCTCCTGCCACATCACATTCTTACTGTAGACACTGAAATCATGTCTATCCCTTGGTCATCCTCCCCCTTGGTCTCCTTAGTCCACCTCCTAAACATTTCTAACCCACTCATTTATTAATTTAAAATAAATTAACTATTTTAAACCCCCTTAACACACCACCCATGACACCTCACCCCTCCTTGGATACCTCTCCTTGGATGGCTCCCTCACCCCATGCAAAATCTTAATTGCTTAAACCCCATTTCATCCCTCCCACTAGCCTCTTGTGCTTATTTAATCCACCTTGGACCATTGTCCAATGGCAATCAACCCTGGCAGTTGCAAAAATAGGCAAAAGGCTAAAAATAGCCTCTTTTCCCATTCTTCAGCTGCTAACATCAGTCAATATTTAGCTGATGCCGGTGGTTTCACTGACATCAGTTCCTTTAAAACTACATTTCTGCTTTTGTTGCTCCCCCCTGCAAACATGAATTCTTTTGCTCCAAGCTTCAATCTCTCTCGCTCCTTGACTTCTTGCAGGCATCAGTGTTTCAACAACACTCTCTAGGCTTAGAGGTTTTACACCAGTCATTCCAAATTGGATTGAATATTGCACGACATCTCCCTCATCAGCCACAATGTAAACAGGCCTCTTGCACTTCTGCCTCTCCACCCACAGCTAAGTGTTTCTACTGGTTTTATTTTACTATCCTTTTAAATACATCAGTAATCAGTCTACTACCCATTTCCAAGCACTGTTGACATAACCTAATCTATCCTTCTAGGAGAGGCTGAGAAGCCTTCTCTCTCCCTTATCTCCCTCTCACCCCTATCCTCCATCTGGTCCCTCTTTCAGGCCACACTCTTTGCCTTGCAAAACCCAGCACAAGCCACTAAAACTCCCACAAACACCTCAAGCCATTTTGCTAACCACAAATAGACTTGAAACTCATCCAAAGCCTCATTGCCCCAACCAACATTGGCTTCCATGCCCATTGCCACTACCAACGTCGACAGACTAACCGACGCCGGTGACCTTGACCTATTGATGCCGGTAGAACTACCGACATCAGTGACTATGGAAGATAGATTGCCACATACAGGTATGCATTTGTCTCTATTTATTTTGTTCAGTCTTTTATCATTTCTTTTTCTAGCAACATTCTACTCTTTATCAACCAGTGGACTGTCACCCCTCTAAGGAGTCTTTGCACTTCTAGGATCAATCTTTGCTTGGCAGTCTACCACCTATCTATCTAACAGTTTTCTTGTTTAAGTCTCTCTTATCTATAGGTGTCGTCCTCCATAGCCAAAGAGGAGTCCCTTCAATGTCTGAATACAATGCGCAATCTTCATTCGAGTATCATCTAACCCCTGACCATTATCCTATTTTCTCTCATCTTCTGAATGTGAAAAAGCAAAAATAGTTAGAAACATTCTAGCACGACCGGTGGGACACTAGGAATTTTCCTTGGGTTCATACTTTTTCTTCTAGAAGCAAACTTTTCATATAGGTGCATTAGCTCTCTTCTTACATCCTTTTCTTCTATCTCTTCTGAAAAGACACCATCAGCAAAGTTAAAAAGAATCCTTCTTTTTCTTTCTTTCTTGCATTTTAGAGTAGTTAAATTCATACTCTTCAACCTTTTCTCCATTTGTTTGCATCCGAACAAACATCTCAATTTGGGCCTAAAATCTATTGCATCTCATTTCTGCTTGAATGCATATTTATTCCACACATCTAGTAATTAAAACCACATTATGAATAAAGCGTAGTCCATATATGTTACACATCTAGACCACTTTCACAAATCAAATATCTAAACATACTTGAGACAAGGTCTGACTAGGATTTCATCACCTAGCGGATACCTTACCCTTCTTGGTAATCCTACTTGGACTTCACTACTAAGGGGAGAGCCCACTCTATTCTCTAGTAGAGTATAAACTCTAGGGGAAGTATATACTGGCTAAGTGACCCAGCTTATCTTTGGGCTCATGAAGTGAGGGGAGCTTGCTCCTTAGCACCAGGCCATGTACAAAACCTAACACAGATCTTGAGCACCAAAACTAACTTGAAATCAACTTTAGACTGCTTCTTCTAGGACCCGTTCAAAAATCCAACTTCCCAAACACACTTTAAGGCATAAGCCAACATGACTCTAAAAATTTATTCTTAGGAATTTAACGTTTAGGGTCTGCTTGTCTTCGTCTTCTTTTCTATTCTTATCTAGTTGTTTGAGCTAGTAAGGACGTATTATCTTGCCTTGAATGGTTTTGACACATAGTCAAACCAAGACTATTGTTGACCACGCAAGGCAACAACCACTTCTACCTTCACCTTCCATAACTAGTCCTCTAATGGAGTATCATTCAAAGACTGAATAAACTCCTACCCAATTGACCCCAACTCAGCCTCCCATTGTCCCTGAAGGGGACCAAGACTTTGAAAGGTTCCTTGACCTTAATGTGAAGGCCCTTCAACATTATCTTGTGAGAAGTCAAATGTGAGACTCTTTAGGCAATCCAATTTATGGGATGTCAACCTCGTTAGTTGAGATGATAGTCATATCAACAACATCTGTGATTCAACCCATGGACACCCAGGCCATCGCCTCAACTAATAACCTACACATGACTAATCTTCAAAGTGTGGCTTCTCCTTCTATCTCTGGGCCCACTTCCATTGGGGTTTCAGCCTCCCATCAACCACAAACTATTCAACAAAATTCTACCCCTTTCCAAAATCTAGTTGTCTCCATCCCGCCTACTCTTGCCCCCAACAACACTAGGGTGGCTACTCATTCTCTGGCTAATGTCACCACCATCCAACCACCTCTAGCAATATCAAGCCTAGTTGTTCCTTCTACCTTCATGACACAACCACCCCTAGCTTCCACTTCAGTCCCAATGGCTAGTTATCAATACATTGCGCCTATACAAGCACAACTGACTACGTCATATGCCCCTCCTAACACCTTCCAAGTGTCTTACAACCTAGGGGGTGCCCCACCTACAAATCCATCAACTGATCTAATCAAAATGTTGATGGACAAAATGTCTAATCTTGAGACCTCAATTTTAGGTTCAAGAAATGTCCTTTCATATGACCAAATTTGTAATAAACCCATCCATCCCTCAGTCCCAATCCAGCTATATCCCAGTCAGTGGGAACTTCCTAAGTTCACTCACTTCCAAAGTAAGGAAGACCCATAGCAACATTTGTGAGCATTCAAATATGCTTGTTATCTGATAGCACATGATGATGCATTATTGCTATGCACATTCCCCATGTCACTTTTTGGTGCTACCCTTGATTGGTATAGCTTTCTCACCAGTCACTCTCTTTTCACATTCACCCAGCTAGCTCAGCTTTTCCTTGACCACTTTTTGATCAATATCACCAAAAAGGTCTCCATCACAGACCTATACTCTATCAAATAGTTTGACGATGAATCAATAGCCAATTTTGTCGCTCGTTGGAGAGGCTTAATCAACCAAATCTCCTTTTCTTTACCTCAACCCGATCTCATTGAGCTCTTCTCTCAGGCATGCGCCAAACATATTTCATCTACTCTATGGGTCCAAACATTCCACACCTTTGACAAAGCTTTCATAATGGCTAGAAAGCTTGAACTACGTGTCATCAAGGAAAACAAAGTCAAGTTGCGAAGTAAAAACCCCAACACCAAGTCTAATGACCCTTCCTCTAAATCTTCTTCTTCTAATTCCAAATCTAAGGCATCATCAAATGCTGTAGTCATTAGACCATCATCTTCAACAATAACCAACCAGCCCAAACCTTCCGCATCCCAAAGTATCACATGACAATTCTAACAAAGATATGTGTAGCGTTAGTATACTCCACTAGGAGAATCATACGCATATGTGTTGGATAAACTTGTCAAACAGGGAGTCCTCAATCTCCCCCAAATTTGATTGCCCCCTTAATTTGATCCCTCACGTGCCACCCCTGCATGGTACAGAGAGAATGACTTCTGTAATTATCATCGTGTCAAAGGCCATGACACAGACAACTATAAGACTCTCAAAAACATCATTTAAGACATATTAGATAAAGGTGAACTTGTCTTGGACAACCCAAATGTGCCACCCGATCAAAGCATAGACATCTTTAAACAACCCTTTCCTAACCATCCTCCTAGCCAAAACAATGTGCAGACCATGGCTAATGACTCTCAAGAGAATAATATACACACAATCAACATTGTCTCTCCTCTTGTCCCTGACCAACCTCTCTCACAGTCCAAAGAGGTTTGCCAACTTATTAGTCTTTCACAAGTGGAAGAGTGTTCTTATCCTATTTCTCTTCCAAAGGTGGACGAACCTTCTTCTCTTGTTAGTTCTCCATCAACTTCCCTTATATTGGAGGATGCCCTGACAATACCAGGACCACTAGCCCCACCTTCATCCTTCGTGCTATCAATAAAAGACCCTACCCTTCTTACTCCTCAACCACAAGTAGAAGGCACAATCATCCCTACCCTTTACCCTCTTGAGGAGCCACATTCTCTGGTTCTTTCTCCACCAAGAGAAGAACCTGTCTCTTCACCCTCTCTGACCAAAGATGATCTAGTTATGACTCCCTCATGCCTTGGGTCTGAGATTGCTACACCTAACACATTTTTAGCCTTGCAACCATCTACATATTTTGAAGGACCAAAACCTCATCTGATATCTCCCAACCATTCTCTCAATTGGTGGAAAAACTAGGACTTCTCCATTCAAGGAAATTGGAGCATTAGGCATTATGGGAGTAACTCAAAGCTCCTCACCTTGCCTATCCCATCTCATCTCATGTTGTTGACCCTCCCGTGACAAAATCTCCATAAGTTTTCAAAAAGACCAGACTTCTACTTCTAAACCTTCAAAACCTCAACCATCCACATCAGAACCTAAACCCTCATCCATCAAATCAAAACCGATTAAATCCCTTGATGTTTGCCCCATACCTAACCTCACTCACCCATAAGTGAAGGTAGACTTAAACCTTGCCTTGCCCAATAGTAGTCCTCAAACCAAACCAAATAAGGCTACTAAACCAAAGTGGCAAACTCCTCCTCCACCATCATCATTGCCCTCCATTTTGGGCCCTCATCCTTCTACCATAATAGGAGTGCTCCCTACTCCACCCCCTAACCAAAACAAGTTACCTCCACTACTTCCTTTACCTACCACAAGCCTACCACCTTTGAAAATTTTGGCACCTCTCACAAAGAAGGTGTCATCTATGCAAGTGCCCATACTACCAACCTAAAAGGTGGTAGAGAAGCCTCCTTCAACACCTCCTAAGCAAAAGTCATCAACATCTCATGCATCAACAAGCATAGACCCCTTAGTGGGTTCATATGCTTTGATATTGCACCAACTTTTCCAAACTTCTAGCATAACCCTCCTACCTATTAAACCATTCCAACCCCTCAGGTCAAAGCCATCCTGGTTTGATGATAATAAAATTTGCCTATATCATCGCATGCCATGACATGACACCAAGAATTGATATGCCCTCAAGGTTGTCATTCGCCAATACATGGAAAAAGACACCCTTCTTCTTGAGGATACTGTCAAAAGACCTCTGACACCTTCCCATATCTCACAAAATTCTTCATCGTCATCAACATCTCATCAACAGACTATGGCCCCTTCACCTCCTTCACCCCCTCTCTTCAAAATTAACACCATCAGTGTAGCCACTAGGTCACAAAAGGATAAAGCAAAAGAAAAAGCTGTTATTCCTTAGACCTATCCATTTGTCAAGCCACCTCAACCACCAAAACCCAAAATTTCTATCTTGGGTGCATCCCAACCCTCTTCTTCAAGGGTAATTCATGATTTTATAGTGAAATAGCTTCACCAGACACCTATGAAGATGACCTTGTATGACCTCATCCAAAGCTCACCCCAACATCATCAAGCTCTAATAAGAGCTTTACAGGCAGTGGAGGTCTACCCTGAGGACCCCCAACCACTAGCTGCCTTGGTCCAATCCTTATCCCCCATCACCTTTATTACTTTTAGCAATTCTAAAATTCCTACATCTAATTTAGAATATTAGGATGCTACTCTTTTCATCATAGCCTATGTTGATTGAACCCACATTAAGTGACTTATGATTGATAGAGGTGCCAGCATTAATATCATTTCTATCCATGCCTATGATCAATTGGCCCTCCCCAAGAATTGCGTATCAAAAACTAACACAATCCTTCGATCTTTTGATGACACCACTGCCACTACCATTAGCACCGTCATCCTCCATATTCGTGTTGGCCCACACACTATCTCGAAGCTCTTCTACATCATCAAGGGAGAGTTCCAATATAACATGTTATGAGGATGACCCTAGATCTGTGCCATGGCTTGTGTCCCTTCTACACTGCATTGTTGTATCAAATTTGAACACGACGGGCAAGTCCATGTCATTCCCACTGACCCATCCCCTTTCAAGACATGTAACATCACCTATCAACCAAATGATGTTATCATTCCTCTCAAGACACCAACCCAAACATTGCCTCTATCCGTGGAAGCTTCATCCAGTACACAAATGGTGGTCACCCTCACATCACCTCCTCAAGTGACAACTAAGGACACTATGGAAGACATCTTCCAAAGGCTTTCACTTGGGGAATATCACTTACTTTACCTTAGACATGTTCCAAACTCTACAAGAGTATGGACAACTTCATCATAGTCCAAGCTAAGACCATCATATCGAAATAGTCATCCCTTATAGTCCTCCTAACCTTCAAACAAATCTCATCTATAGGGGGCTAGATTGAGCTCCTACTGATGGGAATCCTCTCTCCTCACCTCAACCATTCACATCTGAGTTCTTTTTTCTTGGCAACCCCACCTTTGCTCATACCTACCTTTATAGGTGTACATGAATGGGTTTTGGCTTTGAGCACTACAAACAAGGCTCCCATCAGCCCATCGAACTACCAAATGATGAGAATGCCAAGAAATGACATGTTTTGGGTTTCTAAGAACCTACTGAAGCTTTTGTAGACCCTTGCCCTAAGCCCACCATAGACCAATCTCCTCTAAGCTCACCTATTCTCCCCTCTTCACCTATGGAGTCGGTGGTTCCATCCCTCCTAGTTTTTTTTTGCATAAACACCATCCGCTTGGAACCCCTAACCTATCAACAAAGTGGGGTATCTAGGTCTCTCCCTCTCATTTATCCCAACATGATATACGATGAATCAACAACCATCAACACTGTCCACTGCATAGATGATGATGCCATTCTCACCTACATGGGCACCGATGACTCTTTCATTCAATGCTCCCTTCCTTTTGAAATGCAAGTTATGTTAAATGAATCAACCATTGACATTAACCTTCCATCTTTTGATGTTCCTCACATCTTAAAAATTGGTCAATCTTTGGATACCTAGGAGTAGATCGACTACACCAAATTCCTTTCAGACCATAGCAAAGCCTTTGTTTGGACTTACAGTGACATGCTTGGCATCGACCCCAACATTTCCATCCATAACATCATCACAAACCTAGAGGCTAAGCCTGTCAAGCAAAAGCTTCGCAAGATGCATCCTCAAGTTACACTCCTTGTCAAAGAGGAGCTTCAGCGTCTTCTCTCTGTCTCTTTCATCTAACCCATTGATTATCTATAGTGGGTGTCTAACATCGTCCCTATCACCAAAGCAATTGGGAGGATTTGAATCTGCACTGACTATCGTGACCTCAACCTGGCTTGCCCCAAAGATGATTTTCCTCTTCCCAACATTAACCAACTTGTTGATATCACAGCTGGTCATGAGATGCTATCACTCATGGACAGATTTTTAGGATATAACCAAATCCTAATTACACCAGAAGATCAACACAAGACTACCTTCATCACCCCATGGGGGACTTTCTACTATCAGGTCATGCCCTTTGGCCTAAAGAATGCATGTGCCACATATCAACGTGCCATGACTTACATTTTTCATGATCTCCTTCACAAAATCATGGAGGACTATGTGTATGACCTACTAAGAAAATCTAAGCTTCATTGTGACCATTTAACCATCCTCAAGATCATCTTCACTGACCTTTTTCAATACAATGTTCGCCTTAACCCCAAGAAATGCGTCTTTAGGGTCCTCTCAGGGAAGCTCCTAGGTTTCATCATTTGTCTCTGTGGCATTGAGATAGATCCCACTAAAATTTGGGCTATACTCGAGATGCCACATCTGACCAATCTAAAGCAACTTTGCAGTCTATAAGGGAAGCTCTAATCTATCTGTCGCTTCATCTCGCAACTTTTTGACCGATGTCAACCCTTTCATCATCTCCTCAAGAAGGACATCTCCTTTAAATGGGATAAGGACTACCAAGACGCTTTTGAAGCCCTCAAATGCTATCTGGTCTCTCCACTAGTCCTTATTCCACCTAAAGATGACTAACCCTTCTACCTCTACATCTCAGCAACCAACCATTCATTAGGTACTATGATCATGCAGCGAGATGAGCAACACCATGAGCAAGTGGTTTACTATATAAGCCAAACACTTGTCGACTATGAAACTTAGTATACTCATACCAAAAAACTCTATTTGGCATTAGTCTTTTCCACTACCAAGCTCCATCATTATCTTCTCAATCACAAAACCTTCATCATCACTCACACTGACCCTCTTAAATACATGCATTCCAAGCCATACCAAAACTAGCACATGGCTCGTTGGCTCATGCTTTTTGCTGAGTTCGACTTGGAATTCATCTAGTAGAAATCCATAAAGGGGCAAACAATCACTGACCAACTAGCATATGCCCCTTTACCTGACAATTAACCTTCTCAGTGTGAGTTCCCTAATGAATCTATCACTGCACTTTCCACTGATGACACATTCTATCAAATGACAATGTTCTTTGACGGCTCTAAATGTCAACTTGATGGGGGTGCGGGAGTCATTCTCATCCCTCAAGAGGGTGAGCCCATGCCCCTGTCTTTCAAACTCAACTTTGAATGTACCAATAATATGGCTGAATACGAAGCCTTAATTTTGGGACTTCAAACTGCCCTTGCTTTAAACATCAACACCATCAACATCTTCAGTGACTCACAACTTATCGTCAATCAAGTTAACGGTTTATATCTTTATAAAAACAAAATTTTGCAAAGGTATAAACATCATGTTGACATCCTCCTAGCTTCTTTCAACCATTACCTCTTACAAACTATTCCTTGATCCATGAATAAGTTTACTGACACCATGGCTTCTCTTGCCTCGTATATTCCATCTTCGTCATCTTCATCAAGAATTTATGTCATAGTGCATCATGTGCCATTGCCTTCATACATTTCTACTAACATCAACCATCTCAACACCATAGACTCTAGTCCATAAGATATTTGGTATAAACAACTTGTGAACTACTTAACTCATTCTATCTTTCCTCCTAATCTCTCTAGTAGCGCACGATGGGATTTCATCAAATGAACATCTCAATATACCATGCTAAGGGGTCTTTTCTATAAAAGAGATTTTGATAGCCTCCTTCTTCGTTGTCTAACCTCCACTAAAGCATCTTATGCCATTAAATAGATCCACAATGGGATTTGTGGCAGACACTTCAGTGGTAACTCAGTTGCCAAGCGCATCCTTTGCTTGGGCTATTATTGGCCCACTCTTCATTAGGACTGTAGCGACTATGTTTAGTGTTGCATCAAGTGCCAGGAGCATGCTAACTTGCTTCACCTCCCTAGCCACGCCTTACAAGTCACTCAGGATTTTTGGCCTTTTTCATAATGGGGCTTAGATCTCATCGATAAGATTAACCCTCATTCGTCTCTTCGACATCAGTCCATTATCACCACCACCAAGTATTTCACTAAATGGGTGGAAGCTATTCCTCTCATCTCCACAAAAGTTGACAAAATTTTTGACTTCATCAACAACCACATCATCTATCATTTCGGTGTACCTCACAAAATCATCACTGACAATGGCAAATCATTCAAAAACAAAACTATCCAGAAACTTTGTGATTCATTTGGCATAAAGCTCAGCTTCTCCTCACCTTACTACCCATAAGTAAATGGGTAGGCTGAGGCTTCCAACAAAATCTTAACTAAAATTCTCATGAAGGTGGTCAACAACACTGGAAGGGATTGGCACATTCACATTCCCTTCACTTTGTGGGCCTACCACACTAGCATCCAAACCCCTACGAGTGCTACACCTTTCTCTTTAGTGTATAAAATAGAGGTTGTCCTACCTCTTAAAGTACAGATCTCATCTATACACATCTCTTTACATGACATTCTCTCTAATGATGACTTTTGTCAAGATTGCTTAGCTCAACTTGATTTACTCGACGAATGTCATCTTGCCGCCCTCAACCATCCCTATGTCTATCAAAATTGCATCAATGAGCCTATGACAAAAATCTGAGAGAATAAGATTTCAAAATTAGAGACCTCATCCTCAAATAAAATCAACATGTGACCAATATGGAATGAAGTAAACAAGGCAAGTTTGCTCCTAATTAGCTTATACCTTACATCATCATACATAAGTATGGATCAAGGACTTATCGTTTGTCTTCTCTTGAAGGCCGACCAGAACCAAAGCCTCTTAATGCCTTACATTTGTGACCATTCTACTATTAGTCGAGTACTCGTTCACTTGATAGTTAACTTGAGCTCATCCCTTGAGCAATCCCTATCCTCTTAATCCTCATTCCTTTCAACCCTATTCCCCTAAACAAACACTATATAACCCTTTTATAATGTAGGAATGCTTTGTCCTAATAAAAGGGAGCCCTTAAACTTCTATAGTCTTGTCCATGACTCAAAATTCTATCAAAAATAAATTGGGATGTCAAAATATCAAAAGGTCATAAAATCTAAAGGCATATTACTCCCTTAAAAGACAACTATACTATCATTATTGTAGCTAATAGACTGCTCCCTCGAAAGACAACTATTCAAAGCCCTCGAATATATATAAAGCAAAAACATAGACCACTCCCTTGAAGGATGACTATGATTAAAATCTTGCTACAAACAACGCTCTCTTAGAAGCTTCTCACATCAATCAGCTTCACAAATGACCACAAAACAAAATGACATCCCTCGTAGACTTCCCGCATTGATTAGTCTACTAAAAAAAAGAGTCATGGACTTGACTTGTAGTCATTCTCAGGGTCTCCTATAAAAAGGGTCAAATTTATCCTTACTCAAAAGGGTTACCCTATCCTCGCATCTCACGTCACCTACTCAAGGGACTTTGAGCTCATTTTAATATCAAAGTGATTCGATTACCTCTCAAACACAACCCATGGTCAACGACGTAATGCATGAATGGGGCTTTTAGTTCTAACAACCCATATCTATGCTATCATTATGGTCCTTATCAATGAAAGGGCAAGAATGCCTTTCACTTTCCCCACACTTTGGTCACATTCAACCAAATCATTTGCCAAACCAAACCAACCCAACCCTTTTCAGACCACTCACATAGCCTATTCACACCAATTTCTATGGAAACTAATACACATGGAAACTATCGACCACGCAATTTATGTCAAGCATAAACCATTACTTGCTGAAGCATAAACAGACTCATTTCATTTTTAGCATACATCCATTACCCAATATGGATGACTGCTAGGGATAAAAAACCCCTACCAATGTTATAGAATACAATATGGCAAAGGCTACAACATCATCTTCTCCTCATCATTTCAAGCACATACCATCAGACATATGGGAAGTGCTAAAACATTCTCATGACCAAACCAAACACATCTACAACTTTGACCCTTCCTCCCTTTTGAGAGAACTACATTGGCCTAAGGCCCTAACAAAGGCAACACTCAATTGACATGGGGTCTTCTGGGGTTAGCTCGGCCATTCCTTCATCACATTCCTTTCTCACATTTTATTCATCACAACTAATCACATCTTTTCTTCACTCATTGGCATAATCATTTACATCATTCACATCATAACATAATCATAAAACATTATCATCATAATCATAACATCAGACAAACATAACATACATCATTACATCATCATAAATCATCATCATCATATACTCATTAAGCATCATCATAAAAATCAAAACATTCACATCATAAACCTTAAACATCATCATATAATGATTTACATTGTAATCATTAAATATCCTCATCATCATCATCATCACATCATTGCCTACATCATTAAACCATAATCTAAAAGTTGTAACATTGTCATTAAGCATCATCATAATCATTAACATAACATAATCATCCACATCATTAGCATCATCACAAAACATCATTGCATTAATCATAATCATCATCATCATAAACATCATCAGCATCATGTCAAAACATATACACATGAAAAATGCTGCAAACATATAACATCTAAAACATTTTCATAACACATCAATAGCCAAAATCTAATCATATATATCATGAATCCTTTTACAATGGCACAATATGTGCCTCTCTCAAAAAAAAAAATCTATAGTACATCTCACATCAACAGCTCGCAGGCTGGTATATACATAATATCAGAAATCTACCCTCAAGGCTATGGCTATGGCGGTGGTGGCGGCAGCCATGAAGATGTTGTATCCTCTCCCCCCTTTGATCTGCATCATTTTTGAGAACCCAAAGTAGTCATTCAGGACATAGATCATTGTTGGCTCAGCTCTGCCCTCATCTCAGAGTATCACTGTATCTGAGGGAACCCCCTGATGGCCCCCTCATAATAAACAATCTCATCTAGCATAGTAATATACCTAGAAATAGGTACAGTCTGTGGTGGACTCATCAACCCTGCTACTGTGCTCTACACTTAACCTTGAGGCTGTGAATAAGTTGGCAGCACGGATGCTAACTATGCTAGCTACTGAACTAGCTATTGAGGTGGATGCTAAATCTGGCCCTATCCTCCAAAAACCTATCCTACTAATGCTTGTACTTGGGCTACGGCCAATTGCCCCTACAAAATAGTGACCTATCCTATCAGAGCAGCCACCTGACCTATCAACCCTACCACTTGCCCTGTCAAAACTGTGACCTACCCCTACAAAATGGTCACCTATCCCTGGGATGCATCCCTCCCTTGGATGGCAGTATCTCTCTCCTATCAAGCTACATCCCACTCTTTGATCACTACCTATAATCAGGCTGTGGTCCTGCCTATCTCCTTGTGTATTGCCCTACCCACCATGTTGCATAGGCCTTTGTGCATCTTAGATCTACTATCCTAGGTCCTACTGGCAGCTCCTCAAAATTTGGCCCCTTTGTCTCTTTTAGCAGTGGGACCAGTGCCTCTATGTCATCTCACCTATACAGTGGAAAGGCAGGTGGCACATCCTAAAGCAACCCATATTAACACTGCACTCTCTCTATTGGTACCCTCTCAAGCTCGTCAACTCACCTGCCCCTGACCCATCTGATGCTCTATGTTCCAACAAGCTACTCTCCCTAGTCTTTGAAAGTTGGATACCCTAGGTATGGTCTCCAAATGATGTTTACAGTGATCAGAGCCTCTAGTACCCCTCTGTAGTAGTCAATATCTATGACTACCCCATCCATCTGTGTTTGCACCATGACCTCACACCATCGCCTGAAGCCAACCCTAAAACTAGCCTAGATCACAACTAGAAGGCTGAGAGAATGAGTGACCATAATGTGCTCGTATGCCTAACAGTGAAAAAAGTGGCCTACACATAGACTATACCACTATTGCCGACTAATGCCCCACAACTCTCTGTACACCTAGGCTAAAAAGATGGGTGCCCAAGCAAACACTATCTATTGCTCTATCATTTTTGTCAAAACTCTAGTCATTACGACTGGAAACCTACATCTCTTTGCATCTGGTAGTGCGTAGACTATGATGTCGATCATCATCAGGATAATCAATCGATGTGCATCCTCATTTGCTAGATATAAGAGCTTGTAAGTAAAACTAGCTGAGTGGTAGCTCATCTTAGCACCATGCTCTCCAAATAGTGTCACCATCTTTATATCATGCACCTCTCTTGAGCATGCATACAAGTCTACTCCATGTACTGGTAGTCATAAAATCTGATACACATCCTTGACTATGACTATCATCTCCCCTATCAATAAGTGGAAGGTGTTGGTGGAGTGATCCCACCGCTCAATCAGAGCTACCATCAGGCTCACATCCCTCACTACTCAGTAGTATCGCCATAACCCACCAAGTCCCACTATGCTCATCTGAGCCCACTCTTCCCTGGTGATGTCTTGACACATCCATATCAATAATGTCAGCAGCTGATCCCTCAGCATCAGTGTCTGCCTTGCCTACATCCAACCAAAGTTAAACTCATGTTAAGTGACTACCAATCCCCATGCCTCTTCTTCCCTCATGGGAGAAATACCTTCAACCATTCCTCTACCTACTTGACCATCTTCCTCCCCCTCTATGCCTATCTCGACACCTGGGAAGCCCTTGGCATAGCTTCAGTCCCTCAACTTGGCAATTTTCCAAATCTTTTTGACCAGGCAGCCACTAACATCGGTTCACATGCTAATAATAGCACTTACCTAACTAATGTCAGTCACTTCGTGATCGATGTTAGTAGGTAAGTGACTAATGTCGATCAATGGTCAGTTGACGCTGGCGAACCCACTGACGTCAGTGACTGGTTTAGCCCTATGACTGAATGGGGTGAGCCCTAAATTTAGGGCTTTCCTATTTTCTTCCCCATTACCCCCCAAATCCCTCAAAAATACTTCTAACCTACCCTAATCCCCCCACCCACTCTTTTAACTAACCCTCCCCCTCAATTTCTAGCTAAAAACATAAAAATTTCAAACACAAAACAAATTTCAAAAACAAACCAAATGCAATAAAAAATGCCTCCTACCTCATCCCATCGACATCACCATGGTGGCACAATGGGTGCCGCTAGTGGTGGTCCTCCCATGGGGCCTCCTCCACCCTCTGCCATCTCCTCTATCTCACTCTCCTCAACAAACTCCTACTAGCCCACAATCACCTTTATAACCTCCAATCCCACTCCAAATCACTCACTCTCTCCACCAATCTCACTCTGCCACCTCACACTACTGCACTGATCAACTTGGAGTCACTTTCACTCAATCACTCTAGAGCTCACTTTTCTCACTTGGTCAAATGTCACAAATGACTTTTGGTGGGCTGCCAATCTAGTTTTGTTAGATTTGGCAGGCCATCAATGTCAACATAATCATGCCCTAGACCACCAATGTCGGCCAATTTATGCTGACATTGGTCCCTTTTAGCCACTGACATTAGTTTTATAACTGACGTCAGCAGCCTTAAATATTCCATCATCTTCATAATGCCCATAATTATGCCCAACATAGCCAGTTCTCATAGTAGAAGTCATCTTCACCTCCTGGGGCACACTTGAGATCACTTTTAACTTTGCCTACCTCAACCACAAACCTTGGAGATCACGACTATCTCCTCCGACCACTTTCGAGACAACTATGCCTTGGTTGTTTTAATTACCTCTGCTACCTCACACCTAGTTAGCAAATTGTCCATGACCCCCACAAGTATTGGATCACGCTCCAATTGATCCCCACTACTTTTGGCCTTTTCATGTTTTCCAAGAGCACTTCTTGAGCCTGAGATACTTGGAACACAATGACCATTAGAGCTACAGCTTGGATCATTTAACTTAATCAGCTATGACTAAATGCTGGGGCCTGGTTACTTCCATTTTAGCACTCCTCAACCTTTGACCATGACAATTTGACCTTACCTATCGCATGGAGTGGTATACATGTAATCTCACCCTTTGCAGCATTCACACTCCAACCTTCAGCCTTTCCATCCACTCTTTGTCAAATTGACACTCGATCTTAGGTTCCCTTCCCTTGACTCCCGCTTTGAGGGGGGAACACCTTATCCCATATTTGGGGTAGCTTACTCCTATTTTTGTCTTGAAGTTTGTCAAGCATAACCAACAAGACAAAAAGGGGCAAATGTAGACACCGAAATCCTTTCTATCCCTTGGTTATCCTCCCCCTTGGTCTCCTTGGTCCACCTCTTAAACATTTCTAACCCACTCAATTATTAATTTAAAATAAATTAACTATTTTAAACTCCCTTGACACACCACCCATGACACCTCACCCCTCCTTGGATACCTCTCCTTGGATGCCTCCCTCACCCCATGTAAAATCTTAATTGCTTAAACCCCATTTCATCCCTCCCACTAGCCTCTCATGCTCATTTAATCCACCTTGGACCATTTTCCAATGGCAATCAAACCTGGCAGTTGCAAGAATGGGTAAAAGGCTAAAAATAGCCTTTTTTCCATTTTTCAACTGCTAACATCGGTCAGTATTCGGTTGATGCCAGTGGTTTCATCAACATCGGTTCCTTTAAAACTACATTTTTGCTTCTATTGCTCACCCCAAAAACATGAATTCTCTTGCTCCAGGCTTCAAGCTCTCTCACTCCTCAACTTCTTGTAGGCATCAGCATTTCAACAACACTCTCTAGGCTCAATGGTTCTACACCAGTCATTCCAAACTGGATTGAATATTGCATGACATCTCCTGCATTAGCCACAATGGAAATAGGCCTCCTGCAGTTCTACCTCTCCACCCACAGCTAAGTATTTCTATTGGTTTTATTTTACTATCTTTTTAAATACATCAGCAATCAGTCTACTACCCATTTCCAAGCACTATTGACAAAACCCAATATGTCCTTCCTGAAGAGGCTAAAAAGCCTTCTCTCACCCTTATCTCCCTCTCACCCCTGTCCTCCATCTGGTCCCTCTTTCAAGCCACACTCTCTACCTTGTTAAACCCATCAGAAGCCACTAAAACTCCCATAGACACCTCAAGCAATTTTGCTGACCACAAATAGACCTAAAACTCATCCAAAGCCTCATTGCCCCGACTGACATTGGCCTCCAAGCCTATTGCCCCTATCGACATCGGTAGACTAACCGATGCCAGTGACCTTGACCTATCGACATCGGTAGAACTGCTGATGTCAGTGACTATGGAAGATAGATTGCCACATACAGGTACGCATTTGTCTCTATTTCTTTTGTTTAGTCTTTTATCATTTCTTTTTCTAGTAACATTTTGGTCTTTATCAACCAGTGGACTGTCACCCCTCTAGAGTGTCTTTGCACTTCTGGGATCAAGCTTTTCTTGGTAGTCTACCACCTATCTATCTAATAGTTTTATTGTTTAAGTCTCTCTTATCTATAGGTGTCGTCCTCCACAGCCAAAGAGGAGTCCATTCAACGTCTAAATACGGTGCACAAACTTCATCTTGGTATCATCTAACCCCTAACCATTATCTTAGTTTCTTTCATCTTCTGAATGTGGAAAAGCAAAAATAGTTGGAAACACTTACCTTGTCACTAGCATGCCACATCATCTACACACCCACATGCCACATCATCAAGATTCCATGTCATCATGCACATCACAATGAATAGTGCCCATGAATAATGACCTATGAATAGTAGATTCACACCCTAAAAATCTCCCACTTAAAGCCATATATAAAATACCTTACTATACCTATGTCTTATGCTAACCAGTTTCCATCCAAATATCATATATGTTTTCACCAATGCCCTTTGTTACTCACACACATGTGCACTAGTTCACTTTTATGAATGACTAACACTTCTCTGCCCTAAATAGCTTTGTTAATTTTTGATCCTCCAAATAAAATTACATCAAATTGAAGTGACTCTCACTTCACCATATACCCATCTTTATTCAAGATTATTCCATGAACCGGTCACTACACACATTGCTTATAAGTATCTAATCTAGTACACACAATGGCTTTCATGAGGCTTTCCTACTCTTGATGAATCCAATACATAAGATAACTATGTTTTCTTATATTTGAGGATATTTAAAAAAAAAACACAACAATAAGAAGCGGGATACTTGACTTTCTTTCTTTATGTCCATTGTGCATATCCATCCTTAGTTTTCTCCTTCATCTCATCCTAGTAACCTTAATCATCTCACCATTAATTGGGCATATAGAATATCCATTAATGCCTCTCGCATATCTCCAAATTATTACAAATAACATATGTTCTTAATATTTTTGTAACAATATTAAGATTACCTAAATATAACAAACTCACCAATATTATATTTACCACTAAATAAAAATCTAGACTCACACAACGCAATAAACTATCCTTAACATGTATAAACCTCCAATAGGTGGTATATTTAACCTTTTACTAATCTCAAGCAATTATGTTTTATCCCCACTTATAATTTTAAACCACTCTCATAATGGAGGTCAACATCAAGCCCTTTGTGTGCTATGAAAGCAATATGGTGCCCCATGACAAATAAGGAACATGACTAATGTTTTCCACCTCAATTATTAATAGTGTTTTCCATCTTGATAGTGAATAGTTTCCTCTATATCATCACTTAATATTGATTATTCTCCACATCACTTCTCATCTTCTTTAGCTTCTCTAATAGGTGGTTATGAGAGAGATTTAGAGACTCCTGAGAATTACTACTGAAGAAGATGTTTTCCATTGGATGGGATATAAATATGTAGAGGGAGAATAAAAGAATCAAGTTTTATATATAATGGGAAGATAAATATGAACTGTCCATAATAATAAGATCCTTGGGAGTGTTGTAGAATCTATATTTTATCATTTTAAATTTAGTTTGAATAGGATCCTTTATAGGTAGAGTTAATGGTGGATACTCCCTAGCAGATTGAGTAGTTGACAAAGGCACATGAAGCATGGAACTAGAAAAATAAATTATTTTTAATATGGTTTTTATTAGTAACATGCATATTAAATTTATTTCTCTTAACCCCAATAGTTTTCCACCCATATTCCCATGTGCCCTTAGGTTTATCAGAAGTGGGCTCATGAACTGGCATATTACGAGGAAAGTATAGCCGATAATATTTTATCTTGTGATCTATTTCTTGACAATGGAAGCAAATGTAGGTATAGCTAATACATATAACCTCAAGGGAATGGTGAGAGTCACCAAATTCTATCTCAAAAAATCTTTGTGGTACTTAGATAAAGCCATTCTAATGCAAAGACCCTTTTAGGGATGAGTTTAATAAAATGTTGCAAGGTCATGGAAATCAACATGTCTAATGGAATCCAATATTTGATTTATGAAATGTCAACAAGGCAAAGGTAAACCATGGTTTTCAACACAAATGGTGAATTTTAGATGGATGTGCTCTGAGATTAAAAATTCATGGGTCTAAGGTGAAATGACTATCAAGGAGTTGCAAATATACCATGTGGTGGATTTATTCATTACACACCCATACATGTGTATGGTATGAGAAATGCAGTTTCAGGAAACCCTTGGTCATATTGTCAATGCTTTCATGTTTAATTTAATGAGAAACCCATGGAGTTTGTACATAAGTTTTAATCATGATTTTTGAAGGAATAAGACCCAAAAGATACCTTATTAATCAAAAGTGTTCTATCCATTGACAAAAAGAACTAAATTCAGGCATATACAATATAACATAATTTTGATAATTGATATCTTCTGGTACACTTTATAAAAACCATTCATGAGTGGCTTCAGTGAGGGTCCCATTTCTTGGAACTCCACCTTCCTCTATTATAACCTCAATAGCTAGATGTGATAGAGAAGAGAGCATTAAATAATCTAAAGTCACCCCAAGGTGAGGCTCCCTAAGAGACAATACATGTGACTATCTCATATGATCTAGAAAGGAATATGAAAGGAAGGTTGTAGATAGAAAAACAAAAGTGGTGACATGCTTGCTAAAAACATATAAAATAGAAAAAAAAACTCAATTGCATCTTTGGTCCAAGAACCCTATAATGAATTTTTTTATAATCAAATAATCCATAGTCTAAAATTTAATAAATAAGATGGTATTATCATTAGTAAACCTAAGTACATGTAATAATGTATTGTATGAATATCTAAAATTATATATCATCAAATAATATATCTTAAAAATTATACATTGTCAAATATTAAACCTTACCAAGTTTGATGTGAAGTAAAACAATGGGGTCACAGTCACTTCGTCATTACTCAAATGAAAAAAATTGTAGATAATGAGTACATGTTGAAAATATTCTTATTTTTTTTATTGTCATCATCAAGGTAGAAACATAGATAAGTTGGTCATGTGATGTGGGTTTTAATGCAGTGAAAAGGTAACGTATAAATCTTTTACAAATTTTTAATGCTGAAAAAGTTGATGTTCCTTCAATATTTATAAAAATATAATTGAACAATTGCAAAACAAATATTGGAATTATAAAAATGTGTCAAAAACACATTATTTATACTAATATTATTAATGATTATATAAATATCATAAAATTATATAATAATTAAATGTGTATTAACAATAATCAAGATAGTTTTATGTAATTAGATATGAAATATTCAAAATGTACATGAAACAAACCCATCATTTTGAATAACTTAATCAATGGCTCAAACCTTAATTAACATTTAACCATGGTCATAATCAATGGTGACGTTAGTGAGGGTGTTATATTCTTCTCCCATTAAGTAAATTGTTCCTAAAGTTTTATTGTTATAAGAAACATGTACTAATTACAATCACCTTACAATAGCACATTAGACCATCAAATACCTACCATCAGTCATGCACAAGATGATAGTAATTGAAAAAATTTGCACATTATCAATTTCTCATTTTCACATATTCTATAGAATTTGGAGAAGCTCTAACAACTTAATATAACTAGTTCATAAGCAATTCATTTGATAGTATGAATATCTATTAGACAAGACATTGATGTATCAAATAATAATTTATAGAGTGAGCGCCCACCACAAATGGAAAGTCATAATATAATTAGTGCAAACGCCTATGAAACATAAATAATTTTTTAAAATCACTTATTAAAATAGTGTTTTATTAAATACTAATTGAGTGCTTGGATCAATCAATTGGCATGCATGATTTAACAATCAATTTACTTATCAATCAAAAGAAAAATAAACATGAAATATCTATCATATAATTAAGGAGGCATAATAAATTGATTGCCTAATAATTAATTCATCATAAACATAATAGACATCCAAGATTAAAATACTGAAAGTATATATAAAATATCATATAACATGGTAACAACCATGCTCATTAGAAATACAATGATTATAACACGTTAGTAATAGTCATAAAGAAACACAAACAATTAACCCCAACTCATCAGGGCAATGAAATCACATAAACAGTTTCATTCTACATGTTCTAATAAGCAATATATCTTTGTTTGCTTCAAGGTATCACACAATAACAATCTTTTATCACATAAAGTGTTGTAGTGTTTTTTTTTTTCAAGTATGAGTTTGCTCATACCTAATATTTATTTCTGAAGTTATGTCAATGAAGAACAAATATCTTCAATTTCACACACATGCATACGTATGCACAAACACACACATGAAATGTAGTTTGAAGGTGAGTATTATTTCAAACACATTTTGCTGTCGTAAATATGAGCAAACAATTATTACCAACTAATCATGGAAAATAGATCCCATATAAAAATAGTAATTGAATGCTAATATAAAGATTCTAATAACTAGTGTCCACATAAAAGAGTTAATCTATATGTGAACTCAACAACATATATCACTATAACTTATTAATAAGAGTGACAATAAGAATTGATATGAAGTACATGGATTCTATTTCAATATGGCATATCATAATGCCACTTAAATTTATCAAATAAGTATTTTACCTTGGCGAAGGTTCCACTATTTGTTATAGCAAGAAGATTTAATTCCATTGAAACTTAAAATCTCATACAACCATAATTTCCAACAAACTATTAAATTTATTAGAATGTTATTTAAAAATAATTTCATATAATTACAATATCATTAACATATACTAATAAAAATTTAGTTATTTTAATTCAAATTTTATATAGAAACATATAAAATTTAAATTGTTAAATATCATTTACAATTTTCAAATTTACCAAATCTGATAAAATAACCTAATCCAACTAAAATATAAAAAAATGTTTTAAAAATTACTAATAATTAATGAATGTGATTAAGATTAGATTTGTTTTTTTATATAATTTAATATATAATACATGTTACCATTAATAATATATTATTTACTTCTAAATATTAAAGTTATTAATGATGTTCATTGTAATTATTTTTTTTAAATTAAATATTTTGTCTCTTACATCATATTTTAAATTTTTGTGTTTGGGTTTATAATATACATCATGAAAGATTCCATTAATGGAGCAATAGTTTCAAACAATTTTTCTTATTATAATATTTAGTCTTGCCTTTTTAAATAAGGTGATTAGATTTTCTACTTTCAAATTATTATCACATTTGATTTGGATATCATTATAAATTAAATATTCTATGATTTAATGTTATTCTATTTTCACCACCTCTAATTAAATAAAATATGTATGTTTTATTTCAACACTCTTTTTTTGGAGTTGTTCATTTGTCCATTTTACATGTAAAATTATGTAAGCTAGTGTTTAATTGAGCCATCAATATTTTCATTATCCCTTTAATTTTTTTTCTTTATACAATTATTTTTGTTATAATTACATATGGGATTAAATTCTTTAATATAATATACTTTCTTTTACCCATATTTTTATGTTTATATAGTTATCTTAAATTTGTCTTTTACATATATTATTTATTTATTTATTTATCTTTAAATGCTCTTACATACTCATCCACATATTTTTATATTTTTTTTATGGAACACTTTCTCAACTATTATTTTAGATCATCAATAGATGTCCATTTTTATTTTTATTTTTTAATAAATTAACGTCAAAATAATAATTGATATTTAAAATTAAAAAAATATATTTCAATTAATAAAATTTTAGATAAAATGGATATTTCAATTTTAAATATACTATTTTTTAAATTTTAAATATATGCAACTTGAACAAAACTGCTCTATTGTGTCTCATAAATGAGAAACATCATAATAACTCTTCATTAATAAAATAACTCTTTAAAAGGGAGGCTTTATGTTTGCAAAAAATAACTCTTCATTAATAAAATAATAAATGGAAATAGGTAATTATTATCAAAATAAAGTTAAAAATAAAAATCTCATATAATATTACAAGTGTTTAAGTTTATTATATTTTTTACAAAAATAATATAAATTTTTAATTGTTCTCATTTATATTCTAGTGATAATGAATAAATAGATAATTGAATTTACCTTTTATAAATAAAAATCAAGGAAAAAATAAACATAATAATGAAAATAATATAAATTAAATAATTAAAAATGTAAAGAGAGAGTTAGTTGACTTATAAAAATATAAAACTAAAATGATATTAAGAAATACACATCTTGATCAAACAAGTTAAGGTAAAATAATTAATTTTGATTGATTTTAATTTTATAATAAATTAATAATAATATCTTAACAAATAAAATAAGTTATAAATATATTTTAAATTAGGTTTCTTTTTGACATATACAACCTAAAGAAAAGGAAAAGTCTAGAAAAACCAAAAAGGAAAAGAACAAAATAAGCATCTCTTTTACTCTTAATTAGTCATATCTTCAGACCTATTGATGATGGGTTTCCAAGCATGGATTGAACTATCTTAATGTTTTGCCTTAACTTTCACTTTTGGTAATGATTTTATTTTGAAAGAATCTTAGTCTTTTTAATGTTGATGTTTTTTTTGTTTTTTTGTTTTTTAAGAATGTTTAATTAAATCTTACTTCTTTTCATTTCCAATTTTGATGTTTATCCCATGTTATCTTATCTTTGTCTAGATGGATTTACATATTTAATGGAATTCATCTTCCTATAAATAAGATTTTGAATCTTTGAAATTTTATTGAGGGGGTAATGCCCTTGAGCCCTGACCAGGGAGGATCCATAGGTTGTCTCTGTCCATCTGGACCCAATTGCAAAAATAGTGGGGAGCAGGGGAGGGAGTTCATTCCCCCACAAGGGATGTGGGCTATAAACTACATTGTGAAAGGATAAAAAATTTAAATTTGTTGTCACATATCTAACAAGCTCCACCTTGACAACAATTTCTACCTAATATCTTGCCAACCAATGTATCACCCTTTTTACAAGCCAAGACAAGCCAAACAACATTTTAGCTTTTAAAAAATAAACTAATTTTGTGAACATATCAACATTATTTTCCTATATGTGAACCTTTTCAAGTGTTAATTTTACTTCGTCAATCCCCTATCTAACATGATGGTACTTTACCGCAATATGATTTTTCTTACTATGATTAGATAGATTCTTAGCCAAATAAATTGCACTCTAACTATCAAAAAATACCTTCATTTTATATTTCTCTCTTCCAAACTCACCCAATATTCCCTTTATCCAAATTACTTACTAACACAAATGATAAGCGTGCACATATTCTTCTTCATTAGTGTTAGGACTTGTTCCAAAGTCTTAACATTAGGTTATATTTTTGGTAGGTTAATTAATATTATTGTAAATGGGGCATGCATCTTTTAGTAAAGACACCCCCATAAAATAAACCTACTTAGTTTAATTCTAGGTAGTTTTCTTGTTTTATATTTATTAATTTGAACTACCTTAAGGGTTTTTTTCCCATAAATAGTCAGTTATAGGTTAGTGGTTTTTACCGGTCATTGGTAAAAACTATATAAATCAATGTTTGTAATGTAAAAGGGTTAACGGAGTAAAATCACCCTTATGTACTTGATTTTTTGAATATTAATAAAATACGTGTGCACTCGCACTAAGTGGGGGCAAGGTTCAACCTATTTGGTTTAAGGAGTTATCAATTAGTCGATGTAACAACAATCTTTTGAAGCTTCAACATCAAACTAATAGTTCTACCTACAAATATGAAAATATAACCAGATGTTGATCTTGTTTTATCTATATCTCTTACGAAATCAAAATCAATATATCCACAAATAGAATCACCAAATCTATCATGGAAATAATTTTTTAAATAAGCATTAATGATACTAAAAGAGATGTTATCAATGTTTGAAATGACCCAAATGACATAATAGGAGGGGTTAGAGATAGAGTCCACATAGTGAAAATGCCATTTTGGAGAAATAAATGTAATAAGGCCAACACAAATAGGGTTATGATTGCCTTTCAAAATGAGACTATTTGTCAATAGGAAAAAGAATGAAATATAACACCTTATGTTTTTGAAGGTAGAGAATGCCCATATTTATAAATGTTTTATTAAATATCTCACAACATATTTGTAAGTGAGTCTGTTAGACCCTAAAAATTTCATAAATTATGGGTGTCAAGAGACATACCCTCAAAATTTTAACCCTCCATGTATTAAGACCATTTTTTTTGAAATTGAGTATTGCTAGACTGGATGAATTCTTGAAGTTGAAACTATCATCTGTTTGCATACTCTTACACATACTTCTACTCCTCTATAGTTTCTCTAATAGGCAGATATGAGAGTGAGTTGGATACTCCCAAGAAGGATTGCTCAAGCACATGTTTGCTCTTGAATGGGAGAAAAATATCAAGAGGGAGACCAAAAGAATAAGGAGACATACACAATATCACATGTAAACAAATTTAGATCCTCATCTCAATGGATCTCTCATATTACTTGTGTCATGTCCCCTTTTTCATGGGCATTGATAGGCTTGATGATTAGCCTATTATGTAACATTCGTAGGCTGATTGGATGGATAGAGGGTCATGACGGAGATTGGCTTGGCTTTGATTTACAGAATTCCTATAGTTGGCTCTCATTCAGGTTATTTCAGACACATTGGGCCTGAGCTCCTATTATTTAGGGATATTTGACATACAGTGAAGCACCCTTGTTTTGATATGGTCATGTGCAGAATCACTCCCTGGTTCACCAGCTTTAGATGGTTCGAGGATCCGACATGTATTGAGGGAGATATTAATATTTGATTGATTTAATCAAATATTAATTATTTGGTCTAATTTTAAATTAGATATTAATTAATTATTAATTAATTAATTATTTGGTCTAATTTTAAATTAGATATTAATTAATTATTAATTATTAATTAATTGGTCTAATTTTAAGACGCAAATTCTAATTTAAGAAGCCCAAGTTCTAATTTGAGGAATTCTAATTTTAGAACCCCAAGTTCTAATTTGAGGAAATCTAATTTTAGTAAGCACACCTTTGGAAGGGTATAAGAGTTCTCATGGGAGAGAGTTTGGATTAATGATTATTATTGATATTGATTCTTGTTAAGAAATTCTTCTGTGAAGACTGAGCCAAGGGTTCCAGGATTCCATTTGCATTGAAGAACGTTAACTCTTCATTGTGTGCAATTCAGAGATTGTGAGAGATCAGCCGATCTATTGCCAAATTGTATTGAAGAACGTCAATTCTTCATTGTGTGCGATTCATAGGTTGTGAAAGATCAGCTGATCTATTGCCAAATTGAGAGATAACTTCATACAGAAGCTATCACAGGTGTTTACAAGTTTGAGAGATAACTTCACACAGAAGCTATCACAAGGGTTTACAAGTATTTTCATTATTTTGGGTTTTGATTCAAGAATTATCCAGATATCGATCTTTTGTATTAGCCCATAATTCTATAGATCAAGATCAAGCATATAGGTTGTGCGATATCAGTGGCCGTATGACTTCCGAACAGATCTATGAAAATCCGTACGCATCTATAGAAAGTTTAGGCACTGACATCGGTGAACAGAGACCTACAGAGACCGACATCGATTGACATATCACCGACGTCAGCAAGTTAACGACTACAAGTCGACCGACGATGGCAGTTTAACCGACGTCGGTGACTGTGTTTGTACACAGCAGGTCGAGACGTACCAGATTCAAACTAGTTTATAGAATATTCAGGCTATTAAGGCCGTACTTTCAATATTCTTTGTATACTTGACAAAGGATCTCTATTGTAAGCTTATGAGAAAATAAATAAGAATTTATACTGTGATTTATTTATCTATTTGAAGATATTTTGCAGAAATTTAGATAAGCAATTCGGAGCTTTTGTTTTGATATTCGAAGGGATATTACAGTGGTATCAGAGCTTTTATAGGAAAAAGGAGCCCCTAAGTAAGGGACATCACAGTGGCATCAAAGCTAAATTCTTGCCATCCTGTTGGGCACATCAGAGCTAATGTCTTGCCATCCTATTCGGTAGTTTGGGTAGATTGAATCAGCGAAGTATCCATGATGACTACAAGTACTCAGAAATAGTGGGACAAGGATATGGAGAAGCTGAAACAAAGTTTGAACCAGTTGGTTGAAACCTAGAGGAGGATGAATGAAACTCTTTCAGATCCTACATTTGAATACAAATTAGTATGGTATATGGCATCCATTCGTAAAAGGTCCACATCACAAAATAGAACGAAGGAGAAACAAGAGGTCTCTACAGGGGTTGAGGGCAGCTCTACACTAGTTGTTAGACATGTTGATTTGACTCAAGAGGATATGAGGGCAGCCATGGGGAATGAGTTGTCTATATCAGCTTTGCAAGAAGTTCCACTTGAGACTTCTACATTGGAGACAAGCATAGAGCATGCTAATGATATGGATAATAAGAGTATGGATTCTTTGCATGATCATATTGCTCCTGCATCTTCACATCAAGAACATCAAACTTGGATGGATATGGAAAGGACCCAAAATTTATGTGATATGTGGTCATAAAAGGCCAAGGAGGCTAGATTAGTGGCTGCCAATGCGAGACAACATCTTCAAAACATAAGGAGATAGAAAGGAGTTACAGCAGGTTCTTCTTGTGACGACTTACAATAGATCAAGGAGGGCATGGAGGCAATGAAGGTGGCTCACTCAAATTCTGAGAGACATGTGGATGAGCTTAGTCATCGGGATTTAGACTCTCAGTTAGTTGCAGAGGACGTGGGAGCGAGAGATTGTGATGATGAGATAGTTTCAGCAGCAGTCTCTTCAGAGTTAGATGAGGATGAGTCTGATGTTTGCACTCAAAGTGTAGAGGTGTACTTAGATGTTAGTACACTGAGTGTTGATGATCTCTCAGATATGGCAGAGATTTTAGAAGAGTCCTAGGATCTGATTATTGCAGATGACACCCAGGAGAATGTAGTGGATAGTTTTGAGGACTTAGTTTCTTCGGCAGTTTCTTTCGGTATGGAGGAGTTAGACAGTGATGCTACAGTTGTTGATACTCTGTATGTTGATATGAGCTTTGAAGTTGATTCGTAAAGTATGGATGGTAGTATTATAGAGGTCAGTGATTTTGAGTCTACTCTTTTGGACCGTGCATCAGTGGAGGATTGTAAGAGACAATCTAGCCAGCACCGTCATGTGTCTAGTCAGCTGAGAGTTAGTGAGTGAGACATTGCTACTGCTTGCAAGCATTTCGATGCTACTCATCAGTTGTTAGCAGTTTATGGATGGGGTTCTCCTACTAGCATCGAGCAGGGAGGTAGTTATTTGTCCTTGACAGAGATCCACTCTTTATGGGAGGCTATCCAGATTCTGAGATAGGATTATATGCAGTTGGTCACCGACAGAGATTATCTTATGGAGTGGGGTAGCATAGCATATGATGCATTGTTGGTCGAGGAAGATAAGGTGAGTGAGCTTACTCAGCAGCTAGAGGTGACTTTTGAGATTCTTGAGACTACGCAGTTAGCTTATGAGGAGTCATAATTTCATTTGGCTGAGATGACCATGGAGTTAGAGCATTTACAGTCTTCACCAGCCCCAGACTCAGAGGTTAGTACATTGAGTGTTGTTGGTGAGTACGTTCCTATAGTTGTAGCTGAGGAACATGTTGTTGAGGCTGACACACCAGTTCAGGATTTGGGAGTACCTAGTTCTGATGAGTTTGGGATACCTCTCCAGATTGATTCTTCTCACACAGATGACAATGTGGTCCAGTTGATTGTGCCACCTTTATAGAGAGATCAGTTGTGGTGTGTGGGGGAGTACATTGATGCTTCTACATATAATTTTTACTACACAGAGTCATTCGTGGAGTATTTGCTGGATAGTGCGGGTGTTCATCTGGATTTGCATAGGGTGACAGAAGGTGTTCTCATCCAAGGTACTAGTGTTATTAGCAGATTGGGTGGGGAGATTATAGGGATCCTATCTACTATGCTACCTCACAAGGATTTTGAAGTGGGGTATGCTCATTATTCTTCTTTTGACCCAGAGAGAGAAGATTTGATTTCACACAGGTGTAGATCGGCTCCAGTTTCTTACCATCCATTATGGGATGGATTGGCACCATCTCTTGCAGATGGAATTGGCAGTTTGAGTTGTCCATTCTACTTGGGTTATGATGCTTCGAGAGTTTGGTTCTCATGTGTTCTTAACTATAGCAGTTGTGCTCTTAGAGTTTGGTTGAGTTGCATTCACCAAATTGATTATGGGTTTCTCTTTGTTCTACTTCTGATGATATTCCATGTACTTGCATTGATTTACAGCAGTGCATAGCATAATTACATTTGGGATCCAGGTGGATCGAGTGGTTCATTGTTTTGAGATTGCTTGGGGACAAGCAATTTTCGGAGGGGCGGATTGTCATGTCCCCTTTTTCATGGACATTGACAGGCTTGATGATTAGCCTATTATGTGACCTTTGTAGGGTGATTGGATGGATAGAGGGTCATGATGGAGATTGGCTTGGCTTTGATTTACAAAATTCCTATAGTTGGCTCTCATTTAGGTTATTTTAGACACATTGGGCCTGAGCTCCTATTATTTAGAGATATTTGACATACAACAGAGCACCCTTGTTTTGATATGGTCATGTGCAAAAGTAAGCACACCTTTGGAAGGGTATAAGAGTTCTCATGGGAGAGAGTTTGGATTAATGATTATTATTGATATTGATTCTTGTTAAGAAATTCTTCTGTGAGGACTGAGCCAAGGGTTCCAGGATTCCATTTGCATTGAAGAACGTCAACTCTTCATTGTGTGCGATTCAGAGGTTGTGAGAGATCAGCCGATCTATTGCCAAATTGCATTGAAGAACGTGAATTCTTCATTGTGTGTGATTCAGAGGTTGTGAAAGATCAGCCGATCTATTGCCAAATTGAGAGATAACTTCATACAGAAGCTATCATAGGTGTTTACAAGTTTGAGAGATAACTTCACATAGAAGCTATCACAAGGGTTTACAGGTATTTTCATTATTTTGGGTTTTGATTCAAGAATTATCCAGATATCGATCTTTTGTATTAGCCCATAATTCTACAAATCAGGATCAAGCATACAGGTTGTGCGATATCAGTGGCCGTACGACTTCCAAATAGATCTGTGAAAATCTGTACGCATCTACAGAAAGTTCAGGCACTGACATCGGTGAACAGAGACCTACAGAGACCGACATCGGTCGACATATCACTGACGTCAGCAAGTTAACGACTACAGGTCAATTGACGATAGTAGTATAACTGATGTCAGCGACTGTGTTTGTACACAGCAGGCCGAGACGTACCAAATTTAGATTAGTTTACGGAATATTTAGGCTATTAAGGCCGTACTTTCAATATTCTTTGTATACTTGACAGAGGATCTCTATTGTAAGCTTATGAGCAAATAAATAAGAATTTATACTATGATTTATTTATCTATTTGAAGATATTTTTTAGAAATTCAGATAAGCAATTCGGAGCTTTTGTTTTGATATTCGAAGGGATATTACAGTGGTATCAGAGCTTTTGTAGAAAAAAGGAGCCCCTAAGTAAGGGACATCACAACTTGATGGATTCAACAATCCATGTAACTCTCAAACACATAATCATATCATCATCTAATAAAAATTTCACACTTCATTAAATATCTTCCTCGTATTACTTAAGCTTCAACAAGCTTCACTTCCCACACATACAAAAGTTGGCCTCAACATGCCTAGGAGGATTTTTAAGCTTATTCCATATCTTTCTTCTCTACACCTAGTGTCACAAACCTCATACATAAATATTCATAAAATATTTCCTTTACAACTCAGATATACATGCAAACATCTCACCAAGGAGTATATCGTCACCTCTACCAAACTACCCTATTCTACAAAGCAAAGTATTAGGAAAAAAAATCCTACATATGTAAATAAATTAAATGTGTAAGTGATACAAAAAGTTATAGTAAAAGCATAAACAATAAGAGAGAACACATTACACAACATATACAAGAAAACCCTACTAAACTAGCTAGGGAAAAACCATAGGGGAAAGGTATCATCCAAAATTCATATTCCATTAGAAAATATCTCTTTACAACATAAGTTCCTCTCAACAACTCCTTTCTAGTGATTACAAGCACTTAGTTGATCCAAGATTGCTACTAAGCCTTACAAGTTCCAACCTCCAAGCTCCAGCATGTAACTTTGTCATGATGCTAACAATATAGCATCCAAGTCAAGATCCAAATCATCAACCATCATATTTATGAACTAATATAACAAGCCTCCAAGCTTATGTCTTCATCCAGGTAAGACAAGCATTCCCATACTTACATGATCTAACCTCTAACCTCAAGGATCTCCATGATTACATAAAAACTAGGTGAGCCATGCTCTCATCTAAGCCTTATAGGGTCTAATGACCTAAGCATGAATGATTCTTACAACCCATGCATCTCAGTGAGATACATTTCAATGCCTTACAATATTTAACCTAAAAAAATGATCCAAAATTAGAAATTACCAAATGGTCTTCTCACAAATACAAATGAAAATGCAATCATGAGAGAAAGGAAGAGAAAGAGAAATGCATAGTTTCTCATTATAAATTTAACCCACACTATTTTGGCATGTCATGTGATCACCATAAGTTTTGTCACCATGTGTAAAATTCATCAAAATATCTTCACTTTAGGAAAGAACATGGGACACCTCCTTATGGCTCCAAAATGTGTTCCCTACTTCCACAAGTGAGTCCAAACACTCAATATTGTTCTTCTTATCTTCATCTCCAAGTGTCAACAAAGTGGACGCTCCACTTTGGACAAGATCCAAGCTACCTTTTGTGACTCCAAGAATTATTCCCCACTCACACATATGAAGAAAATACTAAATAATGATTATCTATCTTCTTATTCCATTTGACCATACAAGTCTAAAAGGTGTTCCAATCACCTTTAGAATTTTTCCACAAATGGGAACCATGGATCTATTTAGAAATTTTTTCCATAAATAACCTCTTATCTTTCACACCATGTGATAACCAACATATGACAACTAAGGACAAATCCATGGCCTACAGTAGATTACTACACCCCACAACATGTCACCTCATGTTGATCACATATTGGGACCCACCATGTCACCTGCATGCCACATCATCAAGATGCCATCTCAGCATGCACATCACCACAAATAGCTCCCGTGAATAATGACTTGTGAATAGTGGTTTCACACCTTAACTATATTCTACTTGAAGTCATATATAAAGGACCTTACCATACATATGTCTTATGCCAACTATTTTCCATCCAAATATCATCTATGTTTTCATCAATGTCCATTGTTTCTCACACACATGCCCACTAGTTCACTTTTTTGAATGAATAAAACTTCTCTACCATAAATGGCTTTGTCAACGTCTACTCCTCCATATAAAATTACATAAAATTGAAGTGACTCTCACTTCACCATAGACCCATCCTTATTCAAGATTATGCCATGAACCTCTCACTACTCACATTGTTTGGAAGTATCTAATCTAGTGCACACAATGGATTTTTTGAGGCTTTCTTACTCTTGATAAATCTAATACATAAGACAACCATGTATTCTCATCCTTGAGGATACTCTAGAAAAAAATCAAAATGATAGG
The DNA here is from genome assembly GCA_037957365.1 of Torreya grandis. NCBI lineage: Eukaryota > Viridiplantae > Streptophyta > Pinopsida > Cupressales > Taxaceae > Torreya > Torreya grandis. The sequence goes on along the minus strand of JARHVA010002916.1, from coordinate 780,527 downwards.
AAGTGGAAAACTTGAATCTCTTTCTTTATGTTAATTATGTGTCTCCATCCTTAGTTTTCTGTTTCATCTCATCCTAGTCACCCTAGTCATCTCACCATTGACCATGTTAGGGGCTACAACCAACATGCCATATACACATAGTATCAACCCCTATTAAACCTTGGCTCTCCATGAAGGTATTACTTTACCACATCAACATGTCTATTAGAACTCATATGGTTTTTAGTTATGCAAAATAGAAACTCTTTGTCTCATCCTCATATCCTCTTGGCTACTCCATCTCATCACAAGATCATCATGTAGGAAACTAGTTGCTATAACCCTAAACAATAACAATTACACATTGCACTCTAATAGTAGTTATCAATAGGATATAAATAAAATATAAGTCAATACTAGACTTTAACATATGTAGCATACCTATACCCACCATGATCAACATGGTATCCATCTACAGTTCTTTAGAAGTCATTGCACTACTCAGTTTATCACTACACCTACCAAGTTGCAAAGACCTAAAGATACACTCAAGCCACATATTTCTCTACCAGATGTCACACACACAACTTTCTCCTTCAACATAACCTCAATTCTCTTTTTATATCCATCTATCCTAAACCACTTCAATATTATGAGAGAATAACCCATAAAAGTCAACACCTAACTTCTACATGTAGGAAACCACTATCCATAGTTATTCGTAAGTTTCAATGTTACTTAGTGCATCACTTCACCAACTATGTTTTTGAGCCCCAAAGATACAATCAAGTTACATATTTCTCTATCACATGTCACACATATGGCCTTTTCCTTCCATGGAACCTCAGGTATTTTATTCTTCTCCATCCACTAGGTACAATATTAGGCTTCTTGTACATCTTGCCATATCACTTTTGTAGCATGTCACCTACATGCCACATCATCAAGATGTCATCTCGGCATGCACATCACCATGAATATCTCCCATGAATAATGACTTGTGAATAGTGGCTTCACACCCTAACATATTCTATTTGAAGTCATATACAAAGGACCTTACCATACATATGTCTTATGCCAACTATTTTCCATCCAAATATCATCTATGTTTTCATCAATACCCATTGTTTCTCACATGCATGACCACTAGTTTAGTTTTTTGAATGAATAAAACTTCTCTACCATAAATGGCTTTGTCAATGTCTACTCCATATAAAATTATGTAAAATTGAAGTGATTCTCACTTCATCATAGACCCATCCTTATTTAGGATTATGTCATGAACCACTCACTACTCACATTGCTTGGAAGTATCTGATCTAGTGCACACCATGTATTTCTTGAGGCTTTCTTACTCTTGATAAATCTAACACACAAGACAACCATATATTCTCATCCTTGAGGATACTCTAGAAAAAAATCAAAATGATAGGAAGTGGGAAAATTGAATTTCTTTCTTTATGTCAATTGTGCATCTCCATCCTTATCTTTCTACTTCATCTCATCCTAGTCACCGTAGTCATCTCACCATTGACCATGTTAGGGCCTACAACCAACATGCCATATACACATAGTATCAATCCTATTAAACCTTGGTTCTCAATGAAGGTATTACTTTACCACATCAACATGTCTATCAGAACTCATATGGTTTTTAGTTATGCAAAATAGAAACTCTTTGTCTCATCCTCATATCCTCTTGGCTACTCCATCTCATCACAAGATCATCATGTAAGAAACTAGTTGCTATAACCCTAAACAACAACAATTAGACACTACACTCTAATAGTAGTTATCAATAGGATATAAATAAAATATAAGTCAATACCATAATTTAATATATGTAGCATACCTATACCCACCATGATCAACATGGTATCCCTCTACAGTTCTTCAGAAGTCATTGCATTACTCAATTTATCACTACACCTACCAAGTTGTGAAGACCTAAAGATACACTCAAGCTACATATTTCTCTACCAAAAGTTGCACACACAACTTTCTCCTTCAACATAACCTCAATTCTCTTTTTATATCCATCTATCCTAAACCACTTCAATAATATGAGAGAATAACCCATAAAAGTCAACACCTAACTTCTACATGTAGGAAACCACTATCCATAGTTATTCGTAAGTTTCAATGTTACTTAGTGCATCACTTCACCAACTATGTTTTTGAGCCCTAAAGATACAATCAAGTTACATATTTCTCTATCACATGTCACACATATGGCCTTTTCCTTCCATGGAACCTCAAGTTTCTTATTCTTCTCCATCCACTAGGTACAATATTAGGTTTCTTGTACCTCCTCCTCTATATAGAAATTTAATATTATCTCGACTCACACATAGTGTTAGTAGGATCCCATAACTTGTACCCATTCACTAGATAATAATATAATAAGTAAGCCTTTTCATCACATTCCATCTGCACCAATGGAGACTAGCTCAATCAACCATAAGTTGTATAGTTAATTATTCATTACGAACACTATGTGGGTGTTCATTTATTTAGTAAGGATTTTTCATCTTCTTCTCCATTTTCCATATTCTACCAAAATCTAAATACCTACCATGCAATTTTTGTTTCTTTTCATTTCATATCTTGATTTCTATTTAGAGCTCCCACTTGAAAAGACCAACAAATGACTATGGCTCTAATACCACTTGTTAGGAAATACAATCTTAATCAGGATAATACATTTGTAAGTAAAATAAATATGGAAATTAAAAACAAGATACAATAAAAACATAAACAATATAATAGAACATATTACATAAGATATACATGGAAACCCTATTAAACTAGTTAGGGAAAAATCAGGGGGTTTATGAAGCATCCATTTTTTATATTGAATTAGAAAATCTCTTTATAGAGCATCATCTCTTCTCAATAACTCATTTTTGTTGTTTATAAACACTCAAGTGAACCAATATTACAAGTAAGCCTTGTATGATCCAACATCCAAGATGCAATATGCAACTCCACCATGATGTTAACACCATATCATATAAGGTGAGATTCAAAGCATCAATCTCCATATTCATGAGTTGAGATAAGAAGCCTCCAAGCTCCATGTCTTAATCTAGGTTGTCCAAGTATTCCTATCCTTAGAGGCTCTAACGACTACCCTCAAGGATCTTCATACTTAAATACAAAATAGGTGAGCCATGATTTAATCTGAGCTTTATAGGATCTAACCACCTAAGCATAAATTATGCTTACAACCCAAGCATATAGGCAATTTAATATTCCATTCCTTCCAAAATCTAACATGTAACATTGATCCAAGAGTAGATACCCCAAATGGAATTCTGCCAAATATAAAGGAGAATATAATTCTTTATAGAATTTTACATGAGATAGAGATGGAGAAATTCATAGTGGCCCCTTATGAAACTTATCCACTCATGTGTGAGGTGTCATGTTATTTTCATAATGTTTTTCACCATGTGCAAAATTCTTCAAAGAATTTTCACTTTAAAGAAGAACATGTGCCAACTCCATGTGGATCCAAAACATGTTCCCCACTTCCACAAATGAGAGGAAACACTCAGTAGAGTTCTTCTTGTTTTAATTTCCAAGAGTTAACATATTGTATGCTCCACTTTAAACAAGATCCAATCCATATCATGTGATTCCAATAATTATACCCTACTCACAAATGTGAGGACAATCTACAATATCACTCATCTTGTCTTCTTATTCCATGTGACCACACAAGTTGAAAAGGTGAATCAATCACCTTTTGAATTTATCCACACATGAGAATCATGATTCCATTTACTAAATTAGGATCCATACATGACCTCTTGTCCTTTTGACCATGTGATAACCCACATGTGACAACTAAGGATAAATCCATGTCCACTAGTGGAGTATTATGCCCCACACCATGTCACGTCATTTTGATCACATCCTAAGACCCACTATGGGCCCTCCTACCACATCATATTCCTTTCATGTCAAATATATTCCACATCATCTTCACACCCACATGCCACATCACCAATATGTTATCTCAACATGCCACATTAGCATGAATAATTACCATGAATAGTGCCCATGAATAGTGACCTATGAATAGTGTATTCACAACCTAACACAAAGAATACATTCATTTATAGGATTAAAAGAGATGAATGAGATGTAAACAAAGGATCACCAAAAATGGAAACATTATCCACATGGGTGAATCTTGAAAAAAGACAAGAAGTATCCACAGGAAATATATGCCATTTTCCTTGTGGAATTGATGATTGCAAAAGACAAAAGTTTATTTCGCAGACAAATCTTCCCAATATCACACTTGGATGAGTAAGGAAAAGTGATTTAGATTATTCCTTTATAAAACCATGCCATCTATCACAAAGAGACAAAAAAGGTAAAGTAGAGGTCAATTAAATGATAAAACTTATCTCCTCCACTTGTATAAGCTTCCAAAAGATAGCATATTTCCATTTTGACTAATCTCAAGGCATTCTATTTTTTCCCAAATTACAATTTTGATCTACTCTCATAATGGAAGTCAATATCAAGCCCTTTGTTTTCTTTGAAATTAATGTATCACCCCATGCCACCAAAGAAACATGACTAGTGTCTGCCACCTCATTAGTGAATAGTGTCTACCACCTTAAAAGTGAATAATGTCTACCATGCCATCAATGAATAGTATTTTTTCTCCACATCATTCACCTCTAGTTGAAAATAAATTAGATCTTACAAGTTTCCTTGATTGTACCATTCTCATTTACTCTATAAAAAAATAAAAATTCACACCACTCTATTTTTTGTTGATGCAATATTGTACGAACCCTTGGATGTTCCTGCATTAGACACTTAAGGTATTATAATATGATTTCTTGATTACATGGATTGGTTAAGTGGTATAACCACTCTATTAGTCACAAATTTTAATGATCATGTCATCCCCTTCCACCTCACCAAGTTCTCCCACTTTTTCCTCCTCTACTTCTAAATTTCACTTGCTAGTTTTCCTTCTCTCCTACTTGTGAGATCACACTTCCCACATGAAACTTTTATCCTCGACCAAGATTATATTTCATATATATTACATCCTCTTATGGTATTATACCCACCATTATTTGTATAATTCCACCTAAATCAAAATTTTATTTATGCACAACTTATTCAACCAACTATTGGATCACTCATAACACAAACATACATCCCCACTTACAGAACCTCCTTCATGGCCGCAACATCATCTTCCATACTTCTCCTCATGTGCACTAATTCCACATCCTCCTCCTCCAAATCTTTCATCATGGAATCTTGCAACAATATTTTTCTTATCTCTTCTTCTCTCCGTAACACTACATTCATGTACCCTTCTACCATATGCATCTCTTCGTGGATGCCTTATTCCTCTTCAATGCTTGAATTATCCTCATGCTATTTAGTCTCACTATGGGATAGAAATTTCCGGTCCAAAATAACTCTCATGGATGTTTTTTATCCTCTTCTCTCTTTAAGATAAATCTCAAATCTTGCCTCTTCCTTATCTCAATCAATAGATTCATATGCTACTTCATTGTCTTCCTCATCACACAACCATTTCATTCAATCTCCTCCTCTTCAATATGCCCCATCAACATATCTAAACATTCTTGGATTTACTTTAACTTCTTCTCCACATTTTTATTTCATGGTTCACCTCCATTTTTGTGTGGCATCTTCACATTTCAAATAGCCTAAAAATAAAACCTCTCACAATATATCTACTCTTGCAAGGCTTGTCTCATACATACAATAAAATTTCCACAAGAATTAGAATTTTCTCTAATTCCAATTGATGTGAAAAAAATCAAATCCTCATCACAATGGATATTTTATACCTATTTATGGATTCAATAATCCATGTAGCTCTCTAACATGTAATCATCTCATAAAATACTCACCCTTCTCATTAAATCTCTTCTTAATATTGCATAAGCTTCAACAAGCTTCACTCTCCACACATACAGAACTTGGCCTCAACATGCCAAGGAAGATTTCAAATATTATTCCCATGTTTTTATTATCTACTAATAGTCTCACAAACTTCACACATAAATCTTCATTTAAATATTTCCTCTAAAACTCACACATACTTGGCAACACGTCACTAAGGATGATATCCTTACATATACCAAACTAGCCTATTCTACTAACATAATAATAAATTTATTTATAAGACTAAAATAGATGAATCAAAGAGAAATAAAGGAGGCCCAAAACATATTCCTTTCTCCACATGGGTGAATATTCACAAAAGACAAGAAGCATCCCAAGGAAATCTATGCGATTTTCCTTATGGGATTGATGATTACAAAAGACAAAAAGGTCCCTCCAAGGATAAATTCACCCCATATCATATTTGGATGAGTAAAGACAAGGGAATCATATTTTCTCTCAAGAAAACCATATCTCCTTTCATATATAGATAAAAAGTTAAAGTATAAGAAATTTTGAATAGTAAATCATGTATCCTCCACTTGTATTGAAGGTGTTGTTTCAAATCTGAGCATGAATCATTGAAAATAAAAGATCTAAAACACAAAGAAATATTTTAATAATATATTCACACCATATGTTATATTTTATTCATATCTCAAAACATATGGGAAAATAATATTTATATATGAAAACTATTTCCTATAGCTGGGGAGATACAATATCCACCAATACATCTCATTTATCACCATAATTTAACAAATAACCTATGTTTATAATATTGTTATAACAATATTATGACTACCCAAATATAAAAAACTCACCAATATTATATTTACCACTTGATAAATATGTAAACATAATTTGATAATAGAGCCTCCCTCACACCTATAATATTTCTACTCTTGCAAGGCTTCTCTCATACCTACAATAAACTTTCCACAAGAATTAGAATTTTTTCTAATACCACTTAATGTGAAAACATTCAACTCCTCATCACAATGGATCTTTGATACATCTTTATGAATTCAATAATTCATGTAACTCTCAAACACATAATCATCTCAAAAATGCATCTAATAAAATACGCACACTTCTCATTAAATCTCTTCCTCATATTAAATAAGCTTCAACAAGCTTCACCCTCCACACATACAAAACTTGGCCTCAACATGCCAAGGAGGATTTCAAATATTATTCCCAAATTTTTATTCTCTACCACTAGTCTCCCAAACCTCATACATAAAGATTCATTTAAATCTTTCCTCTAAAACTTACACATACTTGGCAACATCTCACTAAAGATGATATCCTCACTTATACCAAGAAAAGATTAGATTTATTTATAGGCTTATAATATGTGAATTCAAGAGAAATAAAGGTGGACCAAAAATTATTCCATTCTCCACATGGGTGAATATTCACAAAAGACAAGAAGCATCCTGTTTCCAAACAATTTTTCGCTTTCACATTCAAAAAGGAATAAGAAACTAAAAGAAATGGTCTAGGGATAAATGTTACCTAGATGAGGTCTTGCACACCAGATTCAGATGACTAAAGGAACTCCTCTTTGGTTATGGAGAATGACACTTGTAGAAGAAAGAGACTAAAACACAGAAGTTGTTAGATGGCTAGAAAGTGGACTGCCAAGCGAAAGCTTGGTCCTAGAAGTGCAAAGACTTCTTGGAGGATGACAGTCCACTGATAAAAAGTAGAATAAAGTCAGAAACAAAAATGATAAAGACAAAAATAAAAGAAATGAAAGCAAATGCGTACCTATATGCAGTAGTCTACCTTCCACAGTCACCAATGTCGATGGTTTTACCGACGTCGATAGTCAAGGTCACCGACGTCGATTACTCTACCGATGTTGGTATGGGAAATGGCCGATGTCGGTTAAGGCAATGGGGTTCTAGGTGAGTTTCAGAGCAGTCTGGTCAATCAGAATGGTTTTTGGGAAGGTTTGTGGGAGTCTGAGAGTCTGTGCTGGGTTGATTGGATAGAGAGTATGGTCTAAAAAGGGACTAAATGAGTGACAGAGGCAAAAGGGAAGATAAGGGTGAGAGAAGGCCTTTCAGCATCTCTAGGAAGGATAGACTGGGTTGTGTCTAGAATGGGTTGGGAATGGATAGTGGACAGAATGCTGATGTATTTGAAATGACACTGAAATAAAAATAGTACAAATACTTAGCTGTGGCATGAGTTGGCAGAGGTGCAAGAGCTGTGTTTTTATTGTGGCTGGTGATGGAGATGTCATGCAATCTTCAAACCTATATGGAATGACTGGTGCTGGTCCTCCAAGCCTAGAAAATGGTGTCAAAATGTTGATACCTGTGAGAAAATGAGAAGTAAGAATGTTAGGAAGCAAGAGCTATAGAATTCTATTTTGCGGGGGGGGCTAGCAATGGATGCAGAAAACTAGTTTTAAAGGAAACCGATGCCGGTAGAACTACTGATGTCGGCCGAATAATGACCGATGTCAACCGTTGAAGAATGGGGACAAAGGCTAATTTTAGCCCTCTATCCGTTCTTACAAGCTACCAGGGTCAAATGTCATGGGAAAATGGTCGAGAGGGGCTTAAATGAATGAGAGAGGAAGGGTTAAGATGGGATTTAGGTCATTAAGGCTTGGAATGGGGTGAGGGCATCCAAGGAAAGGAATCTGAGGTGGAGTGAGGTGGCATGGGTGAGGTGGTAAGGGGTAATTAAATTAAAATATTTGATTATTTTAATTTAATAATGGAGTGGGCTAGGACTTGTGTTACAAGGTGGACCAAGGGGACCAAGGGGGGAGGATGACCAAGGGATAGACACAATTTCGGTGTCTACATTTGCCCCTTTTTGTCTTGTTGGTTATTCTTGACGAACTACAAGACAAAAATAGGAGTTGGTTGCCCTAGGTATGGGATGAGGTGTTCCTCCCTCAAAGCGAGAGTTGAGGGAATGGAACCTGAGATCGAGTGTCAATTTGACAGAGAGATGGATAGAGAGGGTGAAGATTGAGTGTGAACACTGCAAAGAGTGGGATTGCATGTATACCACACCATGCGGTAGGTAGGTCAAATTGTCATGGTCAAGGGTTGAGGAGTGCCAAAATTGAAATAATTGGTCCCTAGCGTTTAGTCATAGCTGATTAGGTTAAATGATCTAAGTTGTAGCTCTAATGGGTCATCGTGCTCCAGGTATCCTGAGCTCAGGAAGTGCTCTTAGAAAAGACAAAAAAAGGCACAAGCAGTAGGGATCAACGTGTTCATGATCCAATACTTGTGAGGGTCTATGACAATTTGCTAACTAGGTGTGAGGTAGCAAAGGCAATCAAAACAACCAAGGTAGAGTTGTCTCAAAAGTGGTCAGAGGAGATAGTCGCGATCTCCTAAGGTCTGGTGGTCGAGGCAGGTAGAGGTAAAAGTGATCTCAAGTGTGCCCCAGGAGGCTAAGATGACTTCTACTATGAAGGTGGGTTGATTGGGGGTATGATTTTAGGCATTGTGAAGAAGTTGAAGGGTTGAATATCACCGATGTTGGTTATAAAACTGGTGTAGGTGGGAAAAAGTGATCGATGTCGGCATAACTCAGTCAATGTCGATAGCATAGGGCCCAATTATGCTGACGTCGGTGGTGTGCCAAAGTCAACAAAACTAGATTGGTGGCCCACCTAAAGTCATTTGTGATTGTTGCAGAGTTAAAAAAGGAGCTCTAGATTTTAGTGGGTGAAAGTGATTTGGAGTGACCGGTTGAGCAGGGTGAAGTGGCAGAGGGAGATTGGTGGAGAGAGGAGTGAATTGGACGGAGATTGGAGGTCGTAAAGGCGGTGGTAGGCCAGAAGGAGCTCGTGAATAAATTGAGATGGAGGAGATGACAGAGGGCAAAGGAGGACCCGTAGGAGGTCCACCACTAGTGGCACCTATTGTGCCACCATGGAGGTGACGACGAGATGAGGTAGGAGGTGTTGTGAACTCTATTTGGTTTGGTTTTGAATTTGTTTTTGTGTTTGAAATTTTGATGTTTTTAGCTAGAAATTGAGGGGGAGGGGTAACTAGGAGGGTGGGAAGGGTAGGTAACTCATGCTAGGGTGATTTATGAAGGTTTTGGGGGTAAATGAGGGGCTATTAGGGGAAGCCCTAATTTTAGGACTCACTCCATGGCTAAACCAGTCGCTGGCATCGATGGATTCACCGACATTGGCCGACTAGTGGCCAACGTCGGTCACTTTCCTACTGACATCGGTCACTATGTGACTAACATTAGTTAGGTAAGTGTCATCATCGGCATGCAAATTGATGTCGGTGGCTGCCTGGTCTGAGAGAGTTTAGAAAATTACCAAGTCAAGGGGTCAAAGCTATGCCAAGGGCTTCTCAGGTGTCAGGATAGCCATAGACGGTCAGGTAGATGGTCAAGTAGATAGATGAAAGGGAAAATGGGTGAGCTAAGTCTCTCAAAAGGGAAAAAGAGTCATGGGGATTGGGAGTTATGTTGACATGGGTTTGATTGTTGGATGCAGGCGAGGCAGACACTAATGCTATGAGATCGGTTGTCATGATTGCTGATGCAGATGCATCAAGACATCACTGGAGAGGAGTGGGCATAGATGAGCATAGTGGGACTTAGTAGGTTATGATGATACTATTAAGTGGTGAGGGATGTGAGCCTGATGGTGGCTCTGATCAAGTGGTGGGATCATTCCACCAATACCTTCCACTTATCGATAGGGGAGATGACAGTGACAGTCGAGGATGTGTACCAAATTTTGTGGCTACCAGTACATGGGGTAGAGCTATATGCGTGCTCGAGAGAGGTGCATGATATACATATGGTGATGTTGTTTGGGGAGCACATCGCTGAGATGAGCTACCACTCAGTGAGTTTTGCGTACGAGCCCCTCTATGCTACTAATGAGGATGCACATCAGCTAGTGATCTTAATGATGATAGGCATCACAGTCTATGCGTTGCTAGATGCAGGGGGAGGCAAGTTTCCAGTTGCTATGACCGGAGTTTTAATGGACATGATAGAGTAGCAGACAGTGTTTGCCTAGGCACCCATCTTTTTGGCCCAGGTATACAGAGAGCTATGGGGCATCAGTTAGCAGTGGTGGTATAGTCTATGTGTGGGCCACCTCCTACACTATTGGGCATATGAGCATATTGTGGTCACCCGACCTCTTAGCCTCCTAGTGGCGATTCAAGTTGGCTTCAAGTGATGGTGTGAGGTCATGGCACAAACTCAGACAGATGGGGTACTCAGAGATATCAACTACTACAGAGGGGTACTGGAGGCCCTAATCCCAACATATATCATTTAGAGACCATACTTGGTATATCTAGCTTTCAGAGACCAGGGAGAGCAGCTTATTGGGGTGCAGAGTATTAGATGGGTCAGAGGCAGATGAGCTGGTGAGCTCGAGAGGGTGCCAGTGGAGAGACTGCAGTGCTAGTTTGGGCTGCTTCAGGGTGTGCCACCTACCTTCCCACTGCATAGATGGGATGATATAGAGGCACCACTCCCACTACTAGAGGAGATAGAGGGGCCCAATTTAGAGGAGTTACCAACAGGCCCTGGGATAGTAGATCCAAGATGCACAGAGGCCTACTCGGCATGGTGGGTAGGGCAGTACATAGGGATTCAGGCAGGATGATAGCCTGATCTGTAGGTAGTGATTAGAGAGAGAGATGCAATGAGACAGGAGAGGGATGTTGCCATCTAGGAGAGGGATGCTGCCATCCAAGAGAGGGATGCTGCATGAGGATGAATGACCATTTTGTAGGGTTAATTGGCCATAGCCCAAACATAGGCATTGGTAGGATAGGGTTTTGGAGGATAGGGTCTGATTCAGCATCCACCTCAATAGCTAGTTCAGCAACTAGCACAGTCAGCATCAGTGCAACCAGTTTAGCCTCAGCCATAGGGGTCAGTTCAAGGTGTGGCTTTAGGGTTGATGGGTCCACCACAAACTGTACCTATATCTAGGTACAATAATGCATTGGATGAGATCGCATATTATGAGGGGGCCATCAGGGGGTTTCTTTAGATATAGCGATACTTAGATATGCAAGCTAAGTTGAGCCGTCAGAGATCGATGTCTCGTGTGACTACCTCAGGTTCCCATAGATAGCATAGAGCAGAGGGTGGGGATGATATAGCATCTTCATGGCCACCTCCACCACCACCATAGCCACAGCCTTGAGGGCAGATTTTGATATGATGTATATACTGACCTGCGAGCCATTGATGCGAGATGCACTTGATTTTTTGAGAGAGAGGGATTGTACCATTATAAACTTTGATAGACAGATATATATGATGAGATTTTTGTTTATTGATGTGTTATGGATGTTATGGATGTTTTTAATATTTCTCATATGTTTTAATGATATATGCCTAATGCGATGATGTTGATTATGATGATACTTAATGATTAATGTGATGATGTTTTATGATTATGATGATGGTGCTTTGATTTTGTTAATGATTACGAAAATATGTGATTGTTTGTGATGTGATTGGTAGGTGACGAAAGAATGTGATGAAGGAATGGCCGAGCTAACACCAGAAGACCCCATGTCAACTAAGTGCTGCCTACATAGCCCCTGTTGTTAGGGCCTCAGGCCTATGTAGTTCTCCCAAAAAGGGAGGAAGAGAATCAAAGTTATGGATTGTTTTAGTCAAGGTCAAGTCATAGTCAAAGGTAAGATAGTTTGTCCATCAGGTAGATGAACAAATGGATGTGGTCGAGCTAACCCCAAAAGACGTCATGTTGACTGAGTGCTGCCTACATAGCCCGAGTCTTAGGGCCTCAGACCAATGTAGTTCAAATTGGTTGACAAGTTGGTTGATGATTGGTTTGGTTATGATTAAGGTTTAGCACTTCCCATATGTATGAGGGTACATGCTTGAAATGATGAGGGTATGATGATGTTACAGCCTTTTCCATATTGTGTGATGGTGTATTCTGTAACATTGGTCAAGGTTTTTCATCTCTAGCAATTGTCCATATTGGGTGTTGGATGTATGCTAAAAATGAAAGGAGTCTATTTATGCTTCAGCAAGTAATGGTTTATGCTTGACATAAATTGTGTGGTCAATAGTTTCCATGTGTATTGTTGTCCATAGAAACTTGTGTGAATGGTCTATGATAATGTATGATGTCAGAATGTCATGTTGTTGGTCTGAAAATGTTGGGTTGGCTTGGTTTGGTTGGCAAATGATTTGGTTGGATTATTCATGACCAAGATGTATAAGAAGTGAAAAGGCGCGTTGCTCTTTCATTGACAAGGACCAGAATAAGAGCACATATAAGGGTTGTTAGAACCAAGAGCCCCGTTCATGCATTTCATCATTGACCATGGGTTGTGTTAGAGAGGTAATCAAATCACTTTGACATTAAAATGAGCTCGAAATCCCTTGAGTAGGTGATATGATATATGAGGATAGGGTAACCCCTTTTAGTAGGGATAACTTTGCCCCTTTTTATAGGAGACCCTGAGACGACTACAAGCCAAGTCCATGACATTTTTTTTTTGGGCAGACTGATCAATGTGGGAAGTCTACATTGAGATGTCATTTTGCTTTGTGGTCATTTGTGAAGCTGATCGATGTAGGAAGCTTCTAAGAAAGTGCTATTTGTAGAAATATTTAGTCATAGCCATCCTTCGAGGGAGTGGTCTATATTTTTGCTTTATATATAAGGGCTTTGAATAACTATCCTTTGAGGGAGCAGTCTATTAGCTACAACAATGATAGTACAGCTATCCTTCGAGGGAGTAGTCTGTCTTTTTGATTTTGTGACCTTGGTTATTTTTACATCTTGATTTATTTTTGACATAATTTTGAGTCATGGACAAGACTATAAAAGTTGAAGGGCTCCCTTTTATTAAACCAAAGCATCCATACTTTATAAAAGGGGTATATAGGATTTGTTTAGGGGAATAGGGTTGAAAGGAATGAGGATTAAAAGGACGGGGTTGCTCAAGGGATGAGCTCAAGTTAAATGTCAAGTGAATGAGTACTCAAATAATAGTAGAATGGTCACAGATGCAAGGCATTAAGAGGCTCAGGTTCTAGTCGGCCATCAAGAGAAGACAGACGATAAGTCCCTGACCCATACTTGTGTATGATGATGTAAGGTCTAAGCCAATTAGGAGTGAATTTGCCTCGTTTACTTTGCTCTATACTGGTTACATGCTGATTTTCTTTGAGGACAAGGTCTTCGATCTTGAAATCTCGTTCTCTCAGATTTTTGTCATAGGCTCATTTGATGTGATTTTGATAGACATGGAGATGGCTGAGGGCAGCAAGATGACGTTCATCAAGTAACTCAAGTTGAGCTAAGTGATCTTGATGAAAGTCATCATTAGAGAGAATGTCATGTAGAGAGATGTGATTTGTACTTTGAGAGGTAGGATAGCCTCTATTATATACACTAAAGAGAAAGGGGTAGCACCCGTAGAGGTTCAGATGCTAGTGCGGTAGGCCTGTAAAGTGAAGGGAATGTGAATGTGCCAATCCCTCCTAGTGTCATTGACCACCTTCATGAGAATTTTGGTTAAGATTTTGTTGGAAGCCTTGGCCTACCCATTTGCTTATGGGTAGTAAGGGGAAGAGAAGCTGAGTTTGATGCCAAATGAGTCACAGAGTTTCTAGATGGTTTTGTTTTTGAATGACTTTCCGTTGTCGGTGATGATTTTGTGAGGAACACCAAAATGATAAATGATGTGGGTGCTGATGAAGTCAATAATTTTGTTGAATTTTGTGGAGACGAGAGGAATAACTTCCACCCATTTAGTGAAATACTCGGTGGTGGTGATAATGGACTGATGACGAAGAGACGAGTGAGGGTTAATCTCACCGATGAGATCTAAGTCCCACTGAGAAAAAGGCCAAAAGTCCTAAGCAACTTATAAGGCATGGCTAGGGAGATGAAGCAAGTTAGCATGCTACTGACACTTTATGTAATGCTGATCATAGTCACTACAGTCTTGATGAAGAGTGGGCCAATAATAACCCAGGTAAAGAATGCGCTTGGCAACCGAGTTCCCACTGAAGTGTCTGCCACAAATCTCATTGTGGACTTGTTTAATGGAATGAGACGCTTTAGTGGAAGTTAGATAGTGAAGAAGGAGGCCGTCAAAGACTCGCTTATAGAGAATACCCCCTAGCATGGTATATCGAGCCATGCGTTTGATGAAAGCCCACCGTGCATTGCTAGAGAGATCGAGAGGGATGATAGAATGAGTCAAGTAGTCCACAAGTTGTTTATACCAAACATCTCATGGACTAGAGTCTATGATGTTGACATGGTTGATGTTAGTAGAAATGTATGAAGGCAATGACACACTATGCATTGTGACATAAATCCTTGATGAAGATGACGAAGATGGAATATGCGAGGTGAGAGAAGCCATGGTGTTAGCAAACTTATTCGTGGATCGAGGAATAGTCTGCAAGAGGTAATGGTCAAAAGAGGCTAGGAAAGTGTCAACACGGTGCTTGTACCTTTCCAAAATTTCATTTTTACAAAGATATGAACCGTTGACTTGATTGATGACAAGTTGTGAGTCACCAAAGATGTTGATGGTCTTGATGCTTAAAGAAAGGGCAGTTTGAAGTCCCAAAATTAAGGCTTCGTATTCAGCCATATTATTGGTACAATCAAAGTCGAGCTTGAAATACAGAGGCATGGGCTCACCTTCGAGTGGGATGAGAATGACTCCTGCACCCCCACCGAGTTGACATTTGGAGCCATCAAAGAACATGGTCATTTGATAGATGGTGTCATCGGTGGAAAGTGCAGTGATAGATTCATCGAGAAACTCGCACTGAGAAGGTTGATTTTTAGGTAGAGGGGCATCTGCCAGTTGGTCAGCAATTATTTGCCCCTTGATGGATTTCTATTGGATGAATTCCAAGTTAAACTCAACAAGAAGCATGAGCCAACGAGCCATACGTTGATTTTGGTATGGCTTGGAATGCATGTATTTGAGAGGGTCAGTGTGAGTGATGAAAAAGGTCTTATGATTAATAAGATAATGACAAAGTTTGGTAGCAGTAAAGACTAACACCAAATAGAGTTTCTCGGTATGAGTATACTGAGTTTCATAGTCGACAAGTGTTCAGCTGATATAGTAAACCGCTTGCTCACGGTGTTGCTTGTCTCGGTGCACGATCATGGCACCTAACAAATGGTTGGTTGCTAAGATGTAAAGGTCAAAGGGCTAGTCATCTTTAGGTGGAATGAGGACTGGTGGAGAGACCAGATAGCATTTGAGGGCTTCAAAAACCTCTTGGCAGTCCTTATCCCATTTAAAGGAGACGTCCTTCTTGAGGAGATGATGAAAGGGTTGGCAATAGTCAAAAAGCTATGAGATGAAGTGGCAGATGGATTGGAGCTTCCCTTGTAGACTGCAAAGCTGCTTGAGATTGGTCAGAGGTGGCATCTCAAGGATAGCATGGATTTTGGTGAGATCTATCTTGATGCCACAGAGAGAGATGGTGAAACCTAGGAGCTTGCCTAAGAGGACCCCAAAGATGCATTTCTTGGGGTTAAGGTAGACATTGTATTGAAGAAGGCAAGAGAAGATGATCTTGAGGATGGTTAAATGGTCACGGCAAAGCTTGGACTTGTCGAGTAGGTCATCCACATAGTCCTCCATGATTTTGTGGAGGGGATCATGGAAAATGTAAGTCATGGCACACTGATATGTGGCACCTGCATTTTTCAAGCCAAAAGGCATGACTCGAGAGCAAAAAGTCCCCCATGGGGTGATGAAGGTAGTCTTGTGCTGATCTTCCGGTGCAATCAAGATTTAGTTGTATCTTGAAAACCTATCCATGAGTGATAGCATTTCATGGCCAGCTGTGAGATCAATAAGTTGGTCAATGTTGGGAAGAGGAAAGTCATCTTTGGGACAGGTCAGGTTGAGGTCACAATAGTCCATGTAGATCCTTATCCCCTCAGTTGCCTTGGTGATAGGGATGATGTTAGAGACCCACTATGGATAATCGATGGGTTGGATGAAAGAGACAGAGAGAAGGTGTTGAAGCTCCTCTTTGACAAGGAGTGCAATGAGAGGATGCATCTTTTGAAGCTTTTGTTGGACAGGCTTAGCCTCTAGTTTGGTGATGATGTTATGGGTGGCAATGTTGGCAATGTAGAGGGGACACAAGCCATGGAATGAATCCAAGGTCAGCCTGGTAACATGTTATATTGAAACTCTCCTTTAATGATATAGAAGAGCTTCGGGACTATGCACGGGCCAACGTGAATATGGAGGATGATGGTGCCAATGATTGTGGCAGTGGTGTCATTAAAGGATCACAAAATTGCATCAGTTTCTGATACGTAATTCTTGGGGAGGGCCAATTGATCAAAGGCATGAGTATAGATGATGTTAATGTTGGTGCCTCCATCAATCATAACTCACTTAATGTGGGTTTAATCAACATAGGTAGTGATGAAGAGAGTAGCATCTTGATCTTCTGAGTTAGATGTAGGAATTTTAGATTCATTGAAAGTGATAGAGGCAATGGGGGATAATGAGTGGACCAGGGCAACTAGTGGTTGGGGGTCCTCGGGTTGGACCTTCACTACTTGTAAGGCTCTGATCAAAGCTTGACGATGCTGGGGTGAACTTTGGATGCGGTCATACAATGTCATCTTCACAGGCGTCTGGTGAAGCTATTTTAACATAAAGTCATGGATTGCCCCTACAGAAGAGGGTTGAGATGCACCTAGGATAGAGATTTTGGGTTTTGGCAGTTGAGGCGTCTTGACAAAGGGGTAGATCCAAGGAATGGTGGCCTTTTCTTTTGCCTTATCCTTTTGTGACCTAGTGGTTATGTGGATGGCATTAATATTAAAGATAGGAGGTGAAGGAGATGAAGGGGTCATGGTTTGTTGATGAGATGTCAATGTCGATGAAGAGGTTTGAGAGATATGGGAAGGTGTCGGGGGTCTATCAGCAGTGTCCTCAAGAAGAAGAGTGTCTTTCTCCATGTAGCGATGAATGACAGCTTTGAGGGCATAGCAATTTTTGGTGTCATGTCTTGGCATACGATGATATAAGCAAATCTTAGTATCATTGAACCAAGAAGGCTTTGACCTAAGGGGTTGGAATGGCTTGATAGGCGGAAGGGTTATGGTAGAGGTCTGCAAAAGTTGGTGCAATATCAAAGCATATAAACCCTCTAACAGGGTTGTGCTTGTTGATGTGTGAGATGTTGGTGACTTTTGCTTGGGCAGTGTTGAAGGAGGCTTCCATACCACCTTTTGGGTTAATGTTGTGGCCACATGTGAAGACAACACTTTCTTCGTGAGAGGTGCTAAATTTTTTAGAGAGGGTAGGCTTGTGGTAGGCAAAGGAAGTAGTGGAGGCAACTTGTTTTGGTTAGGGGTTGGAGTAGGAAGCACTCCTATTATGGTCGAAGGATGAGGGCCCAAGATGGAGGGCAATGTTGACAGTGGAGGAGGAGTTCACCATCATGGTTTAGCAGTCTTCTTTGGTTTGGTTTGAGGACTACTATTGGTTGAGGCCTGGTCTAAGTCTACCTTCACTTGCAGGTGAGTGAGGTTAGGGACACGACAAACATCGAGTGACTTGATTGGTTTTGATGCGGTGGATGAGGGTTTTGGTTTTGATGTGGATGGTTGCAGTTCTAAAGGTTTAGCAATGGAAGTCTGGTCTTTATTGAAAGTTTTTGGAGATTTTGTCATGGGAGGGTTGATGGCATGAGATGAGATGGAATGGGCAAGCTGAAGAGCTATGAGTCACTCCCATAATGCCTGATGTTCCACTTTCCTCGAAGGGAGAAGTCTTAGTTTCTCCACTAATCGAGAAAATGGTTGGGAAGATGTGGGATGAAGCTTTGGTCCTTGAAAAGATGTGGATGGTTGTGGGGCCAAAAATGAGATTGGTGTAGCAGTCTCAGACTCAAGGCATGATGAAGTCACAACAAGTTTGTCTTTGGTTGAAGAAGGTATAGAGATAGGTTCTTCCTTGGGTGGAGAAGGAATCGGAGAATGCAGCTCCTCAAGAGAGTAGAGGGCAGGGATGATTGCGCCCTCCACTTGCAGTTGGGGAGTAGGAAGGGTAAGGTCCTACATAGGTAGAAAGGAGGAGGATGGTGGGACTAGTGGTGCCGGTATAGTTGAGGCGTCTTCTAATATAAGGGAAGTCGATGGAGAACTGACAGGAGAAGGAGGTTCATCCTCGTGTGATGGACTAATGGGCTAACTAACCTCTTGAGTCTGTGAGAGAGGTTGGTCAGGGATGAGAGGCGAGACCGTATTTACTATACGGATGTTATGTTCTTGAGTGTCATCAGTCATGGTTTGCACATTGTTTTAGGTAGGAGGATGGTTGGGAAAGGGTTGTTCGAAGATGTCTATGCCTTGATTGGGTGGCACATTTGGATTGTCCAAGATGAGGTCACCCTTATCTATCATGTCTTGGATGATGTTCTTGAGGGTCTTGCAGTTGCTCATGTCATGGCCTTTAACACGGTGATAATTGCAAAAGTCATTTTACGTATACCACACAAGGATGGTGGGTGAGGGATCAAACTGAGGAAGAGGTCAGATTTGGGGGAGATTGAGAACCCCCTATTTGACAAGTTTATCCAACACAGATGCGTATGACTCTCCTAGTGGAGTATACTGTCGCTACACATATCTTTGCTGGAATTGTTGTGTGATACTTTGGGATGTGGACGGCTTGGGCTGGTTGGTTGAAGGTGAAGATGAAGGCCTAATGACTATAGCATTTGCTGATGCCTTAGATTTGGGATTAGATGAAGAAGGTTTAGAAGAGGAGTCATTGGACTTGGTGTTGGGGTTTTTACTCTGCAACTTGACTTTGTTTTCCTTGATGGCATGTAATTCAAGCTTTTGGGCCATCGTGAAAGCTTCATCAAAGGTGCAGAATGTCTAGACCCGCAAGGTAGAGGAAATATGCTTGGCATAGGCCTGAGAGAAGAGTTTGATGAGTTCGGGTTGGGGTAGGGAAAAGGAGAGATGATTGATTAGGCCTCTCTAATAAGCAACAAAATCAGCTATGGATTCATCCTCAAACTACCAGATAGAATACAGATTTGTGATTGAGACCTTTTTGGTGATATTGATAGAAAAGTGGTCAAGGAAGAGTTGGGCTAGCTGGGTGAATGTGAAAAGAGAATGGCTAGTAAGAGAGCTGTACCAGTCAAGAGTAGCACTAGAAAGTGACATGGGGAACGTGCATAGAAGTAACGCATCATTATGGGCTATGAGATAACAAGCATGTTTGAATGCTCGTAGGTGCTGTTGCGGGTCTTCCTTACTCTAGAAATGAGAAAATTTAGGAAGCTCCCACCAACTGAGATATGGCCTGATCAAGACTGAGGGATGAATGGGTTCATCACAAATTTGCTCATATGAGAGGGTATTGCGTGAACCAGAAACATAGGTCTCGAGACTAGACATTTTGTTCATCAGCATTTTGATTATGTCTGCTGACGGATTGGTGGGTGGAGGACCCCCTAGGTTGTAAGGTGCTTGAAAGGTGCTAGAAAGGACATACGACATAGTTGATTACGCTTGCATGGGTGCAACATATTGATAACTAGTCGTTGGGACAGAAGTGGAGGCCAAAGGTGGTTGCATTGTAAAGGTCGAAGGCATGACTAGGCTCGATGTTGCCATAGGAGGTTGGATAGTGGTAACATTGGCCAATGGATGAGTTACCACCCTGGTGTTGATAGGGGTGAGGGTAAGCAGGATGGAGACAACTTGATTTAGGAAAGGGGTAGAGGTTGGTTGAATAGTCTGCGGTTGAT
Organism: Torreya grandis; assembly: GCA_037957365.1. Classification (NCBI taxonomy): domain Eukaryota; kingdom Viridiplantae; phylum Streptophyta; class Pinopsida; order Cupressales; family Taxaceae; genus Torreya; species Torreya grandis. The sequence continues at coordinate 759,785 of JARHVA010002916.1, read as the reverse complement.
GGGGGGCCAAAACCCTAGTGGAAGTGGGCCCAGAGATGGAAGGAGAAGCCACACTTAGAAGATTAGTCATGGGTTGGTTATTAGTCGAGGTGATGGCTTGGGTGTCTATGGGTTGGACCATAGACACTATTGATATGGCTGTTATCTCGACTAAGGAGGTTGGCATCCCATAAATTGGGTTGCTTAAGGAGTCTCGCATTTGGCTTCACATGAGATAATGTTGAAGGGCTTTGACATTGAGGTCCAAGAATCTTTCAAAGTCTTGGTCCCATTCAGGGACAATGGATGGTCGAGTTTAGGTAGGCTAGACAGGAGTACGCTCGTTATCTGAATGATACTCCATTAAGGGACTTGTTATGGAGGGCGAAGGTGGAAGCGGTTGATGTCTCACGTGGTCAAGAAGAGCCTTGGTTTGAATGGATGTCAAAACCATTCAAGGCAAAAGGTTCAGGTTTCAAAAATTGTGTTTTTTAGTTTGAAAAAACTAGGATGGATGCTAGACAACAAGAAAGTCAGGTTTTTAAGCTTGTTGTTTTGAGAAGAAAAGTTTAGATAGTGACCAACGTCAGTATAAAGACTGATGTCAGTGGAACAGGTTGTCGATGTCAGTCAAATAACTGATACCAATGAAGATAGTGGTCAACGTCGATGGGAAAACCAATGTCAGTTACTGTGTTTTCTAGAAACACAAAGAATTTGAAAGTTCTTGGAAAGAAGAAAAATGTCCTCACTAGCTCAAAAACCAGATAGAAGCAGAAAAATAGACCCTAAGCATTGAATCCTAAGAATAAACTTGTAGAATCATGTTGTCTTATGCCTTAGAATGTGTTTGGGAGGTTGGCTTCTAAAATGGGTCCTAGAAGAGGTAGTCTAAAGTTGGTTTTGGGTTAGTTTTAGTGCTCAAGAGTCTATGTTAGGTTTCGTACTTGGCCTGGTGCTAAGGAGCAAGCTCCCCTCACTTCACGAGCCCAATGGTAAGCTGGTCTCGCTTAGCCAAAATATACTTCCCCTAGAGATTATCCTCTACCAAAGAATAGAGTGGGCTTTCCCCTTGGTAGTGAAGTCCAAGTGGGAGTGCTAAGATGGGTAATGTATCTGCTAGGTGATGAAATCCTAGTCGGACCTTGTCTCAGGTAAGTTAAGATGTTTGATTTGTGTAAGTGGTTTGGATGTGTAACATAAGTGGCCTACGCTTTATTCATGATGCAATTTTAATTACTAGATGTGTGGACTAAGTATGCATTCAGACAGAAATGAGATGCAATGTATTTTAAGCCCAAATTCAAATGTGCATTCGTATGCAAACAATGTGAGAAAGGGTTGAAGAATATGACTTTGACTAGTCTAAGATGCAAGAAAGAAAGAAGGGTCTTTTTTAACCTTGTTGATAGTGTCTTTTGGAAGAGATAGAAGAAAGAGATGAAAAGGAGAGACCTAATGCACCTATATGAAAAGAAATGAAAAGAACCCAAGGAAGAACCTAGAGTCCCACTAGGCGTGCCAGAATGTTTCCAAACAAGTTTTCGCTTTCACATTCAAAAAGGAATAAGAAACTAAAAGAAATGGTTTAGGGATAGATGTTACCCAGATGAGGTCTTGCGCACTAGATTTAGATGACTGAAGGAAATTCTCTTCGGTTGTGGAGGATGACACTTGTAGAAGAAAGAGACTAAAACACAGAAGTTGTTAGATGGCTAGAAAGTGGACTGCCAAGTGAAAGCTTGGTCCTAGAAGTGCAAAGACTTCTTTGAGGATGACAGTCCACTAATAAAAAGTAGAATAAAGTCAGAAACAAAAATGATAAAGATAAAAATAAAAGAAATGAAAGTAAATGCATACCTGTATGCAGCAGTCTACCTTCCACAGTCGCCGATGTCAGTGGTTCTGTCGGCGTCGATAGTCAAGGTCACCAATGTCAGTTATTCTGCCGATGTCGGTATGGGAAATGGCTGATGTCAGTTGGGGCAATGGGGATTTGGGTGAGTCTCAGAGCAGTCTAGTTAATCAAAATGGTTTTTGGGAAGGTCTGTGGGAGTCTGAGAGTCTGTGCTGGGTTGATTGGATAGAGAGTATGGTCTGAAAAGGGACTAAATGAGTGATAGAGGCAAAAGGGGAGATAAGGGTAAGAGAAGGCCTTTCAGCCTCTCTGGGAAGGACAGACTGGGTTGTGTCTAGAATGGGTTGGGAATGGATAGTGGATAGAATGCTGATGTATTTGAAATGACACTGAAATAAAAATAGTACAAATACTTAGCTATGGCACAAGTTGGCAGAGGAGCAGGAGCTGTGTTTCTGTTGTGGCTGGTGATGGAGATGTCATGCAATCTTCAAACCTGTATGGAATGACTGGTGCTAGTCCTCCAAGCCTAGAAAATGCTGTCAAAATGTTGATACCTATGAGAAAATGAGAAGCAAGAATGCTAGGAAGCAAGAGCAAGAGAATTCTATTTTGCGAGGGGCCAACAATGGATGCAAAAAACTAGTTTTAAAGGAAATCGATGCCAGTAGAACTGTCGACGTCAGCCAAATAATGACCGATGTCGGTGGCTGAAGAATGGGGACAGAGGCTAATTTTAGCCCTCTACCCATTCTTACAAGCTGCTAGGGTCAAATGTCATGGGAAAACGGTCGAGAGGGGCTTAAATGAACGCGAGATGAAGGGTGAAGATGGGATTTAGGTCATTAAGGCTTGGAATGGGATGAGGGCATCTAAGGAAAGGAATCTGAGGTGGAGTGAGGTGGCATGGGTGAGGTGGCAAGGGGGCAATTAAATTAAAATATTTGATTATTTTAATTTAATAATGGAGTGGGCTAGGACTTGTGTTACAAGGTGGACCAAGGGGACCAAGGGGGGAGGATGACCAAGGGATAGACACAATTTTAGTGTCTACACATCCCAAGGAAATCTATGCCATTTTCCTTATGGGATTGATGAGTACAAAAGAGAAAAAGGTTCCTCCAAGGATAAATTCACCCCATATCATATTTATATAAGTAAGGATAAGTGAATTAGATTTTTCCTCAAGAAAACCATACCACATTTCAGATATAGACAAAAAAATTAAAGTATAATAAGTCAATTTGAATAGTAACTATTGTATCTTCCACTTGTATTGAAGGTGTTGTTTCAAATCTAAGCATGAATTATAGAAAGTAAAAGAACCAAAAACTAGAGAAATATTTTAATAATATATTCACACCATGTATTATTTTTGCTTCATATATCAAACCATATGGGAATCTAATATTTATATAGGAAAACTATTTCGTATAAGTGGGGAGATATAATATCCACCAATATGTCTCGTGTATCACCATAATATAACAAATAACCTATGTTCATAATATTCTTGTAAAAATATTATGACTACCGAAATATTAAAAACTCGCCAATATTATATTTACCACTTGGTAAATATGTAAACTCACAAAATATGATAACTAATTCCTAACATTCCCTCCTTGGTTTATACATGGTGTCAGAAGATTCACACTCTCGCCTTCAATATTGTCATCCCTTGTAGCATGCCTTATTTGGCTCATGACCTTAATATAAAGAGAGCCTCACTCTCATAGTTTTACATGACCAATACAATGCGAGGGAATGCATCACATATTTACTTACATGATTGCAATGGATGTGTCATTGGGGATCATCTCCATAAAAAATGTAAGGCATTTATGAGATCTCTACAGTAGTTTATCTCCTAAATATTTCCAAAACACTATTCACCTCCTATGGTTTTTTTGGATCTTGACCATAAATCCGTTTAAGATCCATGAATTGACTTACATTAGTGTTTTTTGCCTTTCACAGTGTTTTTACATCAAGGAATTATGTTTGGAATTACATACATTACATATTTTGAATAAGTATATACTTTTGTTCTTATTTTGAAAACACACAAGGTCAACTATTAAAACATACCACAAAAAATGTCACCAAAACATAATGGGACCCATCATTGGTGATTGAAGAGAGTCTATAGAAACTTCCTTCTTTTATGCCTCTGAATTCTAGTATGTGATACTGCTTAGTCGATATCTCGATGCAGCTCATGTTGTTGATGACAATATTTCCCCTAATTCAAAAATTAGTTACAAGCCAAAATGTCTTGATGTGGTATTTTTTTTTTTTTAATAATTTTTATAATGACTCTAAGCCTAAATGACTTAACCCTTATGAACCTCCTATAAAGTATTTTATATTTTGACTTTGAATTTGAACAAAATGTCACCTTATAATTTGGATGGACTTACTCTTAATATAAAAAATGAAATAGATTAAAAAGAAAACTGTATAAAAAATTAGATTTGTAATAAAAAATTTAATCAAAAATCTATTTATTACAACTAAAAATAGAAGTAAATATAATATACTAAATATTAATAACTGTGAAAGCAAATTCCACTATAAACTTCTGGTTAACGAATACCATATAAATTAGTGGGATTAAATGACACTTAAGAACTAGACATAATTTAAACTTACTAAATAAATGACCTAATAGATGTTTAAAATAAAAACTTAACTAAAACAAAATATAATATACTTACTACCCAATATAGATGAGAAAATATTTAGTGTGAAAGGTGACTTAAGAAGGAAGCAACCAAAGAAGACTGTATTTATGGAGATTTGAAGGATAAGTAGATAAATTGGTAGTGGTTGGAACTTTGTCGTAACTTAGCTAGCTATAAAAAAACAAAACTATGTCATGCATAATATGCATAGTGAAAGCATCAAGCAAGATGTCAATATGTAGACGTAGTCATGTTTAGGGAGAACAAAAGAATCAAGATTTATTTATAATGGGATGACAACTACGAACAAGACATAATACTAATATCCATGGGAGTGTTGTATAGTCTATATTTTATTATTTCAACTTCGGTTTGAATATGATCCTTTGTAGTTTGAGTTATAGTGGATACTCCCTAGTAGGTTGAGTAGTTGGTAAAGGTACATGAGGTGTGGAACTAGAAAATAATAATTATTGTTAATAGGTTTTTGATTAGTAACACTCTTATTAGATTTACTTTTCTTACCCTTAATGCTTTTCCACCCCTCTTCCCAAGTGCCCTTAGGTTAATCAGAAGTGAGATTGGGAGTTGGCCTATTATAAGGCATGTATACCCAATAATATTTTATCTTGTGATATATGCCTTGATAATGGAAAGAAATGCAAGTAAATTTTATATATATAACCTAAAGGGAGTGGTGAGAGTCATTAAGTTATATCTCAAAAAATCTTTATGATATGTAGATAAATCGAGTTTGATACAAACACTTTTTTAGGGATGAGTTGAATAAAATGTTGTAGACTCATGGAAAACAAAAGGTCTAATGGAAGCCAATATTTTATTTATTAAATGTCAATAATCCAAAGGCAACCCATTGATCTAAACTCAAATGATGAATTTGAGAGGGGTATGCTTTCAGATTATAAAATCATGGGTCCAAGGTGAAAGGACTATCAATGAGTTACAAATATACCATTTGGTGGATTTATTCATTAGACACCCACACATGTGTATGGTATGAGAAATGCAGCTATAAGAAACCCTTCGTCATGTTATGAATACTTTCAAGATTAATTCAATGAGAAACCCATGGAGTTTATACCCATGTTTTAAGCATGAATTTTGAAGGAATATGACCCACAAAATACCTTATTACTCAAAAGTGCTCTACCCATTGAAAACAAGAATTAAATTCAAGCATATATTTTTTTAACTAAAAGAGGGGTAAAAATTTATTGAAATAAATGAAATAGGAGACAAAGACAGTTACCTAACTTTGTCCTGGTCCACAAGTTAGGCTAGTTTTTGAGAAAGATCCAAAGGAAGCATAGTCTGATCAAGAATGTTCCAATCTAGGCCGTGTTTCCAGGCCCACTTAGCTTAGATATCTGCAACCCTATTCCACTCACAGGGAATATGCCTAAAGGTCACAACTTCTAATGAAGAACATAGTTGGAGGATCTAAAGAACAATCGCAAAAAGATTCCAATCTGTCGCATCGAAGTTCCTTTTGTTCAGTAAGTTGAAAATGACCTAAAAGTCCAATTTGTAAATGATTCTAGACCACCCATGTTGATAGTACTATTGAACCGTGTCTAGGATCGCCATGGCTTCCATAAGGTTATTTGTGTGGATGCCCTTATAGATAGAAAAACAAAACTAAATATTACCTTCACTATCCCGTCTGACTCCTCTATTGCCCATCATGCCCAGGTTTCTGTGCAATGATCCATCTGTATTAACTTTTAAGATGCCATTCGAAGGGGGATTCCATTTCCTCATGTGCTTGACAGGCTACACCCGCTAGCTGACACCATTCACTAGGGGTGTGGGAGGGGCCGCAGAGGTGCTACCAAGATTATCCAAGGAGAGACGTGAGCTAATGGTTGCATCTATAGTGCTCAAGCCTCCACCCCTATCACATTTAGCTTGAATAGTTTCTTGAAGTGAAATGATAACTTGCTCCCATAGAAGCTTGAGCTCAGCGTGCTTATCCAGGAAGATTCTTTAGTTCTTCTCAAGCCAGATATTCCATAGAATAAAGGATGGGATGATGAACCAAGCCACATGAAGGTGCATAACCTTGGAGGGAGGGTGGCCTATATGAGTTTAAAAATTTATTAGAGATGCCACGTGATAGTAGGTGCATCCCCATGCCTGCCACTGAAGATGCCAAAACTGTTTGGCAAAGGGGCACTGAAATAATAGGTGAGAGGCTATCTCTTCACTGTTTCGGCATAAGCTACAAATGGATGGACCCCAGAAGCCCCTTCTGCACAGATTGTCCCAAGTAAGAACCCTGTTGTGGGATAACACCCACAAAAAAAAATTGCACTTGGGCCACTGAAGCTGGTTCCACACTTTCTTAGGCTAAGAGATCTCTGTTACACCAAAATATTTTTTCATCAATGCCAGGTATCCTGAGGAAACAAAATACTTCCCTGAAGGAGCACCTCCCTAGGCCAAGACATCATGCTCCTACAAGGAACTGCATCTTCTAGAATCTAGAATCTATGCCAATTCCTCTCACTCCTCCACCATGCCCCCTAGTGGCCAATCTGAGGGATTCTTCCACCAGAAGCCCACAGCCAAACCCAGATCAAAAGCCTCCTTGTAATGAGCCACAGAATCCCACCCTGCTATAAGGAAAGCATAACTCAGAGGCTATAGGTGTGTGTGGGAGGATAAGAGTGGAGGAGATCTATCCCAGGAGTCATTCCAAAAGAGAGCATCAATGCCCCTATTACAAATCCAAAAGAGATTGTGCTTTACCAGTTGAGATCCATACTTGAGGGTGTGCCAAACCATAGAACCTCTCCCCTCCAGCACCATCTTGGGAATAACAGTTGAGTCGATGTTTGGGAATTACTTGAAATGTAGGATATGGGCCCATAAGCAAGAGGGGCTAGAGCACCAGTGCCAATAAATTTTGGTAGTGAGAGCCTGACTAGAAAGGATAGTAGAGGGTAGCCTAAGATCTCCATCCTTCTTTGGCCAGCATACAGTAATCTAGTTAATGAGGCTCCACTTAGCATTTTTTAAGTTACCACTCCATAGGAATTGATAGGAGAGAGAATCAAATTTCTTGAGGAAATACACTGAAGCAGCTTGTACCATACTCTTGTATATAAGAAGGGCCTGGATCACGGCCTACAGGAAAATTACCCTGCCCGCTGTAGAGAGCCACCTATGCATCCAATGGTTAATTTTTTTTGGAGTTTATCAAGAATATTTTGCTAGAACCTTCTAGGCTATCTTCCCACCACAATGGGTAATCCCAAGTAGGTTAGAGGAAGTGGTTGCATATAAAATCTGAGGATAGCAGTAATCCTCCTCTATATCAGCTCGAGGGTATTGACAAAATATATAAAATATTTGTGATCATTAATTTTTTGACTCGAGGCCACAGTATATGTATCCAGGGTGAGCTAGAATGCCTCTGCTTCACTACTCCTAGCTTTCCCCATAAGAGCTATGTCATCAACAAATTGGCGATGGGTCAAGGTAGGCAAGCTAGCCCCCCATTTCCATCCCTAAAGTGAATTCTAAGAAACACGGGACTTAATAAGTCATCCAAGTCCCTCAGCCATGATGATAAATAAATATGGAGAAAGTAGATCTCCTTGGTGCAGGCCTCTTGAGGCATCAAAGAGCTCTAAGGGCTTGCCATTGATAAGGACCAAGTAAGAGGGGGTAGTAACATAGCTCAAGACCCACCTCATCCAAGCCTGACTAAAACCAAAGGCCAAAAGGACCTTGTGCAGGAAACTCCATTTAACTCTGTCATATGCCTTAGCCATATCAAGCTTAATAACCATGGCCCACTCCTAGGAAATACACATAAAATGGACAGCCTCAGACGTAATGACCAATTAATCTAGAATTTGTTTACCTTCCACAAAAGCCCCTTGTTCCTCCTAAATCACTATGGGTAGACAGGCTTTGAGCCTCTCTGCAAGAAGCTTAGTGATGATTTTGTAGACCACATTACAGAGGGCAATAGGCCTAAATTGGTCTAGCTATTTCACCTATTCCTTCTTTAGAATAAGGACTAAGAAGGTGGAATTTAATGCCTTGAGAATTTCATTATTGGCATAGGATTCCTGAATCACCTCCAAAAGATCTTGACTGATAATATTCCAGAAGTCTTGGTAGAATTTGGTAGGGAAGCCATCTAGTTTGGGTGCTTTGCCTCTCCACAAGCTGAAAACCATGCCCTCTAGCTCGAACATGCCAACTGGCCACATAAGAAACTCATTCTGATCTAGTGTCATAATCGTGGGGATATAAGATAGTACTGTATTCTCAGCTACTCCATCTAGATGATGGTCATCTAAAAATAGAGTAGAGTAAAAATGAGTAGCTTCCCTGGATATAGTTTGAGAGGAGTTCAGATTTGTGCCATCCATAGTAACAAGGAAAGAAATGAAGTTCCCATTGCGGTGAGCATACATAGAGTTATAGAAGAAAGTGGTGTTCTTGTCTCCTGCATGGAGCTAGTTAATTTGTGCCTTCTGTTTACAGTAGATTTCTGTGTAGCTTCCACTTGGAAAGATTAGCATAAGCCTTGGATTCCTTTGTGCTAAGAGCTTCTGACAAGCCTTGGTCTCAGATCTGCCTGGTAACGTCATCCAACCTATCTTACACCCTCCTCTTTATGGTATGGAGATTACCAAAACAGTCTCTGTTCCAAAATTTTAGCTTTCTTTTGACATACTGCAATTTTTTAGAGAAGGAAAACATGGTAGTTTCATAGGATGTGCCCCCTGTCTCCACCAGTTCACCATTAAGGCATGGAGGGTAGGCTCATGAAGCCACATCAGCTGAAACTTGAATGGAGGCTTCTAGAGGACCATAATGTAACTGGTAGATAGCTTGATAGGCTAGTACTCAGAGCCTCTCCAATCAAGAATTTCAAAAGAGAAACGGAAGGAACTGGAGAGCTAGAAGCATGAAATAAGGAACCTGTCTAGGCATTTTGAAATAATAGCTTCCCCAATCCTTCTATTGTTCCAAGTATATAGCCCATTCAAGGGTTCCATATCTGAGAGATGTAAAAAAGTGATAGTTTTCTAGAGAAACTCAGAAGAAGGGCCCAATCGGCCCAACCCACCCCTCTTCTCCTTCACACTAAGGATAACATTGAAATCTCTAGCCATAATCCAAGGAAGGAAAGGGTGGTAGCTTCTAATGTATCGGATATGATCCCAAAGCCTAAGCTGTCTGAGTAAGTCAACATGAGCATACACATTGGTAACAAGAATCTGCTCACCCATCTCATGAGATGAGGCTATCATTGATAGGTTCAAGATACTGGAGATCTAATGCATAGGTGTAACTTTCCTAGGATCCCACCACATAGCAAGCCCGCTGGAGTTTCTCAGGGTGCCCACGTACTGGCAGTGTCCACGAAGCCAAGTGTTAGGGGCACAAGCAAACATGGAATCCATTGAGAGCTTGGTCTCTTGAATGCACAAAATATTAGGAGAATGTTCCAATGGTAATTTGCATATAGATTTTTGTCTAGGGGTGCTATTCATCCCCCTCACATTCCATGAGAGAAAAATCATTGAGTAGAGTGAGTAAAGTGTTCATCCAGGGGCTTAACAACCCCTAACTCTACCAACAAGTCACTTGTGAGTTTAATTTTATCTTGGTCCTTCTTGTGCCCAGCTCTGGATGGGGTAGTAAAGGAAACTTTCTTGAATGGTCTTTGCATTAGTCCTAAAGCAGATAAAGGGTCTTTCTCTTTGCTGGAATCTCTTATACTTTTGACCATATCTACCCATCAACCTTCTTTGTCTTGTGAGGTAGGAGGCATTATGAGGATTCCAGCCTCCAGGCCGTGAGGAATCTCTAGGGTCTATTGGTCATCTAACTCATGTGTGCTAATAAGAATAGAGTTCCTCTCCACTGAGTCAAGCTGTGCTTCCTACTCTACTATCAGAAAGCCATCCTCCATGAGCATGCTATCAAGAGTCTTGAACCGATTGAAGCCCTAGTCTGCTTGCCGGTCTACAAGAGGCCACTTTTATCCAGTTACTTAGCCTTGCGACAGACCAAAATGAACCCATCTCAATCAGGTCCATTTGACATTGATGGTACTTGACCCATGTTGGAGGTACTCAGGTGCACCTTTCCTTTTACTGATCCTATAGATTTCCCATTGCCATTACTCATAGAGCCAGATTGCCCATCGCCTGCACCCTCATTGGTTGGTCATGGTCTAGAAGAGCTACTTGGGACATCACCATCTTTGACAACCAGAGGGCATTGGCAATGCAAGTGCCCATACACATGACAGATTTGGCATCGAAAGGGGATGGCTTCATAGTTCAGCTGTTGGACCCATGACGAAGTGCCTAGGTAGATTTCCATAAAATCTGGCAAAGGGTTATTTAAATCAATATACCACATAGATGTAGGCATAAGTAATTACCTTTTTCTCCAATGATTGATGTGAGATTGCAGCAGGTGTCTCGATCATAGTGGCAATCTGGCGTAGGATATCTTCACCCCAAAATTCTAAAGGTAGTCTTGGAAGACAAACCCATATAAGAACGTGAGGTGGGAGATCCTCTACAGAGTTAAACCCCACATGCCATGGTTTGATAAACAGCCCAATGCAGTCATAGAAATAAGGACCTCCCTCAAAGATCTGGTTCTTATCTGCCACAGATGTGAAATTCACCATAAAGTAACTAGTTCCAACTAGCATAATGTCAAAATCACCCTCTACCTGCCATGTCTGGTGAATCCAAGCTTCCAAGGCCACCATGGAGATTCATATGGCAAGAAAATTACAAATCAAAGCATGTGAGGTCAAATACTTAACATCTTCCTTCACTGCCTCAGGCGAAATAACCAGAACTGGTCTCTCCTGGCTACGTGACAAGCATCTGTTAACTTTGTTGATCTTGGATCGTTCACTAACATAGAAACTGTCTTTGTCCTAAGTAATCAGTCCACCCACATTTTGGTCTACTCTAGGGATTCCTAGGGGGGAAAAACTCCTGGCTCCACCCTCTATAGCCCTCGCTCCATCACCAGTCAGACGCCCGTTGCACATCATATCCCATCCTCATCATTTATAAATCATCTTAAAATCTATATAAAAATAGATTTTAAATTTAAATTCAAGCATATATAATATAACATCATTTTTGTAATTTATATCTTCTGGTACACTTTGAAAAAAACATTGTTGAGTGGCTTGAGTGAGGGTGCCATTGCTAGGAACTCCATCTTCCTCCTTTATAGCCTCAATATCTAGATATGATAGAGAGGAGGGCATTAAATAAGCTAAGCTCAACCTAAGGTAAGGCTCCCTAAAAGACAATAAATATGACTATCTTGTAGGATCTAGAAATGAATATGAAATGAAGGCTACATATAGAGAAATAAAAGTGGTGATGTGCTTGGTGAAACCCTAAAAATTAGAAAAAATACTTAATTGCATCTTCAGTCCAATAACCCTATAAATAGTTTTAATCCAATCAAATAATCCATAGTCTAAAATATAATAAATAAGATGGTATTATAATTAGTAAACCCAAGTACATGTAATTATGTACCGTATGGATATAAAAAATTATATATCATTAAATAATGTATCCTAAAAATTGTACATCATCAAATATTACACCTTACCAAGTCTGATGTGATGTGAAATAATGGGGTCATAGTCACTTCATCATTACTCAAATGAAAAACAACATAGATAATGAGTACATGTTGAAAATAGAGGCTTTATCTTTCATATATGAATCTTCTTTTTTTATTATCATCATCAAGGTAGAAGCATATATAAGTTGGTTTTGTGAAGTGGGTTTTAATGCAATGTAAAGGTAACTAAAAAATATTTTACAATTTCTCCATAGCAAACAAGTGGATGTTCCTTCAATATTTAGAAAAATATAATTTAAAAAATGGAAAAGAAATATTGGAATTAGATAAATGTGTCCAAAGCACATTATTTAGACTGATATTATTAACAAATATATAAACATTCTAAAATTAAATAATAATCAAAAGTTTATTAACAATAATCAAGATCTTTTTATGTAATCAGATATGGAATACTCAAAAGGTTCATGAAACATACCAATCATTTTGAAGAACATAATCAATGGGTCAAACTTGAATTAATGTTTAACCATGGGCCTAAACAATGGTGAAGATAGGTTGCGTGTTACATCCTTATCCCATTAAATAAATTGTTCTAGAAGTTCTATTGTTATAAAAAACATGTAGTAATTACATTCATCTTAAAATCCAACATTAGACCATCAAATACCTAACATCAATCATACACAAGATGATACTAATGGAAAAATATTCACATTATCAATTTCTCATTTTTGCATATTCTATAAAATATGGAGAAGATCCAACAATTTAATATAACTAGTTCATAATCAATTCATGCGATAGTAGAAATAACTATTAAACAAGACATTGATGTATTAAATAATAATTTATAGAGTAAGCATCCACCACAAATGTAAAATCATATTATAATTAGTGCAAACACCCATGAAACATAAATAATTTGTTAAAAACACTTATTTAAATAGTGTTTTATTTAATACCAATTGAGTGGTTGGATCAACCAATTGGCATGCATGATTTAACAAGCAATTTATTTATCAATAAAAAAAGAAATAAAACATGAAATATCTATCATATAATTAAGGAGGCATAATAAATTGACTGCCTAATAAATAATTCATCATTAACATAATAGACATCCAAGATTAAATTACTAAAACCATATACATAATATCATATAACATGGTAACAACCGTGCTCATTAGCAACACAATGATTAGAATACATTAGTAGCAGTCATAGAGAAACACAAACAATTAACCAAAACTTATTGGGGCAATGAAATCACATCAATAGTTTCATTCTACATGTTCTACTAAGCAATATATATGTGTTTACTTGAAGATATCACATAATATTAATCTTTTGTCACATAAAGTGTTGTAATGTTTTTTTTTTTTTTTTCAAATATGAGTTTACACATACTTGAAATATCTTTCCAATGTTGTGTCAATGAATAACAAATATCTTCAATTTAACACACATGCGCACACGTGCATATGTACACATACACAAATACACACACTTGAAATGTAGTTTGAAGGTGAGTATTATTTCAAACACATTTTGTTGTAGTAAAGATAAGAAAATAATTATCCCTAATTAATCATGGAAAATAGATCTCATATAAAATAAGTAATTGAATGCTAAAATAAGGATTCTAATAACCAGTGTCCACAAAAAAGTGTTAAGCTATATTTGAACTCAATAACATATAGCACTATAACTTATTAACAAGAGTGACACTAAAAATGGATATGAAGTTTATGGCTTCTATTTCAACATGACATTTAACCATGCCACTCAAATCTATCAAAGAATTATTTTACCCTGGCTAAGGTTCTTCTATTTATCGTAGCAAGAATATCTAATTCCATTAAAAATGATAATTTCATACAACCATAATTTTCAAAAAACTACTAAATTTATTAAAATGTCATTTACGAATAATTTCATAAAATTAGAATATCATCAATATATAGTAATAAAAGTTTATTTATTTTAATTTAAATTTTATATAAAAACTTAGAACATTTAAATTGTTAAATATAATTTATAATTTTAAGATTTACTAAATCAAATAAAATAACTTAACCCAACTCAAATAACCTAACCCAATTAAAATATCAAAAAAAAATTTAATTTACTCTAATAAATAATAAATATAATTAAGATTAGATTTTTTTTTAATTACATGTAAATATTAATAATATATTTTTTACTTCTAAAAATGAAATTTAATTTGGATTCGATTCTCCATCGTCTAAAACACAACAAAGTATGCTCATTAAAATTTTCTTCACCATGAGCCTTAAAAATAATAATAATAATAATAAAAATAGAGAATCATTTTGGAACAAGAATACTCTATAACGTCACATAAATATTCTCGTTGTGCCAAAGACAAATAGTTAAATTATGAGTGGAAACAAATTAGTTTTACTATGCTCAAATTAGTTTTGGTTAGAAGGAAACTGAAAACTGATGTCTTATTTATGTTAAATGAAAATTGATGTCTTATTTATGTTATAGCCACATTGATGATGTTCATTGTAATTATTTTTTTTTAATTAAATATTTGATGTCCCTTACATCATATATTTGCGATAGGCCTATGTGAGGTCTTATTTATTTTGAAGGAAAAATGAGACTGATGTGTAATATTATATGATTCGGGTCATATTCATATTGATGTTGTTGTTTTTTTTAAATAAATTTTATTAATAAATATTTTATGTTCTTTATATTATATGTTTGTTCTATCAATATATCATTTAAAATATAATTGTAGGTATATTTTAAATTTTTTATTTCGATTTTAGGGTTCACAATATATATATCATCAAAGATTTAATCTCATCTCAAATTTTAAAATAGGACAATTTCAAACATTTTTTTTACTAGTTTTATAAAAGATTTATTTATTTATTTATTTTTATTACAATATTTAGTCCTCCCTTTTCAAATAAAGTGATTAGATTGTCTTCTTTCAAATTATTATCAGATTTAATTTCGATGTCATTATAAGTTCAATATTCTATGATTTAGTTTTATTCTATTTCCACCACCTCTAATTATATAAAATATGTATGTTCTATTTCACCACTCTTTTTTTGTTGATCTTTATTTAAAAGAGAGGATGAGTACCATATTTAAAAGGGAGGATTTATGTTCCATATGTGAATCTCCTCAATTCCCTAAAATGTTAAAAAATTAGGAACTTTCTTAATGAAGTGAAAATAGGTTCTGATTTTTTTGACTGCATTTTTTTTATTTTGATCTTCTGAACTCATCAGATTCTTACACTTTCACTTTGATTTTTCTTAAAACGTAATTTTTTTTTCTCTTTATTTAAATAAAAAATAGTAATTAAAAATTTATAATAATATATTTATATGTTTGAAAAAATGTAATAAATTTAATAATATTAAAATTATTTTTATATTTTTCAACACTCTCTAAACAATAAGAATATTAAAGAAAGGACCCTTAATGATGTCAATAGCATTTAAATTAGTTTTAATAAGATGCCTAAATATAAATTATATGATTCAATGAATATTTGTTCTTTTTTATAATAATTACAATTATTTATTAGATTTTTAGAGTAATGATTTTTCTAGATTTATTTTTCAATTCCTAAATTAACTATAATACTTGTGTATTTATAAGAAATTGTTCTAAATATAGATCATATTTTTACCTAAACATTAACAAAACTATACATATTTTCAGGTCTATGGTAAACTATATAATATAAAAGCTATAATCTTAATATTTTTTTTGAGTCATTAATACTAATAATATTTAGATCAATGAACATCAATAATTGAAATAGTGCAAATAGAATGTAAACCAATCTTATATCATGTGTGTCTAAAATTAACTTGTTATTTCAATGCATGCTTTAAATCTTAGATATTTATGTTTTTATAATCTATAAAATATTTTTGAAGGTTTTGTAATAAAATGTATACAAATTTTAAATTGATAGTTCAGATCACCTCTTATGATCCATTATCTTCCATTATCAATATATAACCATATGTTTGAAAAAATGAACTCAAATTTTATTAATAAAATAATAAATGGAAATAGCTGGCAAAAATTTATTAGTGAAAAAAGAGATTAATTATTATAAAAATAAAGTTAAAAATAAACACCATATACAATATTACATGTGTTTATATTTATTATATATTTTACAAAAATAATATATATATATATATATATATATATATATATATATATATATATATATATATATATATATATATATATATATATATATATATATATAAAAATTGTTCTCATTTATATTCTAGTGACAATGAATAAATAGATAATTGAAATTATTTTTTATAAATAAAAATAAATAAAAAATAAAGATAATAATTACAATAATATAAATTAAATAATTAAATTTTTTAAAATAAAGTTACTTGACAATCTTAAAAAAATATAAAACTAAAATGATACTAAGAAATACACATTTTAATCAAATAAGTTAGGGTAAAATAATTAATTTTGATTTATTTTAATTTTATAATAAAGTAATTGTAATAACTTAACAAATAAAATAGGTTATAAATATATTTTAAATTCGGTTTCTCTTTAAAATATACAACCTAAAGAAAAGGAAAACGCTAGTAAAACCAAAAAGGAAATGAAAAATATAAACACGTCCTTTACTATTAATTAATCATATCTTCTGATCTATTGATGCTGGGTTTCCAATCATGGATTGAACTATCTTAATGGTTTGCCTTAACTTGAACTTTTGGTAATGATTTTATAATGGAAGAACCTTAGTCTCTTTAATTTTGATGTTTTTTCTCAAGAATGTTCAATTAAATCTTACTTCTCTTCATTTTCAATTTTGATGTCTATCCCATGCTCTCTTATCTCTAACTAGATGGATTTACATATTTAATGTAATCCATCTTCCTATAAATAAGTGTTTGATTCTTTGAATTTTTATTGAGGGGGTGTTGTCCCTGAACCATGACTAGGGAGGATGCATAGGATGACTATGTCCCACTAGACCTAATCCTGCACCCTCGTCCACCTGTCCTCCTACATTCCCACCCCCCCACTGCGTACCCCCCCCCCCCCCCGCCCGCCACATCCCTTTCTCAAGGACTAGGCCATAAACTGCACCATGAAAGGATCTAAAATTTAAATTTATTATCATATATGTAATAATCTCCACCTTGACAACAATTTCTACCTAATATCTTTCTAACCAACTCATCACCATTTTTACAAGCCAAGACAAGCCAAACACTATTTTAACTTCTCTAACAAAACTAATTTTGTCAACATATCAACATTATTTTCCTCTATGTGAACCTTTTCAAGTGTTACTTTTCCTTCATCAGTCACCTGTCTAACAAGATGGTACTTTACCGCAATATGATTTTTTATACTATGATTATCTGGGTTTTCAACCAAATAGATTGCACTCTAATTATCAAAAAATACATTCATGTTTTATTACTCTCTTCCAAATTTAGCCAATATTCTCTTTAGCCAAATTACCTGCTAACAAGAATAATAGGTGACCACATATTCTTCCTCAATAGATGATGCAAAAATATTTTTTTGAAGCTTCAACATCCAACTAACAGTTCTACCTACAAATGTAAAAACATAACCAGATGTTGGTCTTCTTTTGTCTAGATCTCATACAAAATAAGAATCAACATATCCACATATAGAATCACCAAATCCATTATACGTGATTTAATATTCACTTGTTCCTCATAATTAGTGAAACACCCACTTCTTTATGGCCCAATGGTCTTTACCTATATTTTCCATATATCTACAAACAACTCTAACTGCATGTGAAATGTTTGGCCTTGTACATACCATAACATACAATAAACTTCCTACTACACTACCATATGGTACATGAGACATATATAATTTTTATTTATCACTAATATGACATAAACATGAAGAAATATTTAAATGGAAAGCAAAATGGATGATAACTAGTTTCACATACTTCATACTAAATCTAGTTAGTATCTCCGAAATACCTCTATTGTGATAAGAATATGTTGCCATTTTTCTTGTCCCTATGTATCTCCATGTCTAAGATTTATTTTGTTTCTCCCATATCTTTTAAATATCAAATGTACTAGCTAGATGAGCCTTTAAACTATTGATTTATATGATGTGTTTGCTTGTTATAAGTATATCATCAACGTATAATGTCAATATAATGAATAATCCTCTAACCAAAAAATTGAAGTAAACACAATGATAATACTCACTCTTAACAAAATTATAGATCTTGACAAAGGAATACAACTTATTATACCATTTTATGGGTGATTGTTTCATGGCATACAATGATTTATTGAGTATACAAACAAATCCCTTTTTTATATCATATACAAAAATTTCTGGTTGTTTCATATGTATGTATGTATGTATGTATGTATATCTATATTTATATTTATATACATACACATATCCTCTTATAAATCTCCATACAAGAACCATACAATACAATAGAGATCCTACTACACTAGCATATGGTCCATGAGACATTTATTGTTTTACTTCATCAGTAAGAGAACACAAACTTGAAAAGATATTGAAATGGAAAGAAAAATGCATAGTAACTAGTTTCATGTACTTCATACTAAATCTAGTTAGTATATTTTCCAAATACCTTTGATCTGATAACTAAATCTTACCATTTTTCTTGTCTCTATGTATCTTGGTGCCTAAGTTTTTATTTATCCTCTGATATCTTTTGAATATCAAATGTACTAGCTAGATGAGCCTTTAAACTATTGATTGATATGATATGTTTTCTTGTGATAAGAATATCATCAACATACAATGTCAATACAATGATCATAGTCACTCTTAATAAAAGTCTAGCTCTTGATGAAGGAGTTAAAATTTTTGTACCATTTTATGGGTGAATTTTTCATGCCATACAGTGATTTTCAAGCCTACAAACAAATTCATTTTTTCTAACCTATACAAAACCTTCAAGTTATTTTATATTTATGTATATATAGATATAGATATATGTATATGCATATGTGTGTGTGTGTGTGTGTGTGTGTGTGTGTGTGTGTGTGTGTGTGTGTGTGTGTGTGTGTGTGTGTGTGTGTGTGTGTGTGTGTGTGTGTGTGTGTGTGTGTGTGTGTGTGTGTGTGTGTGTGTGTGTGTGTGTGTGTGTGTGTGTGTGTGTGTGTGTGTGTGTGTGTGTGTGTGTGTGTGTGTGTGTGTGTGTGTGTGTGTGTGTGTGTGTGTGTGTGTGTGTGTGTGTGTGTGTGTGTGTGTGTGTGTCTATATATATCCTCTTCTAAATCTCCATGCAAGAATGTTATTTTAATGGCTACATTCTCCAACTCAAAATCAAGTAAAGCCACTAATGCTAAAAAAACTTGAATTGAAACAAGTTTAACAACCAGTGAAAATATTTATTTGTGATCAACACCTTATTTCTTTGTAAATCATTTTTCCACCAATCTATTCCTGTACCTTTCAACTTTATCATCAACACTGATCTATTTTTTGTAAATCCACTTATGGTGAACTAGTTTTCTACCTTCTAGAAATTCTACTAGGTCCCATGACTTATTCTTACCCAAGGCATCCATTTCTTCCTCTATTTCCATATTTCCCTATTCCACTTGGAATTATTCTAATCTTCTAATGATTTCTTAACTAAGTTCCTCATGTCAGGGAAGTTGAGATGGGGTAAAGGGAGCTTGTAATAGGTTTCAAATGCCATAAAATAGATGCATGCCACCGTTTTGGAACTACCCTTTTGCATAATCCATTCCCCATATATCCAATAACCAATAAAGATGGGTACAAGGACATGAATGCAGTGCATTACCTATGGTTTTATTGTAGCATGGTGGAGACCAACAAATTGAATTATTACTAGTTCATTGTACCTTATATTCATTGTGGCATTCCTCTTTTCCTCCTAGGAGATAGGATATAATTCATATATTAGGAAGAATAATTCATACAAATTCCTCACTCCATAGATGTTCAGGGCTACCAAGTCCAACTTTCTATCCTTCAAAATCTTTCCTTAACTATCAAAGGTCAGCAAAATTTTGGCTTTCATCTTTAATTGTTTCCTATTAGTTACCATTTGTGATGTTAATAAATTTCCCAGACTATATTTACAAGGGTTTTGTTATAGCCTTTATTCTCAAGATCATAATTATGCTATCTTCATTGAATTGTATTCAATTAAACTACTTTAGGGATTTTTTATAGAGTGTTTAGGGTTTAGAGCTTTAATGGTACAAGATATTCAAAATTTAAATTCATACATGCTTTAGATTTGATGGAGACTCTTTTGATCTATACCCTTACATTTTTGAGTTCAGAAGATCTTTGATTTTAACCTGTTATGCTTATGTGGAGTCCATGTGCCATCATCTTGGGATTTTTACAATAATCTTCATAATTATCATTTGGATACTAGTCATTGGATTTTAAAAGATTCATTTTATTTCATGTTGTTAGATCAAATCTAGTAAGTGTGATCCATTGATCTCAATCCAAGCCCTACCCTTTTAATTGTATATTGACCTCTTAGTCTACAGTCATGACACTTGGCATTCTCACAGATCCTTCTTATGTTGTGTATCCTTTTGTCATTTATTACCTTGGTTAACCATTTTCCATGTGTCAAGCTCATAGAGATTTGAAAATTCATCTAGCCTTTCACGTTATTAGATCAAATCTAATGAGCAAGTGATTGTCATTGATTTTTTGATCAATTGTGGTTCAAATGAGAATGTGACACATGTCATTCCTGAGAGTCTAGAATTACTTCAAAAGGTCTAATTGGGCCTCATGCCATTCGATCAAATCCATCAAGTCAGCATTAGCCATCGATCCATGTGAGATGGGGGTCTGGTCAATAACTAGATGCCTTTATTAGATGGGCCCCCTTTCTTGCCTCTATTTGATCATCAAAGCATGGCATGTCTGTCTCTCAAGGACTAATGATCCTTTTGACTTTTCCTCCTATGCATCATGTCGTTGGATCAAATCTAGTGAGTGATTGCCATTGATCTATTATGGTGCACATTATTTAAGCCAAAGCCTTTCAATTAGGATGTTCCATCTGATCAAATCTAGTGAGCAAGCATCGATCATAGGATCCTGTAAAGAGCAATGGAGATATCTATTATAAATGAGGATATAAATTAAAGAACTTAGCATAAGGTATTAATTCTTAGGTTAGGATAATTATTAGGGATTTAGTATTAATGACCTAAGCTACGTTAGGCAATGTAAATATGGAATTCATAGAATCATATCAAATTAGACCCAAGGAATATAGCAAAGGAAAGGGGAAAGAAAATAATGAAGAGTTCAAATTATGTTATGAAAACATGACTTGAATCCTTGTACACCCCTTTTTTAGCTTCTTTTTAATTGGCTCTTGCCAACTTGGCTCCCTCCACTATTTGAATTTGAATCAAGGGCCACCTAGGGTTTTTGAACACAGAACCCTAAGTCTTCCATGGATGCTGTAAAATGACTCATGTAACCTTGTTATTAGGATTAATTTGAAACAAGAGGATTAAATCACACAAACATTTTCATTAATAGAGTGGATTATCTTTAAATTCTGTTAAAGACTTCAATGTTTAGATGCTTCAAAACATGGGATTGAATACTTTTCAAGGGTCCCCAAAAGTAAAAAAGGTGGTATGTTGGTCCCAACATATACATGATCCAAAGTACTAAATTTTTAATGAAAATATTCTAAAATAATTTTGAATTTTAATTTATTTACTCAAGTAATCTATAAATAAATAGTTTTCAAAAAAGATTGTTGTTTATCAACTCTAGAGTAAATCAAAGAGACTTTGTTCAGGATGTTTATCATCTCTCTGATGCTTTATAAATTTGGATTTTGATGAAACAATGCGTTAGTTTGAAATGGTAATAAATAAATAGTTTTTAAAAAATAGTAGATTTAAAATTAAAATATTGATTTTATCTAGAATTTTATTTATTTAAATATATATTTTTTTATTAACGATATCAATTATGATTTTGATGTTAACTTACTAAAGAAAACAAAAGAAAAATGGACAATTATTGATGATCTAATATAATAGTTGAGAAAGTGTTGCATAGAAGAAATATATCAATACGTGGATGAGTATGTAAAAGTGTTCAACAACAAAAAAACAAACAAAAATATATATAAGAGAAAAACTCAAGATAAGCATGTAAACATAAAAATATGGGTAAAAGAAAGTGTATTATATTAAAGAAATTAATCTCATATGTAGTTATAACAAAATAATAATATATCAAACATATATATTTTATATAACTAGAGGTGGTGGAAATAGAATAAAACTCTTATAATGACATCCAAATCAAATCTAATAACAATTTGAAAGAAGACAATCTAATCACCTTATTTGAAAAAGTAGGACTAAATATTATAATAAAAAAAGATCAAATCTTTTGTAAAACTAGCTAAAAAATTGTTTAAAATTGTCCTATTTTAAAATTTAAGATGAGATGAAATATTTCATGGTGTATATTGTGAACCCAAAAATCAAAATAAAAAATTTAAAATATACCTACAATAATAATTTTAATAATATATTGATAGAACAAACATATAATATAAAAACCATAGAATATTTATTAATAAAATTAAAAAAAACAAAAAACAAAAAACAAACAACATCAATATGAATATGACCCGAATCATATCATATTACACATGTTCCAAAGTTATTCTCTAATTTTGATTTTTTTTTAAGACTCAAGGTGAAGAAAATTTTAATGAGCATACTTGTGTTTTAGATGACGGAGAATCGAATCCAAATTAACTTTCATATTTAGAAGTAAATAATATATTATTAATATATACATGTAATAAAAAAAAGTAATTTTAATTATATTCATCATTTATTAGAGTAAATTTTAAAACATTTTTTGATATTTTAATTAGGTTAGGTTATTTTAGTTGGGTTAGGTTATTTTATTTGATTTAGTAAATTTTAAAATTCTAAATTATATTTAACAATTTAAATTTTATAATTTTTTGATATAAAATTTAAATCAAAATAAATAAATTTTTATTACTATATGTTGATGATATTCTAATTTTATGAAATTATTTTTAAATGACATTTTAATAAATTTAATAGTTTTTTTAAAATTATGGTTGTATGAGATTACCATTTTCAATGGAATTAGATATTCGTACTATGATAAATAGAAGAACCTTCGCCAGGGTAAAATACTTCTTTAATAAATTTGAGTGGCATGGTTAGATTTCATGTTGAGATAGAAGCCATGAACTTCAAATCCATTCTTAGTGTCACTCTTATTATTAAGTTATAGTGCTATATGTTATTGAGTTCAAATATAGCTTAACTCTTTTTTGTGGACACTGGTTATTAGAATCCTTATTTTAGCATTCAATTAATATTTTTATATGAGATCTATTTTCCATGATTAATTAGGGATAATTGTTTTCTCATCTTTACTACAAAAAAATGTGTTTGAAATAATACACACCTTCAAACTACATTTCATGTGTGTGTATTTGTGTATGTGTATGTGTGCACATGTGCACATGTGTGTTAAATTGAAAATATTTGTTATTCATTGACACAAATTCGGAAAGATATTTTAGCTATGTGTAAACTCATATTTGAAAAAAAAGCCTTACAACACTTTATGTGACAAAATATTAATATTATGTGATATATTGAAGTAAACACTCATATATTGCTTAGTAGAACATGTAGAATGAAACTATTGATGTGATTTCATTGCTGAAATGAGTTTTGGTTAATTGTTTGTGTTTCTCTATGATTTCTACTAATGTATTCTAGTTAAATTAGGCATTGAAAAAGAAATTTAGAGAAATCATTAATCTAGGAATTTATTGAGTAATTTCAATTGTTGTAGTGAAGATAAAATATTTTATTGAAGCATGTAAGTTCACGTTTAAATAAATCCCCCCAAAAAAAGTTTAAATGCTATTGATGTCATTAAGATTTATTTATTTAATAATGTTATTATTTAAAAAGCATTGAAAATTTTAAAAATAATTTCAATATTATTTGGTTGATTGCATTTTTCAAACCATATTTTGTTTTCTTTACAAATTTTTAGGTAGTTTTCCTACTTATATAATGAAACAAAATTTAGTTTTTATGAGAAGCCAGAGTAAAAGTGTAAGAATTTGATGATTTATGATCAAAACCAAGAAAATACAGTCATCGAAAAATTTGGAAACTATTTTTAACTTGGTTAGGAAAGGTCATAAATTTTGGACATTTTCAGGAATTAAAAAGATTCACATGTGAAACATAAAGCCTCTCTTTTAAGCATGGTACTCATCCTCTACAATATTTTGTATTTGATATTGGATGAGCCAAAAAAATAAGATGCACAAAAGCCACACATTGTTCACATAATGAAATCATTGAAATCAAACCATTTCACATTATACTAGTGTTGGCATCTATGATGTCTAGCTTTTAAGAAAAATCATAGAGTATTTTTGTTCAGGTTGCATATACGATTTAGACTACTAAATTTTTAAAGAAAATATTTTAAAATATTTTTTAGGTTTTGTTTCCTCTCTCAATTAAATTATAAATAAATAGTTTTCAATAAGACTACTGTTTAGAAACTCTCGAGTAAATAAGATGTAGAAAAGCAACACTTTTTCTCTAATGAAGTCATTGACACCCTATGACTTCATTTCACATCCCTATTACTAAGACTCCATGTTTTATAATATCTTGAAATAATTTTAAAAATGGTCTATTTAAATTTTTTAGATATGTGATAACAAAGTTAAATTTT
Organism: Torreya grandis; assembly: GCA_037957365.1. Taxonomy (NCBI): domain Eukaryota; kingdom Viridiplantae; phylum Streptophyta; class Pinopsida; order Cupressales; family Taxaceae; genus Torreya; species Torreya grandis. Next base: position 734,786 of record JARHVA010002916.1, on the reverse strand, counting down.
TAATTCTTTTGTGCTACCATTTATAGCCCACTCCATGAAAATGGGGGCATTGGGTGGTAACGTCCCCTACTTTTCATAGGAGGCTCCAGAGAAACAGTGACATCCTATGGATCCCCCCTAGTGGGGGTTTATGGAAAACACCTCCAAAGAAAAACTTCAAAGAGTTAAACCCATGTTTTTAGGAAGATGAATTCCATCTGATTCTATCTTTAGAAGGACAGTCATAAAGGCATTTTTCCACTCTATTTTTAGGAGAAGGAATATTAATAGATCTTTGCCAATTAGGCATGTTTATATTTGTGGAGGTCACATGTATTATACAAAGGTAGTTCACATGTAATTTTTCCATCTTGGAATTAATAAAGCTTGTTATCTTGCACCGTGGATGTTTCCTTAGCTTTACTAAGGTTTTACCACGTAAATAATGTGTTTTATCTATGTATGTTGGATATTTTGTTTATTTGTTTATATTGGTTATTGATTTATATTATATTTAAAGTTCATATAAAGTGTGTGGTTTCCTAATAAGTGGTATCAGAGAAAATTTTACTCTTATTTTACAATAAATATGTTCTAGATTTGGTGTTATTTTTTGAAGCATCAAATAGTGAAAGTTACGAATGTAAAGTTTGAGGTGGAGAAGTTTAACAATAAGAAAAAAAATTAGTTTTAGAAATTCAAAGCACATGATGTGTTGGTATAACATGGTATGCACAAATCCATGGATGGATAAACAAAGAAACCTATGATTATGAATGATAATGACTGGGAAGAGCTAGATACAAGACCTCTCAGTGTAATATGATTGTGTTTAACAAAATGAGGTTCTTTTCAACATAGTTGGAAAAATGATTGAAATAAGATTATGGATCAAATTAGAAGTAATTTACATGAAAAAATAATTAATAAATCATATTTAGTTGAAGAGGTGATTATATAAAATTAAAATGAAAGAATCTATGAAATGTTTTGATCATTTAAATATTTTTTTTACTCTGTTTTACCAGTTGATTAGTATTGGTGTGGAAGTGAATGAAGAATACAAGGCAATCACCTTATTATGTACTGTGATAGATTCTTTGGATAATATAGTAACTTATATTAGCTTCATTAATGCTACTGATCATGACTACAATTATATTGTGGGAACATTGTTGGATAAGGAGATGGAGAGAAAATCTAGTCTAGAGACTTCCACACCTAAAGCTATGGTTGTTAGGGGGATATCTAGAGAAAGAGGGGAAAACTCCATAGGCATATATATATATATATATATATATATATATATATATATATATATATATATATATATATATATATATATATATATATATATATATATATATATATATATATATATATATATATATATAAGTTAGAAGTCATGAATAATAAAAAAAGTGGTGGAACTACAGTAAAGCATGACATATTCAGAAGGATTGTTAGAAGAGGACAAAAGGAGAAAAGAAGGAAAAATCCACCAAGGAAGTAAATCAGGTAGAATCAAGTGAAGGTATGAGTGATGATGTTTTATCTATTTTTTAATGTTTTATCTTATCATGATGAATGGTTATTGGATTTGGGTGATACACATCACATGTATATACATATGAGTTGGTTTTCTTCCTACCAAACCCTTGACAAAAGTTCTCTTCTTTTGGGAAATAATGTTTCTTGGAAGAAAGAAGGGATTGGTAGCATTAATATAAAAATATTTGATGTAATAGTAAGGAATCTAATATAAGTAAGACATATACTATAAATTAAATGAAATTTTATTTTAATGAGTGAATTATATTCTTAAATTTATAGGTTTAGATGTCAAGGTGGAGCTCTAAATGTGGTTAAAGGTGCCTTAGTTGTAATTAAGGATCTAAATTTTATAAAATTTACCATATTATAAGGGAATACAGATATCATTCATGTAATTATAATATCTAAAATAGAATAAGATATTTCTCATCTATGGCATCTACATCTACATATGGGCCACATGAGTGAGAAACGGTCAAAGGTATTGAAAAATCATGAGTTAATTCATGGTTTAAAATATTTAGATTTGGATTATGCAAGGATTGTTGATGTGGCCTAAAACCATATTATGGATTCAACAATCCATATAATCATCAATCACTCAAAATCAACTCATGAAATCAATAAACATCTCAATATTTCTCATTAAATCTCAACATATACAAAAGCTTCAAAAAGATATTATCTCTAAACTTCAAAAATTTTACACAACACATAAAAACTTGGCATCATCATGCCAAGGAGGCTATCAAAGCTTTCTCCCAAAGCTTTCACTCTTCTTCTTCTAGCCTAGCCTACCTAGAAAAGAAAAAGAGTCTTCTTTTATAGATTTACAAAGGAAGAATAGGATGGAAAATGGCAAAGAAGGTCCAAAATCAAACCATCCTTTCACATGGGTAAATTATCACCAAAGACAAGTTGTCTCCCTAGGAAATCCACACTATTTTCCTTGTGGGATTGATGGTTACAAAACACAAAAATGTTCCTCTAAGGATAAATTACCCACATATCACGCTTGGTTGAGTAAGGATAATGGATTTATTGTAGTCCTCCATAAAACCACACTACCTTTCACATAGAGATAAAAAAGGTAAAATAAAAGTCAATTTGAATAGTAAATCTTATCTCCTCCACTTGTATAAGCTTATAAAAATGGTATATTTCATTTTTCATTAATCTAAAGCCATTATATTTTTTCCCCACTTGAAATTTTGACCTACTCTCATAATGGAGGCCAACATCAGGCCATTAATGTGCCTTCAAATTAATGTGCACTACATGCCACCTAAGCAACAAGAATAGTGTTGTGGATAACTCATCAAAATGAATAGTGTCTATCGCATCTTCAATGAATAGCAACTCAGTAATAGTTTTGGCATGAATAATATTTTTTTCCTCCACGTCATTCTCCTCTAGTTGAAAACAACTTAGATCCTACAATTTGACTTGATTATTTTACAAGCTCTATAAGATCACACACATGAACACGCGAACACACGAACACTAAAGAAATGAACACACAAGCTCATAAACACACCACATTATTTTTGAGTGATGTAATATTGCATTAAGCCTTGTATGACTCTACATCAGACACCCAATGTTTTATATTGTGATATCCTAATCAGATAGATGTGGTACGTGGTAGAACCACTCTTTTGGTCATAGAGTTTGATGAGCACAACATCTCCTTCCAACACACCAAGTGATCCCCCTTTTTCTTCCTTTTATAGCTTCCACCTAGTGATCTTTCCCCTCTACTCTTATTCACATATATTGTATTTCTACTTGTGGTATTATACCCATCATTATAAATTAGATCCATCCTCCTCTACCAAAATCTCATCCATATCCCAATGGACTCACATATGGGACTACACCCACTACAAACCATCCTCATTTACCAATATTCTCTACCGTATATCTCATTATCCTATGTGAGATTTAGCCAACCAAATTCCATCCACGTCTACTAAAATCCATCTTGGATTGCTTTACACATCATCTAACCACATGTTGGATCATCTTCCATAGCATCATAAATCATCCATTGTAGCTCCTCAATCATGCCTGCAACATCATCAGTTTCTCTCTTCACATGTGCACCTACATTATGTAAAATAAAATTACCCTAAACAACTACTTCATCCTACTCAAAATGCATGTTTTCAAATTCTCATTTGTTGATATCCTCATTCACATGCAACCCCTAATGGATGTAGTTTATTTCACTTTTGTCCTACATCCTTAATAAGAATGTCTTCACCTCCTTATTCAAAAACAATCATTTCCATATCCTCTTGAATAAGGATTTATTATTCTCTATTCAAATGTTTATAGCTACAATAATTAGTCTTCTAGAAATGTTCTTGGTTGCATTTTTCACTCTTACATGTGGCTATTTCTATCTCAATAAAGCCACTTTTGAATTTAGAGAGTCTACCATTTCGCACACCAAGTCTTCTTTTTTTTCCTTCACTCTCACTTTCTCCAAATCTCTCTAGTAGTAAATCCAAAGTTTTCAATGAGTCTTCAACTTTTTCTCTCATTCTTTATCTAGTGGCATTCTTCCACTCTTATTCTCCATATTCATAACTACAAAATAAAAATACACATTCACATATTCAATAATTTCCTATCTTATCCATAGGAATGTTACCTACTCTAATACCACTTGATGTGGCATTTAACCACATGATGGTTTCAACAATCCATATAATCATCAATCACTTAAAATCAAATCCTAAAATCAATAAAAATCTCAATATTTATCATTAAATCTCAACACATACTCTTAACATAAAAAATCTTAAATAATATTCTCTATCTAAACATTAACGTGCTTGCATAACAAATATAAATTTGGACTCATCATGATAAGGAGGCTTTCAAAGCTTTCTCACAAAGCTTACACTCTTATTCCTCTGGCCTATCCTACCTAATAAATCAAAGGAGTATTAATTTATATATTTACAAAGGAGGCATGAGAGGAAAAACAATTAAGGAGTCCCAAAATGTCACCACCCTTTCATATGGGAGAATTATCACCAAAGATAAGTTATCTCCAAAGTATATCCAAACCATTTTATTTGTGGGATTGTTGATTAAAAGGATAAAAAAATTACTCCAAGGACAAATTCATCCCATATCACACTTGGATGAGTAATGACAAGGGAGTTAGACTAGTCCTCAAGAAAACCATGCCACCTTTCACATAGAGACAAAAACGGTAAAGTAGAAGTTAATTTGAATAGTAAATCTTGTCTCCTCCACTTGTATATGATTTTAAAACATCATATATTTCCTTTTTAACTAATATAAAGTCAGTATATTTTCTCCACACTTGAAATTTATACCCATTGTCATAATGGAGGTCAACATCAAGCCCTTTATGTGCCTTGTGGGTAATGTGGCATCCCATGCCACCTAAGGAACATGAATAGAGTTGTGGAAAACTCATCAAGATCAATAGTGTCTACCACCTCATAAGTGAATAGTAACATGGGAATAGTGTTGGTATGAATAGAATGTTTTCCTCAACATCAACTATGGTTTTAAAAAACAATGTAGATGAAAGGCTAGTGTAGTAAGTCATGTAAGTAAAGGTATTATTGACTATATTCATTCTGATGTGTGGGTCTAGTCCCTATAATTTCATATGTAGGATCATTGTATTTTGTTATGTTTATAGATGATTACTGTATAAAAATATGGGTCTAATGTTTACAAATAAATTGTAATATTTTCAGTGTATTTAAACAATTTAGAACGCTGGTTGAGAATAAAATTGGTAGCTCAATTAAATGTTTTAGAATAGGAAATGGAGACAAATTCGCATCATTTGAGTCTTAAAACTATTATAAGGAAGCTGGGATAAATGTTTATGGGTAGAAGTAGTTTATATAACTTGTAATCTGATAAATCATTCACCATCAATTGTAATAGACCATAATATTCCTAAATATGTTGGACAGGCCATCTATGTGATTATTTAGATTTGAAATATTTTTGTTGTAATGCTAGTGCTCTTAGTAATAATAAGCATTTAAAGTTTGACCCAAGATCTAGGAATTACATATTTATTGGGTATGGTGAGGAAATGATGTTAAGGGAATAAAGTGTGAGTTAATACTACCCATAAGATCATTATTAATATAGATGTACATTTTGAATAATCATCTATTCTAAAATAAAATGTAGAAATGAAAGAAAAATAGGAATCAAAACATCATGATATCAAGGTTCAAATCAATCCATATTTAGATTCTAAAAATGAGAAAATTCAACCATTTTTGGATGGTGAAGATGTTAAATATGTTGAGGATTCAAAAAATTTGAGGAAATACCTAAGTAGTTAGAATTGAGGTTAGAACATGAGGAAACACCTCCATAATTGGTATGGAGACCTAAATAGGTTAGACATCCTCATAGTAAGTGCAGTCACAATATTTCAATTACTTTGGTTTCTAATTATGATGAACCTAGTTGTTATAAAAAATAATTAGAAGATTAGAATAATTCCAAGTGGAATAGATAAATAGAGAAAGAAATGGATGCCTTGGATAAGAATAAGTCATGGGACCTAGTCGAATTTCTAAAAGGTAGAAAACTAATTCACCACAAGTGGGTTTACAAAAAATAGATTGGTTTTGATGATAAAGTTGAAAGGTATAGGAATAGATTGGTGGAAAAAGGATTTACACAGAAATAAGGTCTTGATCACAAAGAAATATTTTCACTAGTTGTTAAACTTGTTTCAATTTAAGTTTTTTTAGCATTAGTGGCTTTACTTGATTTTGAGTTGGAGCAGCTAGATGTTAAAATAACATTCTTGCATGGAGATTTAGAAGAGGATACACACACACACACAAACACACACACACACACACACACACACACACACACACACACACACACACACACACACACACACACACACACACACACACACACACACACACACACACACACACACACACACACACACACACACACACACACACACACACACATGCATATACATACACATATATCTATATCTATATATACATACATACATACATATGAAATAATTTGAAGGTTTTGTATAGTATAGAAAAAACTGGATTTGTTTGTACGCTTGAAAATCACTGTATGGCATGAAAAATTCACCCATAAAATGGTACAAGAATTTTGACTCCTTTATCAAGGTCTAGACTTTTATTAAGAGTGACTACGATCATTGTGTTTAATTCATGTTTTTGAATAGGTGTTTATTCATTATATTGACATTTTATGTTGATGATTTACTTATCACAAGAAAACATATCATATCAATCAATAGTTTGAAGGCTCATCTAGCTAGTACATTTGATATTCAAAAGATATCAGAGGATCAAAAAAAATTTAGGCACCGAGATACATAGAGACAAGAAAAATGGTAAGATTTATTTATTAGATCAAAGGTATATGTAAAATATACTAACTAGATTTAGTATGAAGTACGTGAAACTAGTTAATATCCATTTTTCTTTCCATTTCAATATTTTTTCAAGTTTGTGTTCTCTTAGTGACGAAGTGAAACAATAAATGTCTCATGGACCATATGCTAGTGTAGTAGGATCTCTATTGTATTGTATGGTTATTGTATGGAGATTTAGAAGAGGATATATGTATGTATGTATATAAATATAAATATACATATACATATACATACATACGTACATACATACATTTGTGGATATGTTGATTCTGATTTTGTATGAGATATAGACAAAAGAAGACCAACATCTGGTTATGTTTTTACATTTGTAGGTGGAACTATTAGTTGGACGTTGAAGCTTCAAAAAAATATTTTTGCATAATCTACTGAGGAATAATATGTGGTCACCTATTATTCTTGTTAGCAAGTAATTTGGCTAAAGAGAATATTGGATAAATTTGGAAGAGAGTAATAAAACATGAATGTATTTTTTGATAGTTAGAGTGCAATCTATTTGGCTAAAAATCCACATAATCATAGTATAAAAAATCATATTGTAATAAAGTACCATCTTGTTAGATAGGTGACTGATGAAGGAAAAGTAACACTTGAAAAGGTTCACATATAGGAAAATAATGTTGACATGTTCACAAAATTAGTTTTGCTAGAGAAGTTAAAATGGTGTTTGGCTTGTCTTGGCTTGTAAAAACGGTGATGAGTTGGTTAGAAAGATATTAGGTAGAAATTATTGTCAAGGTGGAGATTGTTAGATATGTGATAATAAATTTAAATTTTAGATCTTTTCATGGTGTAGTTTATGGCCTAGTCCTTGAGAAAGGGATGGGGGTTGGGGGTGGGGGGGGGGGGGGGGCGGGGGAGGGGGAAAGGGGTACGGGTGCAAGGCGGACAGGTGGATGAGGGTGCAGGATGCCCTCCCTTCCCTCCACTCAACTATTATTACCATTAGGTCTAGTGGGACATAGTCATCCTATGCATCCTCCCTAGTCATGGTTCAGGGGCAACACCCCTTGAATAAAAATTCAAAGAATCAAACACTTATTTAGAGGACGATGGATTACATTAAATATGTAAATCCATCTAGTTAAATATAAGAGAGTGTGTGATAGACATCAAAATTGAAAATGAAGAGAAGTAAGATTTAATTGAACATTCTTGAAAAAAACATAAAATTAAAGAGACTAAGGTTCTTCCATTATAAAATCATTACCAAAAGTACAAGTTAAGGCAAACCATTAAGATAGTTCAATCCATGCTTGGAAACCCAGCATCAATAGATTAGAAAATATAATTGTTTAGGAGTGAAGGATGTGTTTATATTTTTCATTTCATTTTTGGTTTTACTAGCATTTTCCTTTTCTTTAGGTTGTATATTTTAAAGAGAAACCAAATTTAAAATATATTTATAACCTATTTTATTTATTAAGTTATTACTATTACTTTATTATAAAATTAAAATAAATCAAGATTAATTATTTTACCCTAACTTATTTGATTAAAATGTGTATTTCTTAGTATCATTTTAGTTTTATATTTTTTTAAGATTGTCAAGTAAGTTTATTTTAAAATATTTAATTATTTAATTTATATTATTTTAATTATGTTTATTTTTTATTTATTTTTATTTATAAAAAATAATTTCAATTATCTATTTATTCATTGTCACTAGAATATAAATGAGAAAAATTAAATATATATATTATTTTTGTAAAAAATATAATAAATATAAACACATGTAATATTGTATATGGTGTTTATTTTTAACTTTATTTTTATAATAATTAATCTCTCTTTTCACTAATAAATTTTTCCCATCTATTTCCATTTATTATTTTATTAATAAAATATGAGTTCATTTTTTCAAACATATGATTATATATTGATAATGGAAGATAATGGATTATAAAAGGTGATCTGAAATATCAATTTAAAATTTGTATACATTTTATTACAAAACCTTCAAAAATATTTTATAGATTATAAAAACATAAATATCTAAGATTTAAAGTGTGCATTGAAATAACAAGTTAATTTTAGACACACATTATATAAGATTGGTTTACATTCCATTTTCACTATTTCAATTATTGATGTTTATTGATCTGAATATTATTAGTATTAATGGCTCAACAAAAATATTAAGATTATAGCTTTTATATTATATGGTTTGCCATAGAAAATATGTATATTTTTGTTAATGTTTAGGTAAAAATATGATCTATATTTGAAATAATTTCTTATAAATACAAAAGTATTATAGTTAATTTAGGAATTGAAAAATAAATCTAGAAAAATCATTACTCTAAAAATTTAATAAATAATTGTAATTATTATAAAAAAGAACAAATATTCATTGAATCATATAATTTATATTTAAGCATCTTATTAAAACTAATTTAAATGCTATTAACATCATTAAGGGTCCTTTCTTTAATATTCTTATTTTTCAGAGAGTGTTGAAAAATATAAAAATAATTTTAATATTATTAAATTTATTACATTTCTTCAAACATATAAACATATTATTATAAATTTGTAATTATTATTATTATTTTAAATAAAGAAAAAAATATATGTTTTAACAAAAATCAAAGTTAAAGTGTAAGAATATGATGAGTTGAGAAGATCAAAATAAAAAAAATGCTGTCAAAAAAATTGGAACCTATTTTTCAGTTCATTAAGAAAGTTCCTAATTTTTTAACATTTTAGGGAATTGAGAAGATTCACATATAGAACATAAATCCTCCCTTTTAAATATGGTACTCATTCTCTCTTTTAAATAAAGATTAACGAAAAAAGAGTGGTGAAGTAGAACATACATATTTTATATAATTAGAGGTGGTGGAAATAGAATAAAACTAAATCATAGAATATTTAACTTATAATGACATCAAAATCAAATTTGATAATAATTTGAAAGAAGACAATCTAATCATCTTATTTGAAAAGGCAGGACTAAATATTGTAATAAAAAAAAGATTAGATCTTTTATAAAACTAATAAAAAAATTGTTTGAAATTATCCTATTTTAAAATTTGAGATGAGATTAAATCTTTCATGATGTATATTGTGAAACCAAAAATTAAAATATACCTACAATAATATTTTAAATAATATATTGATACAACAAACATATAATATAAAAAACATAAAATATTTATTAATAACATTTATTAAAAAATAAACAACATCAATATCAATATGACCTGAATCATATAATATTACACATCACTCTCATTTTTCCTTCAAAATAAATAAGACCTCACATAGGCCTATCACAAACATATGATGTAAGGGACATCAAATATTTAAATAAAAAAAATTAATTACAATGAACATCATCAATGTGACATTCAATTTCATTTTTTATTGAAAGTGGCTATAACATAAATAAGACATCAATTTTCATTTAACATAAATAAGACATTAGTTTTCAGTTTTCAATTTCCTTCCAACCACTTAATTAGTATCAAATAAAACACTATTTAAATAAGTGATTTTAACAAATTATTTATGTTTCATGGGTGTTTACACTAATTATAATATTATTTTACATTTGTGGTGGATGCTCACTCTATAAATTATTATTTTATACATCAATGTCTTGTTTAATAGTTATTTCTACTATCACACGAATTTATTATGAACTAGTTATAATAAATTGTTGGATCTTCTCCATATTTTATAGAATATGCAAAAATGAGAAATTGATAATGTGCATATTTTTTCCGTTAGTATCATCTTGTGTATGATTGATGTTAGGTATTTGATGGTCTAATGTTGGATTTTAAGATGAATGTAATTAATACATGTTTTTTATAACAATAAAACTTCTATAACAATTTATTTAATGGGATAAGAATGTAACACCCAACCTATCTTCACCATTGTTTAGGCCCATGGTTAAACATTAACTCAAGTTTGACCAATTGATTATGTTTTTCAAAATGATTGGTATGTTTCATGAACCTTTCGAGTATTCCACATCTGATTACATAAGAAGATCTTGATTATTGTTAATAAACTTTTGATTATTATTTAATTTGATAATGTTTATATATTTGTTAATAATATCAATCTAAATAATGTGCTTTGGACACATTTATCTAATTCCAATATTTTTTTCCATTTTTTAAATTATATTTTTCTAAATATTGAAGGAACATCCACTTGTTTGGTATGGAGAAATTGTAAAATATTTTTTAGTTACATTTACATTGCATTAAAACCCACTTCACACAACCAGCTTATCTATGCTTCTACCTTGAGGATGATAATAAAAAAAGAAGACGATTCACATATGAAAGATAAAGCCTCTATTTTCAACATGTACTCATTATCTATGTTGTTTTTCATTTGAGTAATGATGAAGTGACTATGACCCCATTATTTCACTTCACATAAGACTTGGTAAGGTGTAATATTTGATGATGTATAATTTTTAGGATACATTATTTGATGATATATAATTTTTTATATCCATACGATACATAATTACATGTACTTGGGTTTACTAATTATAATACCATCTTATTTATTATATTTTAGACTATGGATTATTTGATTGGAATAAAACTAATTATAAGGTTATTGGACTGAAGATGCAATTAAGTTTTTTCTAATTTTTAGGGTTTCACCAAGCACATCACCACTTTTATTTCTCTATATGTAGCCTTCATTTCATATTCATTTTTAGATCCTACAAGATAGTTATATTTATTGTCTTTTAGGGAGCCTCACCTCAGGGTGAGCTTAGCTTATTTAATCCCCTCCTCTCTATCCTATCTAGATATTGAGGATGTAAAGGAGGAAGGTGGAGTTCCTAGCAATGGCACCCTCACTCAAGCCACTCAACAATGTTTTTTGCAAAGTGTACCACTAGATATAAATTACAAAAATGATGTTATATTATATATGCTTGAATTTAATTTAATTTTTCAATGGGTAGAGCACTTTTGAGTAATAAGGTATTTTGTGGGTTGAATTCCTTCAAAAGTCATACTTACAACTTGGGTATAAACTCCATGGGTTTCTCATTGAATTAACCTTGAAAGTATTCGTAACATGACCAAGGGTTTCTTATAGTTGCATTTCTCATACCATACACATGTGTGGGTATCTAATGAATAAATCTACCAAATGGTATATTTGTAACTCATTGATAGTCCTTTCACCTTGGACCCATGATTTTGTTATCTCAGAGCATACCCCTCTCAAATTCACCATTTGAGTTCAAATAAATGGGTTGCCTTTGGATTATTGACATTTAATAAAGAAAATATTGGCTTCCATTAGACCTTTTTTTTTCCATGACTCTCCAACATTTTATTCAACTCATCCCTTAAAAAGTGTTTGCATCAAACTAAATTTATCTACATATCATAAAGAGTTTTTGAGATATAACTTGGTGACTCTCACCACTCCCTTTAGGTTATATATATAAAATTTACTTGCATTTCCTTCCATTATCAAGGCATAGATCACAAGATAAAATATTATTGGGTATACATGCCTTATAATAGGCCAACTCCCAAGCCCATTTCTGTTTAACCTAAGGGCACTTGGGAAGATAGGAGGAAAAGCATTAGGGGCAAGAAAAATAAATTTAATAAGAGTGTTACTAATCAAAAACCTATTAACAATAATTATTATTTTCTAGTTCCATGCCTCATTTACCTTTACCAACTGCTCAACCTACTAGGGAGTATCCACTATAACTCAAACTACAAAGGATCCTATTCAAACTGAAGTTCAAATAATAAAATATAGACTATACAACACTCCCATTGATATTAGTATTATGTCTTGTTCATAGTTGTTTTCCAATTATAAATAAATCTTGATTCTTTTGTTCTCCCTTAACATGACTACCCCTACATATTGATGTCTTGCTTGATGCTTTCAATATGCATATTATGCATGGCAAAGTTTTGTTTTTTAATAGCCAGCTATGTTATGACAAAGTTCCAACCACTACCAGTTTATCTACTTATCCTTCAAATCTCCATAGATACAGTCTTCTTTGGCTGCTTCCTTCTTAAGTCACCTTTCACATTAAATATTTTCTCATCTATATTGGGTAGTAAGTATATTATATTTTATTTTAGTTAAGTCTTTACTTTAAACATCGATTAGGTCATTTATTTAGGTAAGTTTAAATTATGTCTAGTTCTTAAGTGTCATTTAATCCCTTTAGTTTATATGGTATTTGTTAGCCACAAGTTTATAGTGGAAGTTTCTTTCAGAGTTATTAATATTTAGTATATGGTATTTGTTAACCACAAGTTTATAGTGGAAGTTACTTTTAGATTTATTAATATTTAGTATACTATATTTACTTCTATTTTTAGTTGTAATAAATAGATTTTTTATTAAATTTTTTATTACAAATCTAATTTTTTATATAGTTTTCTTTTTAATCTATTTCATTTTTTATATTAAGAGTAAGTCCATCCAAATTATAAAGTGACATTTTGTTTTCAAATTTAAAGTCAAAAAATAAAATAGTTTATAGGAGGTTCATAAGGGTCAAGTCATTTAGGCTTAGAGTCATTATAAACATTATAAAAATAAATAAAAAATACCACATGAACACATTTTGGCTTGTACCTAATTTTTGAATTAGGGGGAATATTGTCATCAACAACATGAGCTTCATCAAGATATCGACTAAGTAAGCAGTATCACATACTAGAAGTCAGAGGCATAGAAGAAGGAGGTTTATATAGAGACTCTTCAATCACCAATGATGGGGCCCAAAATGTTTTGGTGATAATTTTTATGGTGTGTTTTAATAGTTTACCTTGTGTGTTTTCAAAATAAGAACAAAAGTATATACTTATTCAAAAAATGTGATGTATGTAATTCCAAACATAATTCCTTGATGTAAAAACACTATGAAAGGAAAAAAACACTAATGTAAGTCAATTCATGGATCTTGAAAGGATTTATGGTCAGGATCCAAAAAACCATAGGAGGTGAACAGTGTTTTGGAAATATTTAGGAGATAAACTACTGTAGAGATCTTGCAAATGCATTACATTTTTTATGGAGATGATCCCCAGTGACACATCCATTGCAATCATGTAAATTAAATATGTGATGCATTCCTTTGCATTGTATTGGTCATGTAAAACTACGAGAGTGAGGCTCTCTTTGTATTAAGGTCATGAGCCAAATAGGGCATGCTACAAGGGATGAGAATATTGAAGGTGAGAGTGTGAATCTTTTTACACCATGTATAAACCAAGGAGGGAATGCTAGGAATTAGTTTACCATATTTTGTGAGTTTACATATTTACCAAGTGGTAAATATAATATTGCTGAGTTTTTAATATTTGGGTAGTCATAATATTTTTACAAGAATATTATGAACATAGGTTATTTTTTATATTGTGGTGATACACAAGAGATATTGGTGGATATTATATCTCCCTAGTTATACAAAATAGTTTTCCTATATAAATATTAGATTCCCATATGGTTTGAAATATGAAGCAAAAATAATACATGGTGTGAATATATTATTAAAATATTTCTCTATTTTTTTGTTCTTTTATTTTCTATAATTCGTGCTCAGATCTGAAACAACACCTTTAATACAGGTGGAAGATACAATAGTTATTATTCAATTTGACTTATTATACTTTAAATTTTTTGTGCTTCCTTTATTTCAAATAGAGGTGAATGAATTAGTTTACCATATTTAATATAAGATCTAATTTGTTTTCAACTAGAGGTGAATGATGTGGAGAAAAAATACTATTCACTGATGACATGGTAGACATTATTCACTTTTAAGGTGGTAGACACTATTCACTAATGAGGTGGTAGAAACTAGTCACGTTTCTTTGGTGGCATGGGGTGATACATTAATTTAAAAGAAAAATAGGGCTTGATATTGACCTCCATTATGAGCGTAGATCAAAATTGTAATTTGGGAAAAAATAAAATGCCTTGAGATTAGTTAAAATGGAAATATGCCATCTTTTGGAAGCTTATACAAGAGGAGGAGATAAGTTTTATCATCTAATTGACGTCTACTTTAACTTTTTTGTCTCTATGTGATAGATGGCATGGTCTTATTAAGGAATAATCTAAATCCCTTTTCCTTACTCATCCAAGTGTGATATTGGGAAGATTTGTCCTTGAAATAACCTTTTTGTCTTTTGTAATCATCAATTCCACAAGGAAAATGGCATATATTTCCTATGGATACTTCTTGTCTTTTTTCAAGATTCACCCATGTTGATAATGTTTCCATTTTTGGTGATCCTTTTTTAACATCTCATTAATCTCTTTTAATATTATAAATGAATGTATTCTTTGTGTTACATTGTGAATACACTATTCATAGGTCACTATTCATGGGCACTATTCATGGTAATTATTCATGCTAATGTGGCATGTTGAGATAACATATTGGTGATGTGGCATGTGAGTGTGAAGATGATGTGGAATATAGTTGATGTGAAAGGAAGATGATGTGGTAGGAAGGCCCATAGTAGGTCCTAAGATGT
Source organism: Torreya grandis (assembly GCA_037957365.1). Classification (NCBI taxonomy): domain Eukaryota; kingdom Viridiplantae; phylum Streptophyta; class Pinopsida; order Cupressales; family Taxaceae; genus Torreya; species Torreya grandis. The sequence goes on along the minus strand of JARHVA010002916.1, from coordinate 719,255 downwards.
GATGAAAATGACGTGACATGGTGTGGCGCATAATACTCCACTAGAGGACATGGATTTATCCTTAGTTGTCACATGTGGGTTATCACATGGTCAAAAGGACAAGATGTCATGTATGGGTCCAAATTTATTAAGGGAATCATGATTCTCATGTGTGGATAAATTCAATAGGTGATTGATTCACCTTTTCAACTTGTGTGATCACATGGAATAAGAAGACAACATGAGTGATATTGTAGATTGTCCTCACATTTGTGAGTAGGGTATAATTATTGGAATCACATGATATGGATTGGATCTTGTTTAAAGTGGAGCATACAATATGTTAACCCTTAGAAATGAAGACAAAAAGAAATCTACTGAGTGTTTCCTCTAATTTGAGGAAGTGGGGAACATGTTTTGGATCCACATGGATCTGGCACATGTTCTTGTCTAAAGTGAAGATTCTTTGAAGAATTTTGCACATGGTGAAAAACATTATGAAAATCACATGACACCCCACACATGAGTGGATCAATTTCATAAGGGGCCACTATGAATTTATCCCTCTCTATCTCATGTAAAATTCTATAAATAATTACACTCTCCTTTATATTTGGGAGAAGCCCATTTGGGGTATCCACTCTTGGATCAATGTTACAAGTTAAAGTTTGGAAGGAATGGAATATTAAATTGCCAATATGCTTGGGTTGTAAGCATAATTTATGCTTAGGTAGTTAGATCCTATAAGGCTTAGATGAAATCATGGCTTACCTATTTTGTATGTAAGTATGAAGGTCCTGGAAGGTAGTGGTTAGAGCCTCTAAGGCTAGGAATTCTTGGCTAACCTAGACTAAGACATGGAGCTTGGAAGCTTGTTATCTCAACTCATGAATATGGAGATTGATGCTTTGAATCTCACCTTATATGCTATGGTGTTAACATCATGATGGAGTTGCATATTACATCTTCGAGGTTAGATCCTACAAGGCTTAGTTGTAATCTTGGTTCACTTGAGTGTTTGTAAACACCAAAAATGAGTTATTGAGAAGAGATGATGCTCTATAGAGAGATTTTCTAATTGAATATAAAAAATGGATGCTTCATAAACCCCTTGATTTTTCCCTAACTAGTTTAATAGGGTTTCCATTTATATCTCGTGTAATATGTTCTATCATATTGTTTATGTTTTTATTGTATCTTGTTTTTAATTTCCATATTTATTTTACTTGCAAATGCATTATCCTGATTAAGATTTTATTTCCTAACAAGTGGTATCAGAGCCATGGTTGTTTGGTGGTTTTTGCAAGTGGGAGCTACAAATAGAAATCAAGATATGAAATAAAAAGAAACAAAAATTGCATGGTAGGTATTCAGCTCTTGGTAGAATATGGAGAATGGAGAAGAAGATGAAAAAGCCTTACTAAATAAATGAACACCCACATAGTGTTCCTAATGAATAATTAACTGTACAACTTATGGTTGATTGAGCTAGTCTCCATTGGTGTAGATGGAGGGTGATGAAAAATCTTACTTATTATGTTATTATCTAGTGAATGGGTACAAGTTATGGGATCCTACTAACACTATGTGTGAGTCAAGAAGATACTAAATTTATATATAGAGGAGGAGGTACAAGAAACCTAATATTGTACCTAGTGGGTGGAGAAGAATAAGAAACCTAAGGTTACATGGAAGGAAAAGGCCATATGTGTGGCATGTGATAGAGAAAGATGTAACTTGATTGTATCTTTGGGGCTCAAAAACATGGTTGGTGAAGTGATGCACTGAGTAACATTGAAACTTATGAATAACTATGGATATTGGTTTCCTACATGTAGAAGTTAGGTGTTGACATTTATGGGTTATTCTCTCCTATTATTGAAGTGGTTTAGGACAGATGGATATAAAAAGAGAATTGAGATTATGTTAAAGGAGAAGTTGTGTGTGTCACATCTAGTAGAGAAATATGTAGCTTGAGTGTTTGTTTAGGTCTTTGCAACTTGGTAGGTGTAGTGATAAACTGAGTAGTGCAATGACTTCTCAAGAATTGTAGATGGATACCATGTTGATCATGGTGGGTATAGGTATGCTACATATGTTAAAGTCTGGTATTGACTTATATTTTATTTATATCCTATTGATAACTACTATTAGAATGCAATGTGTAATTATTGTTGTTTAGGGTTATAACAACTAGTTTCCTACATGATGATCTTGTGATGAGATGGAGTATCCAAGAGGATATGAGGATGAGACAAAGAGTTTCTATTTTGCATAACTAAAAACCATACGAGTTCTAATAGACATGTTGATTTGGTAAAGTAATACCTTCATGGAGAGCCAAGGTTTAATAGGGGTTGATACTATGCATATATGGCATGTTGGTTGTAGGCCACAACGTGGTCAATGGTGAGATGATTACGGTTACTAAGATGAGTTGAAGTAGAAAACTAAGGATGGAGATGCACAATAGACATAAAGAAAGTAATTCAATTTTCCAACATCTTATCATTTTAATTTTTTTCCTAGAGTATCCTCAAGGATGAGAATACATGGTTGTCTTATGTGTTAAATTTATCAAGAGTAAGAAAGCCTCAAGAAATCCATGGTGTGCAATAGATCAGATACTTCCATGAAATGTGAGCAGTGAGTGGTTCATGGCATAATCCTGAATAAGGATGGGTCTATGATGAAGTGAGAGTCACTTCAATTTTACGTAATTTTATATGGAGGAGTAGATGTTGACAAAGTCATTTATGGTAGAGAAGTTTTATTCATTCAAAAAAGTGAACTAGTGGGCATGTGTGTGAGAAACAATGGGTATTGATGAAAACATAGATGATATTTAGATGGAAAATATTTGGCATAAGACATATGTATGGTAAAGTCCTTTGTATATGGCTTCAACTGGAGAATTTCTAGGGTGTGAAGCCACTATTCACAAGTCACTATTCATGGGAGCTATTCATGGTGATGTGCATGCTGAGATGGCATCTTGATGATGTTGAATGTAGGTGACATGGTATAAATGTGATATGGCAAGAGGTACAAGAAACCTAATAATGTACACAGTGGATGGAGAAGAATAAGAAACTTGAGGTTCCATGGAAGGAAAAGGCCATATGTGTGACATGTGATAGAGAAAGATGTAACTTGATTATATCTTTGGGGCTCAAAAACATAGTTGGTGAAGTGATGCACTAAGGAACATTGAAACATATGAATAACTATGGATAGTGGTTTACTACATGTAAAAGTTAGGAGTTGACTTTTATGTGTTATTCTCTCCTATTATTGAAGTGGTTTAGGATAGATGGATATAAAAAGAGTATTGAGGTTATGTTGAAGGAGAAATTTGTGTGTGCGACATCTGGTAGAGAAAAATGTAGCTTGAGTGTATCTTTAGGTCTTTACAACTTGGTAGGTGTAGTGATAAACTGAGTAGTGCAATGACTTCTTAAGAATTGTAGATGGATACCATGTTGATCATTGTGGGTATAGGTATGCTACATATATTAAAGTCTGGTATTGACTTATATTTTATTTATATCCTATTGATAACTACTATGAGAGTGTAGTGTGTAATTGTTGTTGTTTAGGGTTATAACAACTAGTTTCCTACATGATGATCTTGTGATGAGATGGAGTAGCCAAGAGGATATGAAGATGAGACAAAGAGTTTCTATTTTGCATAACTAAAAACCATATGAGTTCTAATAGACATGTTGATGTGGTAAAGTAATACCTTCATGGAGAGCCTAGGTTTAATAGGGGTTGATACTATGTGTATATGGCATGTTTGTTGTAGGTCCCAACATGGTCAATGGTGAGATGACTACGGTGACTAGGATGAGATGAAGCAAAAAAATAAGGATGGAGATGCACAATTGACATAAAGAAAGAAATTTAATTTTACCACTTCCTATCATTTCGATTTTTTTTCTAGAGTATCCTCAAGGATGAGAATACATGGTTGTCTTGTGTGTTAGATTTATCAAGAGTAAGATAGCCTAAGGAAATGCATGGTGTGCACTAGATCAGATACTTCCAAGCAATGTGAGTAGTGAGTCGTTCATGGCATAATCTTGAATAAGGATGGGTCTATGATGAAGTGAGAGTCACTTCAATTTTACGTAATTTTATATGGAGGAGTAGACGTTGACAAAGCCATTTATGGTAGAGAAGTTTTATTCATTCAAAAAAGTGAACTAGTGGGCATGTGTGTGAGAAGCAATGGGTATTGATGAAAACATAGATGATATTTGGATGGAAAATAGTTGGCATAAGACATATGTATGGTAAGGTCCTTTGTATATGGCTTCAAGTAGAATATTTTTAGGGTGTGAAGCCACTATTCACAAGTCATTATTCATGGGAGCTATTCATGGTGATGTGCATGCTGAGATGGCATCTTGATGATGCAAGTGACATGGTACAAATGTGATATGACAAGAGGTACAAGAAACCTAATATTGTACTTAGTGGATGGAGAAAAATAAGAAACTTTAGGTTCCATGGAAGGAAAAGGCCATATGTATGACATGTGATAGACAAAGAAGTAACTTGATTGTATCTTTGGGGCTCAAAAACATGGTTCGTGAAGTGATGCACTTAGTAACATTGAAACTTATGAATAACTATGGATAATGGTTTACTACATGTAGAAGTTAGGTGTTGACATTTATGGGTTATTCTCTCTTATTATTGAAGTGGTTTAGGATAGATGGATATAAAAAGAGAATTGAGGTTATGTTGAAGGAGAAATTTGTGTGTGCAACATTTGGTAGAGAAATATGTAGCTTGAGTGTATCTTTAGGTCTTTGCAACTTGGTAGATGTAGTGATAAATTGAGTAGTGCAATGACTTCTCAAGAACTGTAGATGGATACCATGTTGATCATGGTGGGTATAGGTATGCTACATATGTTAAAGTCTGGTATTGACTTATACTTATTTATATCCTATTGATAACTACTATTAGAGTGCAGTGTGTAATTTTTGTTGTTTAGGGTAATAGCAACTAGTTTCCTACATGATGATCTTGTGATGAGATGGAGTAGCCAAGAGGATATGAGGATGAGACAAAGAGTTTCTATTTTGCATAACTAAAGACCATATGAGTTTTAATAGACATGTTGATGTGGTAAAGTAATAGCTTCATGGAGAGCCAAGGTTTAATAGGGGTTGATACTATGTGTATATGGCACGTTGGTTGTAGGCCCCAACATGGTCAATGGTGAGATGACTAGGGTGACTAGGATGAGATGAAGTAGAAAACTAAGGATGGAGACACACAATTAACATAAAGAAAGAGATTCAAGTTTCCCACTTCCTATCATTTTAAATTTTTTATAGAGTATCCTTAAGGATGAGAATACATGGTTGTCTTATGTATTAGATTTATCAAGAGTAATAAAGCCTTAATAAATCCATGGTGTGCACTAGATTAGATACTTTCAAGCAATGTGAGTAGTGAGTGGTTCATGGCATAATCCTGAATAAGGATGGGTCTATGGTGAAGTGAGAGTCACTTCAATTTTATGTAATTTTATATGGAGCAGTAGATGTTGACAAAGCCATTTATGGAAGAGAAGTTTTATTCATTCAAAAAAGTGAACTAGTGGGCATGTGTGTGAGAAACAATGGGCATTGATGAAAATAGAGATGATATTTGGATGGAAAATAGTTGGCATAAGACATATATAGGGTAAGGTCCTTTATATATGACTTCAAGTAGAATATTGTTAGGGTATGAAACCACTATTCACAAGTCATTATTCATGGGAGTTATTTGTGGTGATGCACATGCTGAGATTGCATCTTGATGACGTGGCATGTAGGTGACATGGTATGAATGTGATATGGGAAGAGGTCCCATGGTGGGTCCCAAAATGTGATCAACATGAGGTGACATGTTGTGGGGTGTAGTAATCTACTGTAGGCCATGGATTTGTCCTTAGTTGTCACATGTAGGTTATCAAATGGTGTGAAAGATAAGAGGTTATGTATGGAAAAAATTTCTAAGCAGATCCATGATTCCCATTTGTGGAAAAATTCTAAAGGTGATTGCAACACCTTTTAGACTTGTATGGTCACATGGAATAAGAATATAAGATAATCATTATTTAGTACTTTCCTGACATGTGTGAGTGGGGAATAATACTTGGATTCCCAAAAGGTAGCTTGGATCTTGTCCAAAGTGGAGCATCCACTTTGTTGACACTTGGAGATGAAGATAAGAAGAACAATATTGAGTGTTTGGACTCACTTGTAGAAGTAGGGATCACATTTTGGAGCCACAAGGAGGTGTCCCATGTTCTTTCCTAAAGTGAAGATGCTTTGATTAATTTTACACATTGTGACAAAACTTATGATGATCACATGACACACCGAAAAAGTGTGGGTTAAATTTATAATGGGAAACTATGCATTTCTCTTTCTCTCCCTTTCTCTCATGATTGCATTTTCCTTTGTATTTGTAAGAAGACCATTTGGGAATTTCTAATTTTGGATCATTTTTTTATGTTAGATATTTTAAGGCATTTAAATGTATCTCACTGAGATGCATGGGTTGTAAGAATCATTCATGCTTAGGTCATTAGATCTTGTAAGGCTTAGATGAGAGCATGGCTCACCTAGTTTGTATGTAAGCATGGAGATCCTTGAGGTTAGAGGTTAGATCATGTAACTATAGAAATGCTTGTCTTACATGGATGAAGACATCAATCTTGGAGGCTTGTTATATTAGTTCATAAATATGAAGGTTGATGCTTTGGATCTTGACTTAGATCTATAGTGTTAGCATCATGACAAAATTACATGCTGGAGCTTGGAGGTTGGAACTTGTCAAGCTTAGTTGAAAGCTTGGATCACCTAAGTTCTTGTAAGCACTGGAAAGGAGTTGTTAAAAGGAACCTATGTTGTATAGAGATATTTTCTAATGGAATATGAATTATGGATGATACCTTTCCCCTATGGTTTTTCCCTAGCTGGTTTAGTAGGGTTTCCTTGTATATGTTGTGTAATGTGTTCTCTCCTATTGTTTATGCTTTTACTATAATTTTTTTATCAGTTCCACATTTAATTTATTTACATGTGTAGGATTTTATTTCCTAACACTTTGCCTAGTAGAATAGGCTAGTTTGGTAGAGGTGAGGATATACTCCTTGGTGAGATGTTTGCATGCATGTCTAAGTTGCAAAGGAAATATTTTATGATTATTTATGTATGAGGTTTGTGACACCAGGTGTAGAGAAGAAAGATTTGGAATAAGCTTTGAAATCCTCCTAGGCATGTTGAGGCCAAGTTTTGTATGTGTGGGGAGTGAAGCTTATTGAAGCTTAAGTAATACGAGGAAGATATTTAATGAAGTGTGAGGATTTTACTAGATTATGATATGATTATGTGTTTCAGAGTTACACAGATTGTTGAATCCATGATGTGCTATGAGAGATCCATTGAGATGAGGAGCTAAATTTGTTCACATGTGATATTGTGTATGTCTCCTGATTCTTTTTGTCTCCCTCTCAATATTTTTTTCCCATTCAAGAGCAAACATGTGCTTGAGAAGTCCTTCTTGGGAGTCTCCAACTCACTCTCATATCCACCTATTAGAGAAAATATAGAGGAGGAGAAGTATGTGTAAGAGTATGCAAACAACCGATAGTTTCAACTTCAAGAATTCATCCAATCTAACAATACTCAATTCAAAAAAAATGGTCTTAATACATGGAGGGTTAAAATTTTGAGGGGATGTCTCTCGATACCCATAATTTATGAAATTTTTAGGGTCTAACAAACTCAGTTCATAAATATGTTGTGATAGATTTTAATAAAACATTTATAGATATGGGCATTCTCTACCTTCAAGAACTTAAGGTGGTATATTTAATTCTTTTTCCTATTAACAAATAGTCTCATTCTGAAAGGCAATCATGACCCTATTTGTGTTGGCCTTATTACATTTATTTCTCCAAAATGGCATTTTCACTATGTGGACTCTAGCTTTAACCCCTCCTATTATGTCATTTGGGTCATTTTAAACATTGATAACATCTCTTTTAGTATCATTATTTCTTATTCAAAAAATTATTCCCATGATAGATTTGGTGATTCTTTTTGTGGATATATTGATTTTGATTTCGTAAGAGATCTAGATAAAACAAGATCGACATTTGGTTATATTTCTATATTTGTAGGTAGAACTATTAGTTGGATGTTGAAGCTTTTAAATTTTATTGTTGCATCAACTAATTGATAACTCCTTGAATCAAATAGGTTGAACCTTGTCCACACTTAGTGCGAGTGCACACGTATTTTATTAATATTCAAAAAATCAGGTACATAAGGGTGATTTTACTCCGTTAACCTTTTTACATTGCAAACATTGATTTATATAGTTTTTGCTAATGACCGGTAAAAAAAACTAACCTATAACCAACTATTTACGGGAAAACAACCCGTAACATAGTTCTAATTAATAAATATAAAACACGAAAACTACCTAAAATTAAACTAAGTTTATTTTATGGGGGTGTCTTTACTAAAAGATGCATGCCCCATTTACAATAATATTAATTAACCTACCAAAAATCTAACCTAATGTTAAGACTTTGGAACAAGTCCTAACACTAATGAGGAAGAATATGTGCATGCTTATCATTTGTTTTAGCAAGTAATTTGGATAAAGAGCATATTGGGTGAGTTTGGAAGAGAGAAATATAAAATGAAGGTATTTTTTGATAGTAAGAGTGCAGTTTATTTGGCTAAGAATCTAGCTAATCATAGTAAGAAAAATCATATTGCGGTGAAGTACCATCATGTTAGATAGGGGATTGACGAAGTAAAAGTAACACTTGAAAAGGTTCACATATAGGAAAATAATGTTGATATGTTCACAAAATTAGTTTATTTTTGAGAAGCTAAAATGTTGTTAGGCTTGTCTTGGCTTGTAAAAAGGGTGATACATTGGTTGGTAAGATATTAGGTAGAAATTGTTGTCAAGGTGGAGCTTGTTAGATATGTGACAATAAATTTAAATTGTTATCCTTTCACGATGTAGTTTATAGCCCACTCTTTGACAAAGGGATGTGGGGGGAATGGCCTCCCTCCCCTACTCCCCACTATTTTTGCAATTGGGTCTAGGTGGACAGAGACAACCTATGGATCCTCCCTAGTCAGGGCTTAAGGGAAGCACCCCCTCAATAAAATTTCAAAGGTTCAAAATCTTATTTATAGGAAGAAGAATTCCATTAAATATGTAAATCCATCTAGAAAAAGATAAGAGAACATGGGATAAACATCAAAATTGGAAATGAAAAGATGTAAGATTTTATTCAACATTCTTAAAAAACAAAAAAACAAAAAAGCATCAACATTAGAAAGACTAAGATTCTTCCAAAATAAAATCATTAACAAAAGTGTAAGTTAAGGCAAACCATTAAGATAGTTCAATCCATGCTTGGAAACCCATCATCAATAGGTCTGAAGATATGACAAATTAAGAGTAAAAGAGATGTTTATTTTGTTCTTTTCCTTTTTGGTTTTGCTAGAATTTTCATTTTCTTTAGGTTGTATATGTCAAAAAGAAACCTAATTTAAAATATATTTATAACTTATTTTATTTGTTAAGCTATTAGTATTAATTTATTATAAAATTAAAATCAATCAAAATTAATTATTTTACCTTAACTTATTTGATTAAAATGTGTATTTCTTAATATCATTTTAGTTTTATATTTTTATAAGTCAAGTAACTCTCTCTTAACATTTTTAATTATTTAATTTATATTATTTTCATTATTATGTTTATTTTTTCCTAGATTTTTATTTATAAAAAATAAATTCAATTATGTATTTATTCATTATCACTAGAATATAAATGAGAACAATTAAGAATTTATATTATTTTTGTAAAAAATATAATAAACTTAAACACTTGTAATATTATATGAGTTTTTTATTTTTAACTTTATTTTTATAATAATTAACTTTTTTTCAGCCTTGAATTTTTGCCACCTATTTCCATCTATTATTTTATTGATGAAGAGTTATTTTTTGCAAACATAAAGCCTCCCCTTTAAAGAGTTATTTTATTAATGAAGAGCTATTATGATGTTTCTCATTTATGAGACACAATAGAGCAATTTTGTTTAGGTTGCATATACGATCCAAAATACTAAATTCTTATAGAAAATATTTTAAAAATAAATAGTTTAAAAAAAAGACCGTTGTTTATCATCTATGTGGTGCTTTATAAATTTTAATTCTGGTGAAATAATGTGTTAGTTTTAAATGGTAATAAATAAATAGAATTTAAAAAATATTATATTTAAAATTGAAATGTCCATTTTATCTAAAATTTTAGTAATTGAAAAATATATTTTTTCATTTAAAATATCAATTATTATTTTGACGTTATAGTTGAGAAAGGGTTCCATAGAAGAAATATAATAATATGTGGATGAGTATGTAAGAGCATTTAAAGATAAATAAATAATATATGTAAAAGACAAATTTAAGATAACCATATAAACATAAAAATATGGGTAAAAGAAAGTATATTATATTAAAGAATTTAATCCCATATGTAATTATAAAAAAAATAATTGTATAAAGAAAAAAAATTAAAGGGATAATGAAAATATTGATGGCTCAATTAAACACTAGCTAACATAATTTTACATGTAAAATGGACAAATGAACAACTCCAAAAAAAGAGTGGTGAAAATAGAATAACATTAAATCATAGAATATTTAATTTATAATGATATCCAAATCAAATGTGATAATAATTTGAAAGTAGAAAATTTGATCACCTTATTTAAAAAGGCAAGACTAAATATTATAATAACAAAAAATTGTTTGAAACTATTGCCCCATTAATGGAATCTTTCATGATGTATATTATAAAGCCAAACATAAAAATTTAAAATATGATGTAAGAGACATAAAATATTTAATTTAAAAAAACTAATTACAATGAACATCATTAATAACTTTAATATTTAGAAGTAAATAATATATTATTAATGGTCACATGTATTATATATTAAATTATATAAAAAACAAATCTAATCTTAATCATATTCATTAATTATTAGTAATTTTCAATTTTTTTTTTTAATATTTTAGTCGGATTAGGTTATTCTATTAGATTTAGTAAATTTGAAAATTGTAAATTATATTTAACAATTTAAATTTTATAAGTTTCTATATAAAATTTGAATTAAAATAAATAAATTTTTATTACTATATGTTAATGATATTGTAATTATATGAAATTATTTTTAAATGACATTCTAATAAATTTAATAGTTTGTTGGAAATTATGGTTGTATGAGATTATCATTTTCAATGGAATTAAATCTTCTTGCTATAACAAATAGAGGAACCTTTGCCAACGTAAAATACTTATTTGATAAATTTAAGTGGTATTATGATATGCCATATTGAAATAGAATCCATGAACTTCATATCAATTCTTAATGTCAATCTTATTAATAAGTTATAGTGATATATGTTGTTGATTTCACATATAGCTTAACTCTTTTATGTGCACACTAGTTATTAGAATCTTTATATTAGCATTCAATTACTTTTTTTTATATGGGATCTATTTTCCATGATTAATTGGTAATAATTGTTTGCTCATATTTACGACATCAAAATGTGTTTGAAATAATACTCACATTCAAACTGCATTTCATGTGTGTGTATTTGTGTGTGTATGTGTGCATACGTATGCATGTGTGTGAAATTGAAGATATTTGTTCTTCATTGACATGACTTCAGAAATAAATATTAGGTATGAGCAAACTCATACTTGAAAAAAAAACATTACAACACTTTATGTGATAAAAGATTGATATTATGTGATACCTCGAAGTAAACAAAGATATATTGCTTAGTAGAACATGTAGAATGAAACTATTTATGTGATTTCATTGCCCTGATGAGTTGGGGTTAATTGTTTGTGTTTGTCTATGACTATTACTAATGTGTTATAATCATTGTATTGCTAATGAGCATGTTTGTTAACATGTTATATTATATTTTGTATATGCTTTCAATATTTTAATCTTAGATATCTATTATTTTTATAATGAATTAATTATTAGGCAATCAATTTATTATGCCTCCTTAATTATATGATAGATATTTCATGTTTATTTTTATTTTGATTGATAAGTAAATTGATTGTTAAATCATACATGCCAATTGATTGATCCAACCACTCAATTAGTATTAAATAAACCACTATTTTAATAAGTGATTTTAAAAAATTATTTATGTTTCATAGGCGTTTGCACTAATTATATTATGATTTTCCATTTGTGGTGGGTGCTTACTCTATAAATTATTATTTGATACATCAATGTCTTGTCTAATAGTTATTTCTACTATCAAATGAATTGCTTATGAACTAGTTATATTAAGTTGTTAGAGCTTCTCAAAAATCTATAGAATATGTAAAAATGAGAAATTGATAACGTGCAAATTTTCTCCATTACTATCATCTTGTGCATGACTGATGTTAGGTATTTGATGGTCTAATGTTCTATTGTAAGATGATTGTAATTAGTACATGTTTCTTATAACAATAAAACTTTAGGAACAATTTACTTTATGGGAGAAGAATATAACACCCTCGCTAAGCTCACCATTGATTATGACCATGGTTAAACATTAATTCAGGTTTGAACCATTGATTAAGTTATTCAAAATGATGGGTATATTTAATGTACATTTTGAATATTTCATATCTAATTACATAAAACTATCTTGATTATTGTTAATAAACATTTAATTATTATATAATTTTATGATATTTATATAATCATTAATAATATTAGTATAAATAATGTGTTTTTGACACATTTGTCTAATTCCAATATTTGTTTTGCAATTGTTCAATTATATTTTTATAAATATTGGAGGAACATCAACTTGTTCGGCATTAAAAATTTGTAAAAGATTTACACGTTACCTTTTCACTGCATTAAAAGCCACATCACATGACCAACTTATCTATGTTTCTACCTTGATGATGATAATTAAAAAAATAAGAATATTTTCAACATGTACTCATTATCTACAATTTTTTTCATTTGAGTAATGATGAAGTGACTGTGCCCCATTGCTTCACTTCACATCAGACTTGGTAAGGTGTAATATTTGATGATGTATAATTTTTAAGATATATTATTTGATGATATATAATTTTAGATATTCGTACGGTACATTATTACATGTACTTAGGTTTACTAATGATAATACCATCTTATTTATTAAATTTTAGACTATGGATTATTTGATTATAAAAAAATTCATTATAGGTTTCTTGGACTAAAGATGCAATTGAGTTTTTCTTTATTTTCTATGTTTTTATAAAGCATGTCACCACTTTTGTTCTTCTATCTACAACCCTCATTTCATATTCCTTTCTAGATCCTATGAGATAGTCACATGTATTGTCTCTTAGGGAGCCTCACCTTGGGGTGACTTTAGATTATTTAATGCGCTCTTCTCTATCACATCTAGCTATTGAGGATATAATAGAGGAAGGTGGAGTTATATGCAATGGGACCCTCACTCAAGCCACTCACGAATGGTTTTTATAAAGTGTATCAGAAGATATCAATTATCAAAATTATCTTATATTATATATGCCTGAATTTAGTTCTTTTTGTCAATGGATAGAACACTTTTGATTAATAAGGTATCTTTTGGGTCTTATAGCTTCAAAAATCATGATTAAAACTTATGTACAGACTCCATGGGTTTATCATTAAATTAAACATGAAAGCATTGAGAACATGACTAAGGGTTTCTTGAAACTGCATTTCTCATGCCATACACATGTATGGGTGTGTAATGAATAAATCCACCACATGGTATATTTGTAACTCCTTGATAGTCATTTCACCTTAGACCCATTTCACCTTTGCCTTGTTGGCATTTCATAAATCAAATATTGGATTCCATTAGACATGTTGATTTCCATAACCTTGCAACATTTTATTCAACTCATCCCTAAAAATGAATTTGCATTAGAATGGCTTTATCTAAGTACCACAAAGAGTTTTTGAGATAGAATTTAGTGAATCTCACCATTCCCTTCAGGTTATATGTATTAGCTATACCTGCATTTGCTTCCATTGTTAAGAAATAGATCACAAGATAAAATATTATCGGCTATACTTTCCTTGTAATATGCCAGTCCTCGAGCCCACTTATGATAAACCTAAGGGCACATGGGAATATGGGTGGAAAACTATTGGGGTTAAGAAAAACAAATTTAATATGCATGTTACTAATAAAAACCCTATTAACAATAATTTATTTTTCTAGTTCCATGCTTCATGTGCCTTTGTCAACTACTCAATCTGCCAGGGAGTATCCACCATTAACTCTACCTGTAAAGAAGCCTATTCAAACTAAATTTAAAATGATAAAGTATAGATTCTACAACACTCCCAATGATCTTATTATTATGGCTAATTCATATTTATCTTCCCATTGTATATAAACCTTGATTCTTTTATTCTCCCTCTACATATTTTTATCCCATCCAATGGAAAACGTGTTCTTGAGCAATAATTCTCAGGAGTCTCTAAATCACTCTCATAACCACCTATTAGAGAAGCTAAAGAGGATGATAAGTGATGTGGAGAATAATTAATATTAAGTGATGATATAGAGGAGACTATTCACTATCAAGATGGAAAACACTATTCAAAATTGAGGTGGCAAATATTAGTCATGTTCCTTATTTGGCATGGGGCACCATATTACTTTCAAAGCACACAAAGGGCTTGATGTTGACCTCCATTATGAGAGTGGTTTGAAATTATAAGTGGGGACAAAATATAATTGCTTGAGATTAGTAAAAGGTTAAATCCACCATCTTTTGGAAGCTTATACATGTTAAGGATAGTTTATTGCATTGTGTGAGTCTAGATATTTATTTTGTGTTAAATATAATATTGGTGAGTTTGTTACATTTAGGTAATCTTAATATTGTTACAAAAATATTAATAACATATGTTATTTATAATAATTTGAAGATATGTGAGAGGCATTAATGGATATTCTATATGCCCAATTAATGGTGAGATGACTAAGGTGACTAGGATGAGATGAAGGAGAAAACTAAGGATGGATATGCACAATGGACGTAAAGAAAGAAAATCAAGTATCCCACTTCTTATTGTTGTGATTTTTTTTTTAAGTATCCTCAAATATAAGAAAACATAGTTGTCTTATGTATTGGATTCATCAGGAGTAGGAAAGCCTCAAGAAAGCCATTGTGTGCACTAGATCAGATACTTACAAGCAATGTGTGTAGTGACCGGTTCATGGATTAATCTTCAATAAAGATGGGTATATGCTGAAGTGAGAGTCACTTTAATTTGGTGTAATTTTATTTATAGGATCAAACATTAACAAAGCTATTTAGGGTAGAGAAATTTTAGTCATTCATAAAAGTGAACTAGTGCACATGTGTGTGAGTAACAAAGGGCATTGGTGAAAACATATATGATATTTGGATGGAAACTGGTTAGCATAAAACATAGGTATGGTAAGGTATTATATACATGGATTTAAGTGGGAGATTTTTAGGGTGTGAATCGACTATTCATAGGTCATTATTCATAGGCACTATGCATGGTGATGTGCATGATGAGATGGAATCTTGATGATGTGGCATGTGGGTGTGTAGATGATGTGGTGTGCCGGTGACAAGGTAAGAAAGTGATGTGGCAGGAGATCCAATGGTGGGTCCTAATATGTGATAAAGATGAGGTGACATGTTGTGGGGTGTAGTACTCCATTTTAGGACATGGATTTGTCCTTAGTTATCACATGTTGGTTATCACATGGTGCAAAAGATAAGAGGTCATGTATGGATTAAATTTATAAATGGACCCATGATTATTATGTGTGGAGAAATATAAAAGGTGACTATAACACCTTTTGAACTTGTGTATTCACATTTAATAAGAGGAGATGATGAACATTATTGCATATTTTCCTCACATGTGTGAGTGGAGAATAATTCTTAGAGTCACACGGGGTGGCTTGGATCTTGTCCAAAGTAGAGAATCCACTTTGTTGACACTTTGAAATGAGGATAATAAGAACACTATTGAATTTTTGGACTCAATTTTAGAAGTAGGGAACACATTTTGGATCCATAAAGAGGTGGCCCATGTTCTTTCCTAAAGTGATTATGCTTTGATGTATTTTGCACATGGTGACACAACTTAATGAGATCATATGACATGCCACTCATGTGTGGGTTTAATTTCTAAAGGGACACTATGAATTTATCTTTCTCTCCCTTTCTCTCATGTAAAATGCTATAAAGCATTACATTCTCGTTTATATTTATGAGAAGACCATTTAGGGCTATCCAATTTTGGATCATTTTTTTAGGTTAGATACTGGAAGGCATGGAAATGTACATCAAGATATTATATTTTGTTTTAGTTAAGTTGTTATTTTAAACATCTATTAGGTCTTTCATTTATGTGAGTTTAAATTATGTTAATAGTTGTTAACTGTCATTTAACCCCATTAGTTTGTATGGTATTTGTCAAGCACAAGTTTGTAGTGGAATTTTCTTTCATAGTTATTAATATTTAGTATTATATTTACATCTATTGTTAGTTGTAGAAATAGATTTTTGATTAAATTTTTTATTATAAATATAATTTTGTATATAGTTTTCTTTTTTTAATCTATTTCACTTTTTATGTTAAGAGTATGTCCATCCAAAATATAAGGTGCCATTTTGTTGTTAGTGTCAAAGTAAATTAAAAAAATAGTTTACAGTAGGTGAATCAGAGTCAAGTCATTTAGTCTTAGAGTCATTATAAAAATTATAAAAATAAAAAACATTGCCACACAAAAGCATTTTTGCTTGTACATGATGCCCTAGTTAATGGGAATATTGTTATCAACAACATGATCTTTATCAAGATATCAGTTCAGTAAGTAGTATCACATATTGGAGGTCAGAGGAATGAAGGAAGGATGTTTCTAGAGCCTCTCATCAGTCACAAATGATGGGGCCTAGAATGTTTTGGTGACATTTTGTGTGGTGTGTTTTTATTATTTTCATAATATGTTTTCAAAATAAGAATAAAAGTAAATGCCTATTTAAAATATGTATTGTATGTTGTTCCAAACATAATTCCTTATTTTATAAATATTGTGAAAGGATAAAAATACAGTAATTAAATTCATGGATCTTGAAAGGATTTGTAATAGATATCAAAAAAACCATAGGAGGTGAATAGTGTTTTAGAAATAGTTATTTATGGAAATACCATAAATACATTACTTATTTATGGAGATGACCCCCAGTGACACATCTATTATAAGAATTTAAATTAAATATGGGATGCATTCCTTCACATAGTATTAATCATGTGTAGCAAGATTGTGTTAGTAGTATACAGACCTAAGAGTATATAGTGCTATATAATTTGATTCGTTTCATTCATGTGAAACTTTATGGTAATCCTATAAAACCATGAGACTAGTAAGGATATATTTATGTCAAGGTCAAGATCCAAATAGGGCATGCAAAAAGGGATGCTAATACTATAGGTGAGAGTGTGAATGTTTTTGCACCCTATATAAACAAAGATCGGGAATGCTAGGGATTAGTTTATCACATTATGTGAGTTTACATATTTACTAAGTGGTAAATATAATATTGGTGAGTTTTTATGTTTTCTTCAGTCATAATATTTTACAAAACATTACAAACATATCTTATTTGTTATACTATGGGGATACATGAGAGATATTCGTGGATATTTTATATCCCCAATTATAGGAAATAGTTTTCCAATATAAATATTGTATTAAAAAATGGTTTGAGATATGAAGAAGAAATAATGTATGGCGTGAATACGTTATTAAAATATTACTTTGTGTTTTTCTTATTTTATTTTATATGATTCATGCCCAAATCTAAATCAACAGCTTCAATACAAGTGGAAGATACAAGATTTACTATTCAAATTGACTTATACTATAATTTTTTTTGTCTATATGTGAAAGGTGCTATGGTTTTCTTGAGGAAAAATACAAATATGTTATGCTTACTAATATAAATATGATATGGGGTGAATTTTTCCTTGGAGGAACCTTTTTGTCTTTGGTAATCATCAATCTCGAAAGGAAAATGGCATAGATTTCCTTAGCATGCTTCTTGTCTTTTATGAATATTCACCCATGTCGAGAATGGCATATTTTTTGGGCCTCCTTTGTTTCTATCTAATTCATCAATTGTAACTCTATAAATAAATTTATTCTTTTCTTGGTTGAATAGTCTAGTTTGGTAGAAGTGAGGATATCCTTATTAGTGAGATGTTGCCAAGTATCTATGAGTTTTAGAGGAAATATTTAAATGAAGCATTATGTATGAGGTTTGGGAGACTAATGGTAGATAATAAAAATTTGGGAATAAGATTTTAAATCCTCCTTGGCATGTTGAGGCCAAGTTTTGTATGTGTGTAGGGTGAAGCTTGTTGAAGCTTATGTAATAGGAGGAAGAGATTTAATGAGAAGTGTGATTATTTTAGTAGATGAGTTTCTGAGATGATTATGTGTTTGAGAGTGACATGCATTATTGAATCCATAAAGAGGTATCAAAGATAAATTATGATGAGGAGTTGAATTTTTTCACATAAAGTGGTATTAGATCAAATTATAATTACTTTGGAATGTTTATTATAGGTATGAGAGAAGCCTTGGAAGAGTAGATATATTGTGAGAAAGGTTCTATTATGAGTCTATTTTAAGTTTGAAGATGAAACACAAGATTAAATGAGCACCATGAAATTAAAATGTGGAGAAGTTAAAGTAAATCCAAGCATGCTTGGATATAATGATGGAACATATGCCAGAGGAGGAGATTCAATGGAATGGTTCGTTGATGAGGAAGACAGTGAAGTGGCCTATGAGTCTAATGATTGAGATGAGGAAGAGGCAAGAGTTGATACTCACCTTAGAGAGAGAAGAGGAGAATAAAATAGCCATTAAATTTGTTTTGGATGTGCCATTGGCATCCCATAGTGAGATTGAATAGCATGAGGATAATTCAAGCATTGAAGAGGAATAATGCATCCTAGACGAGATGCATGTGGTATAATACTATCACAATTTAGGGTTGCATATGGAGGAATTTTGCATGCATGTAGTGTTGTGGAGAGAGGAAAAAAGACACAAAGTAATGTTTCAAGTTCTCATGATGAAATCTTAGCAAGAGGAGGATGTGAAAGCTAGTACACATGAGGAGAAGTATAGATGATGATGTTGCACCCATGAAAGAGGAGCTATAAGTGGTGATGTATGTTGGTGTTGTAAGTGATCTAAAAGTTGGTTGGATAAGTTGTGCATAAATAGAATTTAGATTTCAATGGAGGTAGACATATAATGATGGCTATAATCCCATAAGAGGATGTAATATGTATGAAAGAGAATATTGGTAGAGGAGGAAAGTTTAATGTTGAAAGTGTGATATCACAAGGAGGAGAGAAGGAAAAATAGCAAGTAAAATCTAGAAGTAGAGGAGGAAAATGGGTGAGAACTTGGTGAGGTAGAATGGGATGACATGATCATCAAACTTTGTGACTATTAGATTAGTTCTTCCACTTACCCAATGCATGTAATAAATAGATCACATTATAATACCTTGGGTGTCTAATGTGGGAACATCGAAGTATTCATGCAATATTGCATCAACAAAAATTAGAGTGGTGGGAATTTTTACTTTTTTATATAATAAATGACAATAGTACAATCAAGGAAATCATAGGATCTAAATTGGTTTTAATTTGAGGAGAATTATGTGGATAAAAAAAATTATTCAATGATGAAAAGGTGGACACTAGTCATGTTTCTTAGGTAGCATGGGTGACACATTACTTACAAGGAAAACAAAGGGCTTGATGTTGACTTCCATTATGAGAGTGGGTCGAAATTGTAAGTGGGGACAAAACATAATGGCTTGAGATTAGTCAAAAATGAAATCTACCATCTTTTGGAAGCTTATACAAGTGGAGGAGATAAGTTTTATCATCTAATTGACCTCTACTTTACCTTTATGTCTCTATGTGATAGATGGCATGGTTTTATTAAGGAATAATCTAAATCCATTTTCCTTAGTCATCCAAGTGTGATATTGGGAAGATTTGTCCTTGAAATAATCTTTTTGTCTTTTGTAATCATCAATTCCACAAGGAAAATGGCATATATTTCTAGTGGATACTTCTTGTCTTTTTTCAAGATTCGCCCATGTGTATAAGGTGCCATTTTTGGGGATCCTTTGTTTCTATTTCATTCATCTCTTTTAATCCTATAAATAAACCTACATTTTGTGTTAGGTTGTGAAACCACTATTTACAGGTGACTATTCATGGGCACTGTTCATATTAACTATTCATGTTGGTGTGGCATGTTGAGATAACATCTTGATGATTTGGCATGTGGATTTGTAGATGATGTGGAATATAGGTGATGTGAAAGGAAGGAGATGTGGTAGAAGGGCCCATGGTGGGTCCTAGTATGTGATAAACATGAGGTGACATTGTGTGTAGCATATTACTCCACTAGAGGACATGGATTTGTACTTAATTGTCACATATGGGTTATCACAAGGTGAAAAATATAAGAGGTCATGTATGGGCCAAATTTATTAAGCAAACCATGATTCCCATGTATGGACAAAGTTAAAAGTTGATTGAAACACCTTTTGGACTCGTGTGGTCACATAGAGTAAGAAAATAAGATGAACAAGATTGTAGATTATCCTCACGTATGTGAGTAGGGTATAATTATTGAAATCACATGGGGTGGCTTTGATCTTGTCTAAAGTGGAGCATACACATTTTTTATCCTTATAAATAAAGAAAATAAGAAAAATACTATGTGTTGGGTCTCACTTTTAGAAGCACATTTTGGATCCACATCGAGTTGGCACATGTGTATTGTCTAAAGAAAAGATGCTTTGAAGACTTTTGCACATAGTAAAAACATTATGGAGATCGCATGACACCCCACTCATAATTGGATCAAATTTATAAGGGACCACTATAAAATTATCCCTCTCTCTCTCATGTAAAATGCTATAAATCATTGCATTTTCATTTACATTTGGGAGAAGCCCATTTGGGGTATCTACTCTTTGATCAATGTTACAAGTTAGAGTTTGAAATGCATGGAATATTAACTCACCTAGATTATTTGGTTGCAAAAATAATCAATGCTTAGGTGGTTCAAGCATATAAGGCTTAGATGAAAGCATGGCTCACCTAGTTTTTATGCAATTATGGATACCCTTGAGGGTAGTGGTTATAGCCTCTAAGGCTAAGAATGCTTGGCTCATCTAGATTAAGACATGGATCTTCAAGGCTTGTTATCTCAACTCATGAATATAGAGTTTTATTCTTTGGTGCTCACCATGGATGCTATGGTGTTAACATCATGATGGAGTTACATGTTGCATCTTGGAGGTTGGATCCTACAAAGCTTAGTTGTAATCTTGGTTCACCTGAGTGTTTGTAACCATGAAAAATGATTTATTGAGAAGATCTGAAGTTTTATAGAGAGACTTTCTAATGGAATATGAAGTATGGATGCTTCTTATACCCTTCAGTTTTTCCTAACTAGTTTAATAGGGTTTTTATGTAGATCTTGTGTAATGTGTTATTTCCTATTGTTTATGTTTTTATTATATCTTGTTTTTAATTTTCAAATTTATTTTACTTTAAAATGTATTAGCTTAATTAGGATACTATTTCCTAATAAGTCATATTAGATCCATGGTTTTTGGCTAGTATGTGCAAGTAGGATCTACAAGTGGAAACCAAGATATGAAATAAAGGGAAAAAAATTACATGGTAGGTATTTAGCTCTTGGTAGAATATGGAGAATGGAGAAGAAGATGAAAAAGATTTACTAGATATATTAGCACCCATATAGTGCTCCTAATGAAGAATCAAATATATAACTTGTGGTGGATCAAGATGGTCTCCATTGGTTTATATGGAGGGTGATGAAAAGGCATGTACCTTGTTATATTCTTAGTTGGTGAAGAGGTACAAGTAATGGGATCCTACTGCCACTATGTGTGAGTCAAGATGATAAAATTCCATGTAGAGGAGGTACAAGAAACTTGATATTGAACTTAGTGGATGGAGAAGAACAAAAGACTTGAGGTTCCATGGAAGGAAAAGACCATGTGTGTGACATGTAGTAAAGCAAGATGTAATTTGAATATATATTTAAGGCTCAAAACCAAGTAGTTGCATTGATGCACTGAGTAACAAGGAAACTTATGAATAACTCTAGATGAGTACCATGTTGAGCATGGTGTAAACTAGTTTTCTACATGTAGAATTTAGGTGCTGAATTTTATGGGTTCCTCTATCTTATTATTGAAGTAGATCAAGATGGATGGAGATAAAAAGAGAGTGGAGGTTACATTGAAGGAGAAATCTATGTGTGTGACCTACAGTATAGCAGGATGTAACTTGAGTGTATCTTTGGGGCTCAAAAACTTGGTAGGTATAGTGATACACTGAGTTATGTAATAACTTCCCAAGAACTATAGATGTCTACCATGTTGATCATGGTGGATATAGGTATGATACATATGTTAAAGACTAGTGTTGACTTCTATTTTTTTCTCTCCTGTTGATAACTAATATCATATGACAGTGTGTACTTATTGTTGTTCAATGTTGGAGTAGTTGGTTTCCTCGATGATGATCTCATGATGAGATGGTGTAGCCAAAAGGATATGAGGATGAGGAAAAGAGTTTCTTGTTTGCTTAATTGAAGACTATATGAGTTTTAATAGACATGCTGATGTGGTAAAGGAATACCTTCATAGAGAGCCAAGGTTTAATAGAAGCTGTTACTATGTGTAGATGGTATGTTGGTTATAGTCCCCAACATGATCAATGGTGAGATGACTAGGGTAACTAGGATGAGATGAAGGATAAAATTAGGGATGGAGATGCATAATGGACATAAAGAAATAAAGTCAAGTATCTCACCTCTTATGGTTATGAGCTATTTTCTTGAGTATTGTCAAGGAGGATAAGACATGGTTATCTTATGTATTGGATTCATTGAGAGTACGAAATCTTGATGAAATCCATGGTGTGTACTAGACCAAATACTTCTAATCATTGTGAGTAGTGAGTGTTTCATGGCATAATCCTAAAGAAGGATGGGTCTATGGTAAAGTGAGAGTCAATTCAAGTTCATGTAGTTTTCTTTGGAAGTGCATATGTTTACAAAGTCATTCAAGGTAGAGAATTTTTAGTAGTTCATAAAAGTGAAATTATGGGCATATGTGTGAGCAACAATCAGCATTGAAGAAAACATATATGATGTTTGGATGGAAACTGGTTCGCATAAGACATAGGTATGTTAAGGTCCTATGTATATCACTTCAAATGGGAGATTTTTTGGGTGTGAATCCACTATTCATAGGTCATTATTCATGGGCACTATTTAAAGTCACTATTTATGGTAATGTGGCATGTTGAGATGGTATCTTGATGATGTGTCATGAATGTGACATGACATGCAAGTGATGTGGTTGGAGGTCCCATGATGGGTTCCAATATGTGATCAAATTAAGGTTACATGTTGTGGGGTGTAGTACTCCATTATAGGACATATATTTATCCTTAGTTGTCACATGTTGGTTATCACGTGGTGCAAAAGACAAGATATCATGTATGAATAAAATTTATAAATGGACCCATGATTCCCATATGTGGAGAAAGTCAAAAGGTGATTCCAACACCTTTTGTACTTTTGTGACAAATTTTTGCTCGCAGGCCAGAATTGTTCGCCTTCTCCCCTTGCTTTCAAAAAATGATCATTTCTAGGTTATACAGTGCAATGGCATTGTTTATTCCAGCTCAGTTCAATACTTTGGTCATTGACCTGGCACTTTGGTTTAGTAGTTTGTTGTTCTGGCCTAGTTCAAGTTCATGTTCACGTCATTGCATGAGGCAGGGGCTTTAAAGAAGAAATCGAGTGAAATTCAAGTCAATAAAAAAGGGTCGAGCACATTTCAAGGTCAAAATCTTCAGCTTAACATCAATGGAAAGGACCGCAAACATGCAGTTAGTGGCAAAATTGTCATGCACAACAGTTGAACTGCCATGAGTGGCAGAATTGCCGTGCATGACAATTGAACTATCATGAGCGAAAAAATTGCCGTGCATGGCAGTTGAACTACCGTGAGTGGCAAAATTACTGCACACGGTAGTTGAACTGTTGCGAGTTGAAAAATTGCGATACATGGTAGTTGAACTACCATGAGTGGCAAAATTGCTGTGCACGATAGTTGAACTCTTGTGAGCAGCAAAATTACCTACCATAGCCCACAAAAGGCTACAGGGAACCAAGCCATTTAGGGCCTGACGCAGTTCAAAACTTGGGGAAATATTAAAACAAAAGCCCATAGAATTTTGAAGCCCACTAACAGCCCATGAAAGTCGCAGACCTTCCAAAGCAGACTGCAGTAAGGTTAAGGCGGTCCATGCACAAAACAAGGGTGTTACAAAAAGAAGTTAGCAGGTCACAGGAAAGCTAGTGGGGATGAGGACATACTATGAGGACGTCAAAGTTTATAAAAATAAAGGATAACAGTTTGTTTTAAAAAGCAAGAAAATGCTAATCAAGAAAGAGCTAGAAAGAGAAGTGACCAAGCCAATGCCCACACGACAGTCAGTGGATTGAGCAGTAAAATTATTGCTCACAACATTGAGTGGCAAATTTACCACTCACAACATTCCATGGGGAAAAAGCTTGCAAAACACAAAAAAATGCCCAACTAGCTAGCAGAAGAGCAAGTTACATGCAAAACGAGGAAGGCAAGCCGAGACCAGAAAAGGACAAAATAACAAGCATGGCCCCAGCATATTTCTAATGTCATTAATAGTGTTTTTCCATTTCCCAATGAAGACTCAAGTAGCCACTTGAAAGCAAAGTGCCAATGAGTCTCCTCTTGGCTTTTCCATATAAATGGGCAGACTTGGTCATTTTAAGGGGATCTGCTCCATTTTTGTAAAGAGTACAGCTCTACAAATTTTCCACCTGAATCAATAAAATATAGTTTTGCCTCCATCTTGGATAGATTTTTTGTGTATGTCATGAGTATTATTTGTGTTTAGTCATTATCTTGGATGCTTTCACATGTTAATGCCAACAGACCAACCATCTACAAGGTGCCAGTTTTGCAGCTGAAAGGAGAAGAGCAATATTTGAGAAGGACAGAATAGAGGAAGTTGCTTGCAAGTGTGCATTCCACAGTACCTTGCTAAACCTATGTTATGTATTTTCCATTATAGCCTCCCTATTAGTCTTAGCAGCCTGTTTCTTCTGCCAGATGTATAGAGTATATTTGCATTTTCTTGATTCTGAGAGTGGATGTGGAAGGTCAACCTTTTTCTTGTATCACCTCTTTTAGAGTAGGTTGTTTGCTTTCTTGCACTTTCTTCTCCCTTTTCATCCCCCCAATTTATAGCTATATATATATATATATATATATATATATATATATATATATATATATATATATATATATATATATATATGCCTATACGTAAATTGCGCTGCCTGAAACAAACAAGATACGTCAAAGGGAACTAGCCCATACCTAGAGACTCTCTTCTCCTGCTTCACCATCCCACAAGAAAGAGAGGAGTTTCCATGTTGTGGGGAGAGGGTAGGAACCCATTTTCCTACCACCGGGTGCAATCTCCAGCGTCAATAATTTTGGCACGCCCAGTGGGACTATGTTTTTATCAGTTTTTAATGCAGTAGTATTTTGAGATTGAAGCTAGTCCAGCTATAGTCATTTCAAAGATTTCCAGCATCTAGCAACTCCACTGGTAAGAGCTCAGTTCTTTATTTTAAAACTAGTCACTTAAACTTCTATGCCAAAGGTTACCACAAGGTCAGCTTCAAGAGGGGTCCCTTTTGAATTCATTGAGCTACCTTTAAACTCTGCTAAAAGGCTCGAGTTTGAAAGAACTCGCCCTTATCCATTAGTAAATCCTCCTAGACTTGTCGCTAAGAACATCAACCCAGCTCAGCCATAGTTATAGCCTGTTCCAACCATGGCATTGCCTTTTACAGCTTTCTGTGGTGAAAGCCCCTTAAACCTCCCATGCTATGATCCAATCCTAGGAACAGATCTCAAGAATGTACTTTATTTTGATGGAGTGGGACCTATTACAGTTGTTGATCATATCAAGAATTTGCCAACCTTTGCAATATTCACAATATAACAGAAGAAAACATTGCCATCAGACTGCTAGCTTTGTCTCTGAAAGGGAAAGCTCTCGACTGGTATGGTACCTTGCCTGTGAATTCAATACATTCTTGAAATGAAATGGGCACCCATTTAACCGATCATTTTGGGGAAAAAAGTGATGGCCTCTCTCTTGCAGAGTAGCTAACAATTATAAAGAGAGCTCCACACGAGTATATGCAGGACTTCAACACGCGGTTTCAAAAGACTTGGGATAGAATTCCCGTCTTGGTAAGGCCAACTCCCAGGTATGCTTTATTTTACTATTTAAAAGCATTAAACAATGATATTGTTGTGATGATCCAATCTATGGGAGGGCACATATTTCCTGTTGCTTATGACATCACCAAAGCATCCGAGAATTGCTTGGTACAAGCCAAAAAGATCACTCCTAGGCCCAACATGCCACTTTTCCTAGAGACGCTACCCCTTATATAGTCTATTGTTCCCACAATTGCTCCCCTGCCCACCATTGAGAAGCCAGCTATTGTTTTGTCAAATTAACTACATGAGGTTAAAAGCTTGTTACAAAACATGTCAAATGAAATTGTAGCTCTTAAAAGGCAACAAGCTCAAAATAATAAGCTAAATCTGGGTCATCAACATTATGGATAAGCACCTAAGACCCCTTTTTAAGGCTATAATCAAGGACAAGGTCAACTTGCCTAGACCAGACCTTATCAAAATTATAACTCAGGCCCCTCTTCATCATCTAAAGCCATGGTGCTGATTCAGAATAATTTTGTATAGGGACAGCCCAGCTGTTCGACCATGGGGCATGGTCAAGAGTAAGCTGTCCATATGAATGACATGATGAATTTTTTTCAAAATTCAGAAAACCAGGCTGCTGATCATTCCCAATTTTTTGAGTTTCTAGTTTTGCCTAGCACGAGTAACAATCAAACTCAGCCAGATTCTACCCTGATAAATCACGAAGAGGGTGAGCTCTGTGCAATTAATCATGGGGGCACTGCAGACAATTAGGTTGATTACGTTGCAGCCAACATGAGATTTAAAAGAAGAGCAATTGGAGAAGCACAGGCTTTCCCTCAGGTAGCAACAAATCCTCCATCACACCCATTTCAAAGGGCCCCAATTTCTAGACAACCATCTGCACCTCCAGTTCCTCAGTCTATAGCTCTAGCTGGGACCAGCCCTAAGGAAAGCATGAAGGGAATTAGCCCCCAAGTTAATATTGTTGATCAAATGAAGAAATTGCATGTGAGCATTTCTCTATGGGATTCATTGTCTCTTCTAGGACAAAAGAATGTATTAAAGAAAGAATTGCATGAACTAGATCGATAGGCCGTCGCAACAGACACTAATAACGTCTTAATGACAAAAGGGAAGCCTTCTACTATAGGTCAGGTAAAGAAAGAAGAAAAGACTCCCCCTTTTTATGTATCTTTGATCATAGGATATTTCTTAGTACACAATTGTATAATCGACAGTGGGGCCAGCACTTTAGTGATGCCCAAGTGCATTGCTGATAAGATGGGATTAAAGTATGAAGCAATGAATAAAGGAGTTTTGCAACTAGATGGGATGCCTACAAAGACAGTTGGAATCCTGAAAGGATTGAGTTTAACATTGCATGCCTACCCGACATTCTCAATCCCCCATGATATAATGGTAGCAGATGTTCCTCCATATTTTGCAATCTATTTGTCTAGGGACTTTACATCCAAGATAGGTGGCTATCTAGTAGCGAATTGGTCATATCTGGTTTTCAGAACCATGTACGGGACCAAAGTGAAAATTGAATCCAAGCCACTCTACAAGGATCACCTAGAGCCCTATTCACCCAAGGCAGCAAATGTCAGTTACACTATCATCGATCCAGAAGAGTCTCAGATAGACAAATCTTCATCTTTTGCTCTTGAAGGAGTCACAGATCTACTCTTGGATGAGTAGGGAAGTGATAACTTTGAGTAAGATCCTTATAAGTTTATTGAGGAGGCAGACCTTGGTGTCTATTGCTTGCATGAATAAGGCACCGTCATGCCCAATATAATGAAGGAGAACAAGGAAGACCTTGGCCTATGGCAGCTATACTTCAACAATTCCAAAAGTAAACTGGGTGCTGGTGGTGGGGCAATGTTAGTTTCCCCTTCTAAAGAAAGGTACTTTTTAGATTTCCATTTCTAGTTCTCTTGCACATGTGATGTTGCAGAATATGAGTCTTTGATTCATGGACTTGAGTGGGCAAGAAAGAGAGGGATAAGGAAATAGCAAATCTTGGGGGACAGTGAACTAATTGTGAACCAAATAAGAGGCCTGACCCTGACCAAGAACTCCTTGCTAAAGTCTTACAAGCACAGAGTCTGGGACTTGATGGAGGATTTCCTTGCTCTTAACATTACCTCGATTCCTAGGGAACAAAATAAGCAGGCTGATAGGCTAGCAGCTGTTGGTGCCCAATTTGATGTTTCAAAAGAAATAAGTAGGGATTATGGTTCATGCCATTTAAAAGTGGTGGTTCATCCTTCAATTCTAGACAATATTAAAAATTGATAGGTCTTCAAAAGTGACCAGCAGATAGCTCTCTTCTTGTAGGAAGAACCTGAGTTTGCAGTCCATAGTCAAGCAAAATTATAGCATCAATATGGAAATTAGATTGTTCAATTAAAGAACAATAAACTCCCTAAGGGTCTGGTCACACTTGAAAGTATTTTCAATAGAGATGACCAACCAAGAAATGATAAGACATGCATCACTGCCAAAGAGGAGAATTATGAAAAAGTTGAAATCTTCAAAGACAAGTTGCTGGCACCTGGTAAGGTCTACACGTTTGAAGAAAGGCAAGCTTTCATTCTGATGTGTCAGGAGTTTGCTGACATTTTTGCCTAGAATTAGAGTGACTTGAAAGGCTTCGATCCAATACTTGTCTAGCACACCATTGAATTAGATTAAGGTGCAAAACTAGTCACACAAAAATAGAGGCCTATTAATCTGATGATCAAACTCCTTATGTAGAAAGAATTGGTCAAGTTGATTGAGTCTGGCATTATATTTCCGATCAAACATTCCTCATGGTTGGCCAATTTGGTTCTAGTTAGAAAGAAAAATGGGGAGATCAAGCTATGCGTCGACTTTAGAGACCTTAATAAAGTCTCTTTAAAGGATCATTATCCCCTTTTGAACATGGAGCAGATACTCCAAAAGGTAACTGGTTTTGAACATTTCTCCCTCTTGGATGGTTATTCAGGATATAATTAGATTTTGGTACGAGGCTATGACCAATACAAAACAACCTTCACCACTAAATGGGGGATGTTTGCCTACTAGAAGATGCCTTTCAAGATTTCCAATGCTAGTGCTACCTTCCAACGAGCCATGGACATGGATTTCAGTGGTTTGATAAATAAGAACGTGTTGGTATACCTTGATGATATAACAATTTTCTCTAGGGATGTGGGATATCACATGGAGCACCTTAGGCAGATTTTTGAGAGGTGTAGGGAATTTGGCATCTCCCTAAATCCAAAGAAATGTGTATTTTCTATTCATGAGGGAAAACTTTTTGGCCACATTGTGTCCAAGGAAGGTTTGTCTATTGACCCCGAGAGAGTCTGCTCCATTCTAGAGATGTCCCTACCAAAGCACAAGAAAGGCCTACAGAGTTTCTTTGGCCAGATAAATTTCATCTAGAGGTTCCATCTGAGCTTTGCTGAAATAGTTTCACCCCTAAGCTCTATGCTAAGGAAGGGTAAAGAATTCAAATGGACAACGCCAAGAAAAGATAGCTTTGAAGCCATCAAACAGGCTTTGACCCAGGCTTCTGCTCTAATCAGCCCTAACTTCAATAAAGCCCTCAATCTCTATACCTTCAGTAATGGAGAAGTAATATCTGCTATGCTTACTCAAGCAAATAGTGATGACCTCGAGTAACCACTCACCTTCTTCAGCCAAGGGTTAGAGGACTTCAAAATTAGGTACACCTATGTAGAGAAGCAAGTCTTGGCAGTAGTGCACAGCCTGAAGAAATTTAGGTATATGTTGTCAAATAGTAGGATTCATTTCATGGTTCCACATCTTGGTGTCAAGGATTTCTTGACCAATCGAGACTTAAACGAGAAAAGAGCAGGATGGATCACCAAAGTGATGGAGTATGACATAGACATCAAGATCGCCAAGTTGGTGAGAGGAAAGGGCTTGTGTGAATAGCTAGTTGTAGATTTGAGATAAAAGGGTGAAGACAACTTGCTGATACATGACGCAGCCACTGCAAAAGAACCAATTGTCATAAGAGATTAGACGTTGGATATGAGGTGCTTCCTTCTTACGGGTGAATGTCCATAAGGTCTCAGTAGGGCTGGAAGAAGGTATTTCAAACTTTAGTCCCTTCCTTATGTTTTTATTGATGGAGTATTATTTAGGAAGGATCTCTCTGAGGTTCTCCTAAGATGCATTGACCCCAATCAGGCTGACAAGGTATTGGCTGAGTTTCATGATGGGCCAGTAGGTGGCCATTTCATTCCTAAGACCATAGTAGTAAAAATAATGAGAGTTGGCTATTTCTAGCTCACTCTTTTCAAAGATACCTATGCCTAGGTAAGGAAGTGCCAGAAGTGTGCACTTTTTGATGGAAAACAGTGATTGGTTTCCATGCCCCTATAGCCCATTCAAGTTAAACAACCATTCATGTAGTGGGGCCTAGATTTCATAGGGATGATCAATCCTCCCTCTAGTGCTAGACACAAATGGGTCCTGACTACTATAGATTATTTCACCAGGTGGGTGGAAGCCATTGCTTTCAAGGAAGCAAATGAAAGCACAGCCTTAGATTTTTATGAGGACTTAGTGACACGTTTTGGGGTCCTAGCCACCATAATCTCAGATAACCTTGGCTTTTCTGGGAACCAAAACTAGTGAATGGGTGCTAATGTATGGTATATACCTCAGCACTTCGTCAAATTACTACTTGCAGGGAAATGGACTGGCTGAGTCCACTAATAAAAATTTAATCAGAATTATAAAGAGGACCATGGAAGAAAATTAGAAAACTTGGCATGCCAAGTTGAAAGCAGCTCTATGGGCCGATCGAACCACTCTGAAGAGATCAATCAAAAATTCTCCATATACACTTGTGTATGAAAGGGAAGCAAGGCTTCCTGTCTCACTCAAATTGCCAGCACTGGACCTCGCTCATCAGATGTAGTTAGAAGAAGGAACCAGCATGGAAGTCAGACTGTGTGAACTAGTGGAGCTCCAAGAGATAAGGGACCATGCCATCGCTACCATGTCTAGTCGCCAGTAGCAAATAAAAATACACTTCAACAAGAAATCTTCATCAAAGGATTTCTCTGAAGGAGACATTGTTTTGAAAAGGGACGAAGAAAGAGCTAAGCCCAAAAAACATGCAAAATTTGATGCCCTCTAGAGCGGTCCTTACATGATTACTCAGTGCAAGCAGTATAACGCATTCTAGCTCTCCAGGTTGGATGGCAAAGAATTACGTATCCTAGTCAATGGGATACATCTGAAGCATTGCCACTAATTTTTGGTTCAGCTATACATAGTTTCCCTTGTTTTCTTTCTTGTTTTCCCTAAGTGCAGTTCACACGGTTAGTTGTTTTTAGCCTTGTGTGTTTCCCTTTACGTGTGGGGGTAAATTTTATGTATTTGATTTTGGGATTATCAAAGCTATTGTGAACTCTCTTCAAAGTCACCATCTGACTCTGCACCCAATGGATATTCAAAGGCAACTGGATCCTAAGCATAGCAGGTAAGCTTCCCTTGTGAGTCGCCAATCTGTTGACTAATTTTTGCTCACAGGCCAAAATTGTTCACCTTCTCCCCTTGCTTTCAAAAAATGATCATTTCTAGGTTATACAATGCAATGGCTTTGTTTATTCTAGCTCGGTTCAATACTTTGGTCATTGGCCTAGCACTTTGGTTCAGCAGTTCGTTGTTCCGGCCTAGTTCAAGTTCATGTTCATGTCCTTACATGAGGAAAGGGCTTCAAAGAGGAAATAGAGTGAAGTTCAAGTCAATAAAAAAGGGCTGGGCACATTTCAAGGTCAAAATCTTTAGCTTAATGTCAATGGAAAGCACTGCAAACATGCAGTCAGTGGCAAAATTGTCGTGCACGGCAGTTGAACTGCCATGAGTGGCAGAATTGCCACACACGATAGTTGAACTACCGTGAGTGGTAGAATTGCCATGCATGGTAGTTGAACTATCGTGAGTAGAAAAATTGTTGTGCATGACAGTTGAACTACCATGAGTAGCAAAATTGCTGCGCACGATAATTGAACTATCATGAGTGGCAAAATTGCCATGCACAACAGTTGAACTATCATGAGTGGCAGAATTGCCTGCCACAGCCCACAAAAGGCCATGGGGAACCAAGTCATTTATGGCCTGACGTAGTTCAAAACCCAGGGAAATCTTAAAATAAAAGCTCATAGAATTTTGAAGCCCACCACCAGCCCGTGAAAGTCGCAGACCTTCTAAAGTGGCCCCAAGTAAGGTTAAGGCGGTCCACGCACAAAACAAGGGTGCTATGAAAAGAAGTTAATAGGCTGTAGGAAAGCCAGTAGGGATGAGGATGTCCTATGAGGACATCAAAGTTTAGCAAAATAAAGGATAACAGTTTGTTTTAAAAAGTAAGAGAATGCTAATCAGGAAAGAGCCAGAAAGAGAAGCGACCAAGCCAATGCCCACACGACAGTCAGTGGATTGAGCAGTAAAATTATCGCTCACAACATTGAGCAGTAAATTTACCACTCATAACATTCCGCAGGGAAAAAGCTCACAAAACACAGAAAAAAGGCCCGACTAGCTGGCAGAGGAGCAGGTTACATGCAAAATGAGGAAGGGAAGCTAAGACTAGAAAAGGACAAAATAGCATTGCCCCAGTAGATTTTTGATGTCATCTACAGTGTTTTTCCCTTTCCCAATGAAGACTCAAGCAACCACTTGCAAGCAAAGTGCCAATGAGTCTCCTCTTGGCTTTTCCATATAAATGGGCAGACTTGGTCATTTTAAGGGGATCTGCTCCATTTTTGTAAAGAGTATAGCTCTACAAATTTTCCACCTGAATCAATAAAATACAGTTTTTCCTCCATCTTGGATAGATTTGCTATGTATGTCATGAGTATTATTTGTGTTTAGTCATTATCTTGGATGCTTTCACAGGTTAATGCCAACAGACCAACCATCTACAAGGTGCCAGTTCTGCAGCTGAAAGGAGAAGAGCAATATTTGAGAAGGACAGAATAGAGGAAGTTGCTTGCAAGTGTGCATTCCACAACACCTTGCTAAACCTATGTTATGTATTTTCCATTATAGCCTCCCTGTTAGTCTTAGCAGCCTGTTTCTTCTGCCAGATGTATAGAGTATATTTGCATTTTCTTGATTCTGAGAGTGGATGTGGAAGGTCAACCTTTTTGGTGTATCACCTCTTTTAAAGTAGGCTGTTTGCTTTCTTGCACTTTCTTCTCCCTTTTCATCCACCCCAATTTATAGCTGTATATATATATGCATGTACATAAATTGTGCTACCTGAAACAAACAAGATACATCAGAGGAAACTAGCCCATACCTAGAGACTCTCTTCTCCTACTTCGTCGTCCCACAGGCAAGAGAGCAGTTTCCATGTTGCGGGGACAGGGCAGAAACCCATTTTCTTGCCATCGGGTGTAATCTCCAGTGTCAACAGTCACATAGAAGAAGAAGATAATATGAGCATTATTATATATTATCCTCACATATGTGAGTGGGGAATAATTATTGGAGTCACATGGGGTGGCTTGGATCTTGTCTAAATTGGAGCATCTACTTTGTTTTCCCTTAGAGATGAAGATAAGGAGAACACTATTGAGTGTTTGACTCACTTGTGGAAGTAAAAAACATATTTTGGAGTGACAAGTAGGTGGCCCATGTTCTTTCTTAAAGTTAAGATGCTTTGATGAATTTTTCACATGGTGATATACATTATAGACATCACATGGCATGCCACTCATGTATGGTTTTAATTTCTAATGGGACACTATGTATTTATCTTTCTCTCCCTTTCTCTCATGTAAAATTCTATAAAGCATTGAATTATCCATTGTATTTCTGACAAGACCATCTAGGGCTATCCAATTTTAGATCATTTTTTAAGTTAGATATTGGAAGGAATTTAAATGTATCTCACCTAGATGAGTGGGTTGTAATAGTCATTCATTCTTAGGTGGTTAGAGCCTGTAAGCCTTAGCTTAGAGCATGGCTCACCTGGTTTGTATGTAAGCATGGAGATGCTTGAGGTTACAGGTTAGAGCATTTAAGGATAGGAATGCTTGTTTCACCTAGATGAATAGATTGAACTTGGAGGCTTGTCATCTCATCTCATAGATATGGAGGTTGATGCTTTGGATCTCGAATTGGATGTTATAGTGTTAACATCATGATGGAGTAAAATGTTGCATCTTGGAGGTTGGAACCTATAAGGCTTAGTTTCAAGATTGGCTCACCTAAGTGCTTATAAGAACTAGAAAGGAGTTGTTGAGAAGAACTTATGTTGTAAAGATTTTTTTTATGGAATATGAATTTTTGATGCTACCTTTGCCCTATGGTTTTTCCCTAGCTAGTTTGTAGGGTTTCCTCATATATATTGTGTAATGTGTTCTCTCCTATTGTTTATGTTTTTAATATAAATTATTTTTTATTTCCACATTTTTTAAAATTATACATGTGGTATTTTTTTCCTAACACTTTGCTTAGTAGAATAGGCTAGTTTAGTAAAAGTGAGGATATAATCTTGGGTGAGATGTTTCCATGTATATCTAAATTGTAGAGAAAATATTTAATGAATTTTTATATATGAGGTTTGTGACACTAGTGATAGACAAGAAATATTTGGAATAAGCTTTGAAATCCTCCTTGGCATGTCGAGGCCAAGTTTTTTACGTGTCAGGAGTGAAGATTCATTGAATTTTATGTAATGTGAGGAAGATTTTAAATGAAGTATGAGGATTTTATGAGATGAGTTGATGACATGATTATGTGTTTGAGAGTTACATCTATTGGTGAATCCATAAAGTGGTATCAGGGTTCCATTGAGATGAGGAACTGAATATGTTCTCATGTCCCATTATGTATGTCTCCTAATTATTTTGGTCTTCCTCGCCATATTATTTTCCCATTCAAGACCAAACATGTAATTGAGAAGTCCTTATCAAGAGTATCCAACTCACTCTCATAGTCACCTATTATAAAAATTATATAGGATGAGAATTATGTGTAAGAATATGCAAACAAATGATTATATCAACTTCAAGATTTCATGCAATCTAATAATGCACAATTCCTAAAAAAATGGTCTAAATCCTTAAAGGGATTATATTTTGAGGGTATTTCTCTTGATAACCATAAATTATGAAATGTTTGGGGCCTAACAGACTTAGTTCATAAATATGTTTTGAGAGATTTTAATAAAACATTTATAGATATGGGCATTCTCTACCTTCAATAACTTAAGGTGGCATATTTCATTCTTTTTCCTATTGCCAAAAATCCTCATTTTCAAAGGCAGTCATGATCTAGGTTATGTTCACCTCATTACATTTATTTATCTAAAATGGCATTTGAACTATGTGTACTCTATCTTTAACGCTTCCTATTATGTCATTTGGGGGATTTTTAACATTGATAACTTCTCTTTTGGTATCATTAATGCTTATTCATAAAATTATTCCCATAATATATTTGGTGATTTTATTTTTGGAATGTTGATTCTAATTTTGTATGAGGTATAGACAAAATAAGATCAACATCTGGTTATGTTTTTACATTTGTAGGTGGAACTGTTGGTAAGATATTGAAGCTTAAAAATATTGTTATTGCATCAACTACTGAGGAAGAATAAGTGGCTACTTATCATTCTTGTTAGCAAGTAATTTGGCTAAAGAGAATATTCGGTGAGTTTGTAAGAGAGAAATATAAAATAAAGGTGTCTTTTTTATAGTTAGATTGCAATTTGTTTGGCTAAGAACCTTGCTAATCATAGTATAAAAAATCATATTGCGGTAAAGTATCATCTTGTTAGATAGGTGATGTATGAAGGAAAAGTAACATTTGAAAATTTTCACATATAGGAATATAGTGCTGATATGTTCACAAAATTAGTTTTGTTAGAAAAGTTAAAATGGTTTTTGTCTTGTCTTGGCTTGTAAAAAGGTGATGAGTTGGTGAGTAAGATATTAGGTAGAAATTATTGTCAAGGTGGAGATTATTAGATATGTGACAAAAAATTTAAATTTTATATCCTTTCATGGTTTAGTTTATAGCCCACTCTTTGACAAACGGAATGGGGGGGGAGGGGGATGGGGCGTGAGGGGTGGGGGAAGGTGTTGTTAATGCCCTCCCTCCCATCCCCCCATTATTATTGTCATTGGGTTCATTGGAATAGAAACATCCTATAAATCCTCCCTGGTCAAAGTTTAAGGGTAGCACCCCCTCAATAAAATTTCTTGTTAAGTTGTGGAACTAAAAGCTTCACTGATGTGCTAATGTGGAGGTTGCTTGGTTACAAAGTAACTGACATCGGTCAGAGCCAATGGACATCGGTTAGGCATCAACCGACATCGGTTATCTCTAGCTATACAGAAATCAGCATCGATTAGTGGTCGACCGCATCGATCAGATTTAGATCAACATCGGTCATTTGTGCATTTCTAGCACTGTTCTAATTTTAGATGAATTATTAGTTTACATGTAAAGACTAATTTTAGTCTTGTGTCTACTTTTCTAATTATTGTTTGCTTTGGGTTCTATTTAAGAGACCCATTGCCTGTATTGTAATTAAGGGAAGATCAACTCAATAGTTGAGTTAGTTGTAATTGATTGAGAGAGAGAGAGAGAACTCTTGAGGGAGAATTATTGTACACCCAAGAGGTGTGGAAAGAAAGAGATTTCTTCATTGTATTTCCGATTGAAAGAGTTCTAATAGAGATTGGTTGTTTCTTGTATCTCCTCTTATTTGTTGTTTTTGATTTCTAGTTCCTTATTACTTCTAGTTTAATTATGTGCTTAGTTGCTTAAACAAAAGTAATCAATTATACTCTAAGATCCTAACAAGTGGTTTCAAGAGCCATGAAACACTAACATTTCAAAGAGTCAAACCTTTATTTATAGGAATATATATTCCATTTAATATGTAAATCTATCTAGATAAAGGTAAGACACCATAAGATAGACATCAAGATTGGAAATGAAGAGAAGTAAGGTTTAATTGAATGTTCTTTCTTTACATATATATATATATATATATATATGTATATATATATATGTATATATATATATGTATATATATATATATATATATATATATATATATGTATATATATATATGTATATATATATATGTATATATATATATGTATATATATATATACATATATATATATATATATATATATATATATAAGAGACTAAGGTTCTTCCAATATAAAATCATTACCAAAATTTGTAGTTAACGCAAATCATTAAGATAGTTCAATTGATTCTTGGAGACCCATCATCAATAGGTCAGAAGATATGACTAATTAAGAATAAAAGAGGTGTTTATTCTGATCTTTTCCTTTTTGGTTTTCCATGCATTTTCATTTTCTTTAAGTTGTATATGTTAAAGAGAAACCTAATTAAAATATATTTATAACCTATTTTATTTATTAAATTATTACTATTAATTTATTATAAAATTAAAATAAATTAAGATTAATTATTTTACCCTAACATATTGATTAAAATGTGTATTTCTTAGTATCATTTTAGTTTTATATTTTTATAAGATTGTTAGGTAACTCTTTTTTTACATTTTTTATTTTTTTATTTATATTATTTTCATTATTATGTAGATTTTTATTTAATTTTTACTTGATTTTTTTTATAAAAAAATAATTTCAATTATCTATATATTCATCATCACTAGAATATAAATGAGGACAATTAGCAATATATATTGTTTTTTAATAAAATATAATAAACATAAATAATTTTAATATTATATGAGATGTCTATGTTTAAATTTATTTTTATAATAATTAATCTTTTTTCGTGACTAAATTTTTGTCAGTTATTTCCATATATTATTTTATTAATTAAGAGTTGCGTTTTTGTAAACATATGAATATTTCTTTGTTATGGATGATAATGGATCATAAAAGGTGATCTGAAATCTCAATTTAAAATTTATATACATTTTATTATAAAACCTTCAAAAATATTTTATGGATTATAGAAACATAAATATCTAAGATTTCAAGTGTACATTGAAATAACAAGTTAATTTTAGACACAGACTGTATAAGATTGATTTACATTCTATTTGCACTATTTCAATTATTGATGTTTATTAATTTGAATATTATTAGTGCTTATGGGTCAAAAAAATATTAACATGATAGCTTTTCTATTATATGGTTTTCCATAGACCTTAAAGTATGTTTAGTTTTTTTAATGTTTACATAAAAATATATCCTTTATTTAAAATCATTTTTTTATAAATACACAAATACTCTAGTTAATTTAGGAATTGAAATAGAAATCTAAAAAAATCATTACTCTAAAAATTTATTAAATAAGTGTAATTATTTTAGAGAAGAATAAATATTCATTGAATCATATAATTTATATGTTATTTAAATCATTAAAGGTCCCTTCATTAATATTGTTACTGTATAAAGAGTGTCAAAAAATATAAAAATAATTTTAATATTATTATGTTTATTACATTTATTCATATATATATATATATATATATATATATATATATATGTAATATAAATTTTTAATTATTATTATTTATTTAAATAAAGAAAAAAAATTATGTTTTATAAAAAATCATAGTGAAAGTGTAAGAATTTGATGAGTTTTGAAGATCAAAACCAAGAAAATGCAATCAAAAAAATTGGAACATATTTTTCACTTCATTAAGAAATTTCCTTAATTTTTGACATTTTAAGGAATTGAGAACATTCACATATGGAACATAAAGCCTCCCTTTTAAATATGGTATTCATCCTCTACACTATTTTTTCATTTATGTTAGATGAGCTAAAAATTTAAGATGCGAAAAGCCACAAATTGTTCACATAATGAAATCATTAAAATCTATGATGTTTGTCATTTATGAGACATCTTAGAGTAGTATTGTTCAGGTTGTATATTGTTGATGATTTTAAATGTACTATAGGTGCTCATATTGTTTAAAGAACTCTTCTCATTTTAAGATCTAAAGGATTCAGGGCACGACTTGTAGGTATTTGGCAATTAGGATGCCTGTGGTGAAATAACAATGAAGCAACATAGACTGTTCGACAATATTTATAAATTTTGGTGGCTGGGAGCCACCTTGGTGCCTTATTTTATGAATCTTGATGCTAATTTTTAAAA
The DNA here is from genome assembly GCA_037957365.1 of Torreya grandis. Taxonomy (NCBI): domain Eukaryota; kingdom Viridiplantae; phylum Streptophyta; class Pinopsida; order Cupressales; family Taxaceae; genus Torreya; species Torreya grandis. The sequence continues at coordinate 679,532 of JARHVA010002916.1, read as the reverse complement.
ATTAGTCTATATCTAAACTACTAACTAAAATAAATGGTTATGAACAATGTTTTAAACTAAAGTGAATCATTTTGGGAAACAGCAAAAGGAAATGGTTGAGTAAGAAAGAAATGGTGATTGTTAATCCTTGATTGCGAACATATTTACAATGTTTTAAGAATTATGAAGAATGATCTCAACCATCATATAGTGTAAAGTAGCCTAAGCTCATGTTTCACTACAAACTAGGCCTAATTCTAAAGATAGAGTGACAATACAAGTAAAAAATTGGATTTACTTTTAAAGTTTTACACTACATCTTGATATCTGATGCACATATTTTTTGTAAAGCAAATAAAATGAAGTAATATCAATCTCATTCAACTAACCTAGATTTACACAAGTTAGCAACCCTATAATTAATGATCTAACTTAGTATTTATAGAAAATATACATATTTAAACTTAGACAAGCAATTGAGAAATTTAGCAATCCAAATAAATCAACCCAGATAATTCCCACATAATTCTCTAATCTTTTATATCGATTGCTTAAAATTGGTATCAAATAGCTCAAAGTCCCTCCCATTACAAATGGTAATACATGACTTTATAGAAGAGCTAGGTAGTATATCAGTCAGTGTTAAAATACACATGTACAAAGGTAAATATAGTTTTCTTTGTAACAAAATATGATACACGAGTCTTTTACAATCATATTAACCTAGAGGCAATCATGCTAACAAACTAGTGTGTGACTTTATAAAATAATATACCACATCTCAGGTAAACCATAATTAGGATGTTAGATGTGGGTCCCTTTACTATTAAAGGATGCTCATAGTTTTCTCATGCTGTTCATCCACTAGGGTTAAGTCTACGGTAATCCTTGTGACAATCTCATCTTCTTGATTAGCCAAGTCATTAAAATCTTTATCATTCCTAGCCAACACTTCCTTAATTCTTTTGGCTTCACTGATCCTCTCCCCTACATTGAATATCATGTCTAATATTTTGCTACTATCTTGCTCTAATTGTCATTGGATTTTAACCTTCATTTATTAAGTCACCGCAGTGCCTATGTGTTGGAATTCCACATCACTAATAATCCCTATGGTAGTGGGCTATGTCCGAGCATAGTTCCTAGGAGGCTCTCAATTCTACCCATGACCTCTTTCTCCTCTTCAATAAGTTCTTCAATTTTAGTATGCCGAGAACTCAAGGGTTGGAACTTGTCTACAACAATTCTCAAAATGGAACTTACATTCCCCATGTTGATGGTTTTAAAAATTTGGTATTTATTTCCTACCCTGGATGTTAAGAATTTTGGCAATCTTATCTTTATAAGTTTGCCATTGAGTAACTATCTCCTTTGCTAAGGTGTCATGGTTTTCTAGTGCATCCTACTTTAATGCTATGAACATATCATGAAATGATTATGCAATCATTTTAATCATAGAATCTGACACTAAGAAAATTTTTTAAGTTTGCAAATTATCTTTTTCCTTCTTTAGGGTCTTAATTCTTTACACCAATCCATAGACACTAGCCCTAGTCTATCGATATTGAGCCTCAACTAAACTTTCCACAAATTATTCATTAATGGTAGCCTCTCTAAGATATTGCCCTTCGATAGGGGTTAAACTAATGAATGGTTCCACCTTTTGAAAGATGAATTCCTCTTGACCAACCATAGTTGGCCTTGTGGTGATCCTTTCCAATCCTATTATGTCTAAATTAAATTGGACTTTAACCTCTAGTTTCTTAAACTTTGGAGGCTCAATAACCTCCATACCTACACTACCAGAGGCTCTTGGGGTGTTATTGTTCTATCCTCCCTAAATATGATGAACTTATATTCTTCTCTCCTCTTGCTTTTTTACTATTTCCATGATCTAGGGTTTGATGTCTTCATGCTCAGTCAAGCTAAATTATGTTAAGGCATATGAATAATAGAGGGATGGGATCTTATGCCACTTCCCATAGATGAACCAGTTAGGGATGAGTGGTCCATGGATTGGATTCGTGTCATTGAAGAGGTTGACCTCACTAGTAGGATGAGTAAAGATCAATGTAGGCTTCTTCCTTGGAGTCATAGGAACCAGGTCCAAATTTAATTTCCTCTCTCTTTTTCCACAGGAACCAACTACTTTCTTACTTCTTTAGAGGGATCCCTTTCTTTATTTGAGCCATATGCTACTCCTATATCAATGAGATCACACTCCAATGTCTATTTTGGCTTAAGAGCTATCATGTCAACAAATTCCATGAGAAAAGATGGCCTTTGTGGGAGCTCTATAGTTAAGGGATCTTCCCCAGGTCTATGTTCCAATCTCAGTTCTTCAAATTTCTCCTTTCCTTTATCCTTTTCATCTTGAGGATGCTCAGCTTGAGGTTGTTTAGTTTCAAGTTTTTTCTAGTGGGTTTGAGGTTCAGATGGCTACCCTTGATTAGATGGCTCCTCATGAGTGGTCCTAAATGGTCCTAGTAACAAATCATATTAAAAGGGATGCAACTACCATATCTCCCCTATAGGCTCGTTGTCTTTGATCAATCTATGTTCCAAATTGATGTTGTACCTTTTGATTCTAGAGAGCACTTCTTCAAAAGTCTTTTCTCTAATTTAAATATCATCACCAACACCTAGTTTGTGTTCATATTCAAATTTAGGGACCTTTATCTCCTTAATTTGGTTAACCACCCTGACCCTAGAGCCCCACATTTTAAGGTAATCTAATTGGAAATTAAAAAAATCCTATATTACCATGATTTTTATATGTTTCCAATCTTTGATTACAATATTCCCAATATCCAATGGGAGGGGGTGGATTTTGCCTTGCCTCTTCTCTTTGAATAGCTTATCCACATGTTGGATGATTTGGGAAGCAATTTATTATTCATCAAGCTTGTTGGGGACATGGACTGTTACTCTATAAGGTTAGGTTTGGATCCCCTATATCCTAATCACAGTGTAGTCTAGATAATACCATACATCTCCCATAGTTTATACTTGTCTCTTGATATGTAGATGAAATATTGGCATATCAATTCCTATGATGAATTCATATATGGCTAGGAAGACACAATCATAGATGAATTGCATGTGATTATTTTTCTTGAATAAGTAATGTTTGGAATATTGGTGATAAATTATGGTTCTATCATTAGGTTACCCATTTTTAATGCTAGGGAAGGGTACAAAGGCTAGAAGGGAATCCATTAGATAGGGCATCATATAGATTTTATTATAGGTCCATATTTTGATGGATATGAATCACTTAGCCAAGAAGAAGCTAATTAGGTCTCCCACTAGAGGGGTCAAATTATCTTCTATCATGAAGTGGACATAAGACACCCAAACATTGTTTACATATGTGGTGGAAGGTGCACCAAAGCCTCAATTTAATGGGGTCATGGCTACTCTAATGCCTTCCCTACATTGGATAATGGGAATCATGACATTTAGGGTTCTAAAGACATGGGTTCCTTGGATTAACCAAGGTGTGAGGATTAAATCAAGGTCTTGGGTGTTAGCCTAGTTCTTCATGTCAAGGAGGTTGACATGGGGTAAAGGGAGTTTGTAATAGGTTTCAAATGACATAGGAGAGATGTATGCCATCCTTTCAGAACTACCCTATTGAATGATCCATTCCCCATCTATCTTACAATCAATAAAGATGGGTATAAGGACATGAATGTAGTGTATTATCTCTAGTTTTGTCATAGTATGGTGAAGACCAGTGATATGAATTGTGACTAGGTCATTATACCTTCAATTCATTATTGCATGCATATTTCCTTCTTGGGAGATAGGATATAGTTTGTCTATCAAGAAGATAAATTCAGACTAATTCCTCAATCCATGGATGTCTAGGGTTGTCATGTCTAGCCCTGTATCCTTAGAAATGCTTCTTTCATTGTCAAAGGTCAGATAAAGTTTAACTTCCATCTTCAATTTTTGGTTTGTAGTCACCCTTTTTGATGTTATTAAATTACCCACACTAGATTTCCAAAGGTTCTTGTTATAGTGTTTTTTCTTAGAAGCACAATTATGCTATCTTGATTAAACTGCAATCGATTGAATCAATTTAGGGATTTTTATAAAGGGTTTAGGGTTCAGATATTTAATGGTAGGAGATATTTAGAATTTAAATTCATAATTTTTTAATATTTTATGGAGATACTTTTGCTTTATACCCTTGCATTTTTGAGTTTAAAGGATCTTTGATTTTGACCTTTTATGCTTACGTGGAGTCCATGTGGCATCATCTTGGGCTTTTCATGATAATTTTCATAATTATCATTAGGATAATAGCCATTATATTTTAAAATCTTTCTTTTATTTTGTGTCATTGGATCAAATCTAGTGAGCAAACACAATATATCGATCTCAATCCAAATCCTCACATTTTATTGGTCTATTGACCTCTTGGTTTATGGTCATGAAATTTGGCATTCTCATAGATCCTTCATATTCTATGTATCCTTTTATCAGTTATTACCTTGGTCAAGAACTAGCCATGTGTTGAGCTCATGAAGCTTTGAAAAGTCATCAAGCCTTTCACATTGTTGAACTAAATCTAGTGAGCAACAAATTGTCATTGGTTTCCTAACTAGTCATGGTTCCAATGAGAATGTGACACATGTCATTCTTGGGAGACTGGGAACCTTTTGAAAAATTTAACTGGGCTTCATGTCATTAGATCAAATCCAATGAGTTAGTGATAGCCATTGATCTACATTTGGTGGGGGGTGTCCAGTTATTAACTAAATGTTTTTATTATGTGGGCCCCCTTTCTTCCCTCTATTTGATCATCAAAGTGACATGCATCTATCTCACAAGGACTCATGCTATTTTTTAATTTTCTTCCCATCATTGCACTATTGGATCAAATCCATCCATTGAGTGATCATCATTGATCTATCATGGTTCACTTTATTTAAGCCAAAGCATTTTTATTAGGATGCTCTGTTTGATCAAATCTAGTGAGCAAGCATCAACTATAGGATCTTGTAAAGATTGAGGGAGATAAATGGTAGACTCAAAGAGATAAATAAAATCAATTAGAATAAGGTATTAATGCTAAGGTTAAGATAATTATTGGCTCCTTAGTATTAATTACCTAGGCTATGTTTGGTAATGTAAAAAAGAACATTACAAAATCATATCAAATTAGACCCAAGGAACATAGGAAAATAAAGGGGAAATAAAATAAATAAGAGTTCAAGTTATGTTATGAAAACATGACTTGAACCCTCGTAGACCCCTTGTTTAGCTTATTTGTAATTGGTTCCCTCCAATATTTTAATTTTAATCTAGGGCCACCCATGGTTTATGAAGATAGAACCCTAAGTCTTCCATGGGAACTGTAAAAGGACTCACATAACCTTATTATCAGGATTAGTCTAAAACAAGAGGATTAAATCACACAAGCATGTTACTTAATAGAGTGGATGATCTTAAATTTTTTTAAAGACTTCAATGTTCATATGATTCAAAACTTTGGCACAAAGACTTCTCAAGAGTCCCAAAAAGTAAAAAATGGGGTATGTTGATCCCAACAAATGGTGACTTATGGGGGAAACATAACAATATGTTAGAACTTATAGACTCTGAGTTAAGACAAACATTGAGATCATCATTTTGATACTACCATCTAGATCCAGTTGAGGTTGAAAAAAAACTTGCACTTTCATATTTGATGTCAACTATTAGGACATACCTGAGTTGTGTGTATGCTTTGATTCCACTTAATGTTTACCATAAGATTCAAGAAGTCCTTAGCTCTCTACCTTCAATCAATTATACTAACCTAGGGTATACTAAACATTCATTAATAATCATTATTTTGCTTAGGGAGGCCTTGGGTATTGCTCTACTACCATCCAAACATCCATAGCCTTGATAGAGATACCTTTAGCTTCACTCATGGCCTTGATCCATTACCAACCAAGCATACATAGCCCTGATGGAGGTTGTGTAAATCACCTTTGTATGAAATCTTCATTTTTTTCTTTGTAATATTATTCCTTTTTTTAATATTTCTAGATATGTATGATTCTAGTAAGGTTGGGAACCAAGATAACTAGGTTTTAGGGTCTGGTCAAATATTTGATTTTAGGAGGATCACTCAAGGCTGTAACTCTTATATGAGGTAAGGATGTTGATTAAGTGAGATAATGGAATACTATTGATAATTTAAGTCTCCCATCTTTGAGTTCAAATCTTCTTGAAATCAGTGTGGATTGAAGGTCATGACTTAGCTCTCATGTAATGATTTTTTCTCATCTTGGCTATACTTAGTTTCTCTAAGCTATATCATAATTCTAGGTTATAGGACCATGGTTTCCTTTGTATGGGGTTCATACCTTCTTTTAGAATTGGGGCACATATTGATCATGTTTCATAGCTTCTAGACCTAAACATGTGTCCAAAGACATCCTGAAATCAAATAAAATAACAAGGAAGCAGCACAAAACAAAAGGAAGAAAGCAAAACATAGAAACCAAACAAATATGAATAAACATATAAAAACCAAGGATAGGAAAGGAAAGATGCTCAAAGTAAACTAATTAACCTACCTACTCTAATCTAATCACCTTACATCTTACTCCATGAAGACCCCAGGAGGTGTGGTAGAGAAGTAGTGCTTGATGTATTGTCCATTAGTAGGTAATATGAATTCTATCCCTTATAAATCTTTGAGTTTGAAGGTGTTATTCCATAGTGTTTCTACAATATAGTATGGGCCAATCTATAGGGGTGTGGATTTACCATGCTTACCTTTGGGTTCAAATGATTTGTCCCAATGGAGGACTAAATCTCCTTACCTGAACACTTTGACATTAAACCTTTTGTCAAACCATTTTTTCAGAATGGCCTCATGTTTATTGAAAGTAGAAAAAGCCATTTATTTCTCATCTTCCATCTAAATGATGGCTAATAACATAAAAGTGGAATGTTCTTGTCTTTATTCCATGTATTCTTACATAAACTTGTATATAGGAAATTTAAGAGTGATGGTAAAGATGGGATCCTACCCATACACCATCATAAAAGGTGAAGCCTTCAATGATTGTTGGATCCTTACTCTATCAACTGAAAATGCAAATTTGATTATTTTATGCCAATCTCTATGTTTGTTTTCTATAGACTTCTTGATTTCCATCATTATATTTTTATTTGTAGATTTATAAACACCATTCCCTTGGGGATAGTGATTGGAGAAAAACTCAAGTGTAATACCATTTTCATAATCCCATTCACTCATCTCAATTGAGATGAATGCAAACCCATTGCCACATACTAGGGAGACTGGGGTCACAAATCTAGTACATACATTATCCTTCAAAAAACTAATCACTTCTTCAATTTTACATTGCTTGGTGGCCACTATCTCAATCCATCTAGTGTAATAATCTATGGTAGTCAAGACATATTTCTGACCTTTAGATGAGTTGGGGTTGATTACTCCAACAAATTACATACCCCATTATGTAAATGGTTTATCAATCATGACTAGTTGTAGAGGCATAGTTGTCTTTGGCTCTTTGGTGTTGAATATTTGACACAAGTGGAATGCTCTAACATGATTTTGAGCATCCTTAAAGATAGTAGGCCAATAGTAACCATCCCTTAGGATTTTTTTAACTATCATTCTTTCAAAGGGATGTCCACTTCCTAGGTTTTCATGAAAGGTGGCCATAATTTGGGTGGCTTCTTCTTGTGAGACACATCATATGTAGATTCCTTCAATGTTCCTTCTATATAAGATTTTATCCTTGATCAAGTAGTGGGTTGACTTGATTCTCTAGGGTCTCTTTTGATATTTGGATAGGCATGTATGAAAAATACCATTGATTATAAAGTATATGATTGAATCATACAATTCATTGTTTTGAAAACTATGTTGGCTTACTTTCATGATACTTATCCTAGGGATAATATTGGCAATCATATGAATCAAAACATGGCACCTTACCAGATTTTCTACCATAATTTCCAAGTCATATTCCTATACAACTAATGTTCACTTACCTCTTCATTCTCCTATCTCATTTTGACTCATCATAAGCTTAGTGGTAGGGTTAGGTAGAATAGCATGCACCTTATTTCTTGGGATATAGTGTGTAAACTTATTTACTACCTTAATTAGTGCATATGATTGCTTATAAATCATGGAATAGTTTAGTTCAACATTCTTAAAGCTACTACTCATGAATACTATTGGGTGGTCACACCCTTAAACTTTTTGAGTCAATAGACCAACCATAGTGTGGTCAGATGCAAAAGAGTAAAGGTAGAAATATTTTGAGAAGTTTGGACTTATAAGCATTGGAGCTTAGCCAATGGCTTATTTGATCTCACCAAATTCCTTCTTGGATTCTTCATCCCATGTTACCTTGGCATCCTTCTAGAGCATGTCATTCAATGGCTTGACAATTTCTGTAAAATCAAAAATAAACTTCTTTACAAAATTTATTTTACCAAAGAATGACTTTGTTTCCTTCCTACTTTTTGGGATTTCAATTCTGGACATGGCCTCCACTCTTTTAGGGTTTATGGAGATGACATATTTGGTTTAAAAATGTCTTAATAGTTTGCCTTTAGTTACACAAAATATGATTTTCTTAAGGTTCAAGGAAATGCCATACCTTCTACATCTTTCAAAAACATGTTTTAGGTGCATGAAGTGATATTCCCTATTTTTAGATAAATTATTAGATTATCTATATAAATGATGATGCACTTACCAATTAGACCTTAGAAGCCATGGTACATGGCTATTTGAAAGCTATCTCCTACTTTGATTAGTCCAAAGGGAATCCTTTTGTAAGAAAATGTTTCCCACTTTATTTCAAAGGATATCTTTATCTTGTCTTCTTTGTCAACCAATACTTGGTTATAGGCAAAAAATCCATCTAAGGACATCATAGCTAAACCTAGAATAGTTTGAATTATCTGATCTAGAGAAGGGAGAGGATAATTTTCCTTTTTTGATGCTTTGTTCAAACTTTTTAAGTCAATACAGAGCCTAATCTCATCATTATTATTCCTAAATGGCACTAAATTGGCCACAAAATTTAAATGTCTGATAGGAAAGACTATCCTAGCATCCTATAATATTTTGACCTCTTTGAAGAGCATAGGTTCTAGCATGGGGTTTACTGGTCTTTGTTTTTGTATGAAAGGTTTACAAATTTATTTGAGGGGTATATTATGGGTAATGACCCTCAAATCAAAGATATTTAGATTATCATAGGACCATGCTATAACATCCTTGTACTTGGTAAGGAGTTCTTTGGTTCAAAATTTATACAATCCTTTCCAACATTCACTAGTTGGGGTTTCTCTTGGAGGCCAAGATTTATAGTATTGTAATTCTTTCCACTCACCTTAGGGATTTTGGACACCTTAGGTAGTTTGTCATGATCAAATAGTCTTTCTAGACAAATCATCACTTAAGGGATTTTTATGTCATTCAGATGAATGATCTTTCCATAAAACTTATTTTATCCAATTGTATTTTCATCAACTTCATAAATGACATGTGATCTAAATGCCCCAAAATTAGTCAAGAAATCCAATATCTATTGTTCATCGTTAAAGACTTGGAAATGATTAATATAATTAGACACAGATTATTGGTGCAGGGGAATTGGATTCTATAAGAGTCATTATGCCTTTTTTTAGTAGGACTAGTTAAGATAATGTCAACACCTGATCTAGCCTTACATCTAGCATGATCAAAATGTAATTTCCATACCATAAGAGGAGTTTCCATATCCTTCGAATCATATATCCTATCACATTATAGGGTGAAAACCTTAAAGTCTTAGTCAATTATGTTTACCCTTTTATTTACATCATTATACTCCATTATTAAATGTTTAATTCTTGGTTCCCTCTCAACTCTAATTTTATTTGAGACTCATTTCCAAGGTAGCCATAAGTGGGAGCAGTCAGTACACATATACCCATTTAAGGCCTTGGTCCATTCTCCACTCAATAATATCCCATAGGCATCTGGCATATTGACTGCCTAAATGCCAATAAATTATTTAATTATGCATTCAGAAGCTATTTGTATGTGAACATTCAGAAGCTCTTCAATTGCCTTTACCCTTAACTTGTCTAAATGGGTGACAATCCTATCAGTCTTAATCAAGGTTAAGCCAAGTTGTTTACATATACTAGTGGGCATGATATTTATAGAGGCACCTAAGTCTAACAAGAAATTATGCAAGTTATTACCAAACATCCTAACTATGATTAAGAAAGCAGGGATTCAGCTTTGGCTTTGCATACCATTACATTAACATGACTAGTCTTAGGAGTTTTGTTGAATTTCATGGACTCCAATAGTAAATATCTTTGCTCTATGATCTATGTTAACTCATTAAATTTGATTTTCTCCTTGATTCTATTCATGTATTCAATAATATTATATTGAATCTTGCTCAATGAATCAATACTAGGCTTAGAGGAACTTTCTTTGGGTGGCTTAAGGTTATTCCTTGTAGTGTTAGGAGGGGTCCCATATTTATTATGAGGGGTTAAAGTGGTCAAAGGTTGATTTTACTATTTTTTCCTCAATGGGTAAGTCTTTTTCAAGAACTATTGGAATGCATGGATTTCCTCAAGGATATCATTTGGTTTATTTTCCTCTTGAAAGTGGAAATCAAAGGCTTCCACTATGTGGATCTAGTTAGAAGGCTTAGGGCCAGATGTATTTGGATTATTTTCCTTATTAGGGACTATTTCAAATGTATCTATTTCTTCTTGAAAAGCTTTAAAGGCTTTTTAGAACTTAATGCAATTAATCTCACCGTGTTTACTAGTAGCATGCACTATGCAGTAGTTAGGAAAAACAATGTGTATGAGATTAATGTCCATGGTTTTGTTACTACTAGAGGGTTTCTTAGTCTTGTTTCTATTGTAGAAACTATCATTGTGAAACCTATTTCCTGGTTTGTTAAACTTTTGGAATGTAAAGTTCCTTCAAGAAATTTCACTAGTATTACCAACTTGTTTTTGAAATTGGAGAAATTTAGTGCTATATTTTTGAACCGTCTTTAATATAGAATCATTCTTGACCTTAGGGGTTTCAAAATTATGGACCTAATTATTATTTTTTAACTAGGAGTGGGTCTTAAGACTTTTTTATCATTACTAGAAGATCCATTAGTAGCTTGGCAACTTAGGAATCCCATATTTTGATTTGGAGTAGCATAACTAGTAGGCAGAATGTTTAGGTTTGGGATTTGATTAAGGGCTAGTGTATTTTGGTTTTTATTTGGAAAAAGGTTTACAGCAGGCATTTGTGGGTTAACATTATAGATGGAGTATGCCATGTGGCCTTATGGTTGCAATTTATCACTTATAATAAATGCCTCAAAATAGATTTGGGATAATGAATCTATAACTGGGATGGATCTCTTTTAAAATATAGAAGTCATTATATCTATTGTGTCGTTGTAGATCTCTAGGGCTAGAACATCATTAGGTTTGTAAGGTTCCATAGTATTACTATATGTTTTTTAGAATCTAGCATTAAAAGACCTTATAGGTTTATTGACATCTCTTTTGATGGTCCTAAATTGGTGATAAATGACACAAGGGTTGATAATTTTCTTGAATTGATCAGTGAAAATGGTGTTGAAATCATTCCATGTGGTAATGTAGTCATCAGTCAAATTGAGGAACCATTCATATGTTACATCTTTGAAAATAAAGGGAAATAATGTACATGTTATATCCTCATTTATGACATTTAATAACCTCAAAGCATATTTAAAAGACTTAACATGTTATTTCATAGTTACAACACTAATAAGACTAAATATGGATAAATATTATTCAATATTATGTGGTAAATTATAGACTACCCCTTATACATTAATGGGTGAACTTCCTACCAAAGCCATATCTGGATATGGTCTAAATACAAAGGTCCCTTGAATAAGATAAGTGGGTATAGACTTGGAAAGTCTTCATCTACCTTTGTCACACCTAGTTCTCTGATGATTTTGTAGCTCTAGCAAAGGCTCTCTTATTTTTGATCATGATATGGTGTGAATTCTAGGTAATTCCATCTTGAAGATGTGAAATCCTATTTGAAACATGGTGTGTCAACTTATATTTGAAATAAATAAGGACCAAACATGCATCTTAGGATAATTCTATAAAAATATATGAAATAAATGATAAAAGACATCAAATTTCCATGAAGGTATCTTAAGGATGTTTCCTATTATGCAAAGATAACTAATCTTTGCATGTTTTAGTTCAAGATGGAAAAAAATTTCAAGGGATCAGTTGGTCTTTGATCAGAATAAGCTGTTATAATTTCAAATACTATAGATCCACACATTCAAATTTATATTTACTAGAACTAGCAATTATTTATCAAAAAGCTATGACATTTACCTTTTAAAAGCACAAAGATATGTCAAAAGCCTCCAATATCACCAATATTTAGAATTGGGATTAGAGATCTACCAAAAGGTGAAAAGATGTCACTAATTCTAGAATAATTAGCATAAACAACCCTCCTTTCAATGCCAATAGTGATTCTCTCTATTGATGCTTCTAAATGTACCATAGGTGCTCTTAGTGTTTAAAGAACACTTCTCATTTTAGGGTACAAAGTTAAGGGCATGAGTTTTAGGTATTTGGCAATTAAGAAGCCTATGGTGAAATAGTAGAAAATAAAGATAGACTATTCCATAATATTTATAAAGTTTCATTATTGGGATCTATCTTAATGCCTTCTTTTATGAATCTTGATGCTAATTTTGACAAATCAGTCTAGATCTAAACTATTGATTAAACTAAATGGTTATAAACAATGTTTTAAACTAAAGTGAATTATTTAAATAAAGAGAAAAAGGAAAGGGTAGAGTAAGAAAGAAATAGTGATTGTTAATCCTTGATTGTGAACATATTGATAAATTTTTAAGAATTACCAAGCATGATCTCAACCAGCATATAGTGTAAAGTATCCTAACTCATGTTTCACTACAAACTAGGCTTAATTTTGAAGATTGAATGACAATATAGGTAAAACATTGGATTTACTTTTAAATTTTTACACCACATCTAGATAACTGATGCACATCTTTGTTACAGTTTAAATAAAATGAAGTAAACTCAATTTCATTAAACTAACCTAGCATCACAAAAGATAACAACCTTTTAATTAATGATCTAACTAAGTATTTCCAAAAACTATTCATATTTAAACTCAGACAAGCAATTGAGAAATTTCGCAGTTGAAACACATCAACCTAGATAATTCCTATCAAATTCCTTGATCTTTTTATATTAATTTATTAAAAGTGGTACAAAATATCTCAAAATCCATCCCATTAAAAATGGTAATACCTTCCTTTATAGAAGAGCTAGGCATTATACTAGTCAATCTAAAAATATAGGTGTACAAAGGTAAAAATAGTTGTCTTTTTAACAAACTATGAAACACGTGTCTTTTATAATCACACTAACAAACTAGCATGTGCCTTTACAAAAGAATATGCCACATCTTAGGCAAACCATAATTAGGACATTAGAGGTGGGGCCCTTTACCATTGAAGTATGATCATAGCTCACTCATGTTGTTCATCCACTAGGCCTTAGTTTGTGGTAGGGCTAGTGATATGCTCCTCTTCTTGATCATCCATCTCAATAAAATCTTTGTCATTCCTAGTCAATGCTTCCTTAATCTATAGAGATTCATTGATCTTCTCCCCTGTATTGAATATCATGTACAATATTCTACCATTATCTTTCCCTTATTGTCCTTAGCTTTTACCCTTAGTTTCATAAGTCACCAAAGTGGCTCTATGTTATAATTGCTTACCACTAATATTCCTTAGGTTAGTGGGTTGTGTAGGATCCTCAATCATAGTTCTTAGGAGTCTCTCAATTCTACCCATGAGATCTTTATCCTCTTGAATAAGCTCTTCCATTTTTGTATACCAAGTACTCAAATATTAGACCTTGTCTACAACAATTCCCAAAATGGTGCTTAGGTTCCCCATGTTGATGGTTTTAAAATTTGGTGTTTTTTTCCTAACATCGATGTTAAGAAGTTGGGAAATCTTATCTTTAAAAGTTTTCCATTGAGTAACCAGCTCCTTTGCTAGGGTGGCCTAGTTTTCAAACACATCTTGCCTTAATTTCATAGACTTTACTACTATAAACATGCCATGGAATGATTACTCAAGCATTTTATTTATATAATATGGCACTAAGAGAATTGCTTGAGTTTGAAAATTCTCTTCTTCCTTCTTTAGGTTCTTAATTCTTTACACCAATCCCTAGACACTAACCCGAGGCTGTTAAGATTGAGCCTCAAATAAACTTTCCAGATATTCTTCATAGATGGTATTCTCTCAAAGTTATTACCCTTTGATAGGGGTTAACCTTGTGAATGGTTCCACCTTTTGAGAGGTAAATTCCTCTTAACCAACCACAACTATCCTTTTGGTGATCCTTTCCAATCCTATCATGTCTAGATAAAATTGGACTTTAACCTCTAGTTTCTTGAACTTTGGAGGTTCAGGCACTTCCATAATTACACTATTAGAGGCTCTTGGGGTGTCAATGTTTTATCCTCCTTAAATATGATGAACTTGTATTATTCTATTGTCTTGCTTTTTTACTATGTTTATGATCTAGGGTTTGAATTCTTCATGCTTAGTCAAACTAAATTATTTCAAGGCCCATGAAGGAGAGAGGGATGGGATATTCTATAACTTACCATAGATGAATGAGTCAGGGATGAGTGGCCAATGGATTTGATTCTCATCACCGAAGAGGTTGACTTCACTAGTAGGGTGAGTAAATATCAACCTAGGCTTCTTCTTTAGATTAATAGGAACCAAGGCCAACTATAATTTCCTCTTCCCCTTTTCCAAAGGAACCAACTCCTTTCCTACTTCTTTAGAGGGATCTGCTTCTCTGTCTTACCCATATGTTACTAATATATCAATGAGAGCACCCTTCAATGTCTCTTCTGGCTCAAGAGCTATCATGTCAACAACTTCTATGGGAGAAGGTGGCCTTTGTGCGAGCTCTATAGGTAAGGGACTTTCCGTAGGTCTATGTTCCAATCTTGGTTCTTCAAATTTATCATTTTTTTTATCCTTTTCATCTTGAGGCTGCTCAGCATGACTTTGTCTATCTAGAGGTTTCTACTAGTGGGGTTGAGGTTCAGATAATTGCTCTTGATTAAATGGATCGTCATGAGTGGTCCAAGATGGTCTTGGAAATAAATGATATTATAAGGGATGAAACCATGATATCTCCCCTATAGGCTTGTTATCTTTGATCAATCTATATTCTAAATTGATGTTGTAGATTTTGATTCTGGAGAGCACTTCTTCAAAATTCTTTGCTCTAATATAGATGTCATAACTGACACTTAGCTTATATTCATATTGCATCTTAGGGAAATTTCTCTCTTTAATGTGGCTAACCACCCTGCCCCTAGGGTCTCACATTTTAAGGTCATCTTATTGGAAATCAAAAGAATTCTTATCGGTTATCATGATTTCCAATAGATTCCAATATTTAATTACAATCTTCCCAATATCTAATAGGAGGGGGTGGATTTGGTATTTCATTTTCTCTTTGCATACCTTGTCTACACTTTGGATGATTTTGGAGGCAATTTATTTTTTGGAAATATTGTTGGGGGCATTGAATGCTAGCCTATAAGGTTGGGTTAGGATCCCTTCTATCCTAATGACAGTGTTGTCTAGATAATACCATACATCCCCCATGGTTCCTACTTATCTCTTGGTAAGGGGATGAAATTGGTATAAGAATTCATATGATGGCTTCATATATGGCTAGGAAGACACAATCATAGATGAATTACATGTCGTTCTAGTACTTGAATATGTATAGTTTAGATTAGTGGTGAGAAATTATGGTTCTACCATTAGGGGACCAATTTCTAATGCTAGGGAAGGATACAGAGGCCAAAAGGGAGTCCAATAGATAGGACATCTTATAAAATTACATAGACAATCATCTTTTGAATGATACGAATTACTTAGCCAAGAAAAAGCTAATTAGGTCTCCTACTAGAGGGGTCAATTTCTCTTCTATCATGAAGTGGACATAGGACACCCAGACCTTATTTACATATGTTTTGGAAGGGCCACCAAATGCTCAATTTAGTAGGGTCATGGCTAATCAATTGCCTTCTCTAAATTGAATAATAAGAATCATTCCATTTAGGGTTCTAAAGATATGGGGTCCTTATATTAACTAGGGTGTGAAGACTGAATCAAGGTCTTGGGTGTTAACTGAGTTCCTCATGTCAGGTAAGCTGAGATGGGGTAAAGAAAGCTTGTAATAGATTTCAAATAGCATAAAATAGATCCATGCCACCCTTTTGGAACTACCCTTCTGAATAATCCATTCCCCATATATCCAATAATCAATAAAGATGGGTACAAGGACATGAATGCAATGCATTACCTATGGTTTTATTGTAGCATGGTGGAGACCAACAATTTGAATTATAACTAGTTCATTGTACCTTATATTCATTGTGGCATTCCTCTTTTCCTCCTAGGAGATAAGATATAATTAATGTATTAGGAAGAAAAATTCATACAAATTCCTCATTCCATAGATTTCAGGGTTGCCAAGTCCAACTTTGTATCCTTGAAAATTTTTCCTCAACTATCAGAGGTCAGCTAAATTTTGGATTTCATCTTTAATTATTTCCTATTAGTTACCATTTTTGGTGTTAATAAATTTCCCACACTATATTTACAAGTGTTTTTGATATAACATTTATTCTCAAGATCATAATTATGCTATCTTCATTGAATTGTATTTGATTAAACTAATTTAGGGCTTTTTTAAAGAGTGTTTAGGGTTTAGAGCTTTAATGGTACAAGATATTCAAAATTCAAATCCATACATGCTTTAGATTTGATGGAGACCCTTTTGATTTATACCCTTACATTTTTGAGTTCAGAAGATCTTTGATTTTGACCTTTTATGCTTATGTGGATTCCATGTGGTATCATCTTGGGCTTTTTACAATAATTTTCATAGTTATCATTTAGATACTAGTCATTGGATTTTAAAAGCTTCATTTTATTTCATATTGTTGGATCAAATCTAGTGAGTAAGTGTGATCCATTGATCTCAATCCAAGTCCTACCCTTTTATTGGTATATTGACCTCTTAGTCTAAAGTCATGACACTTGGCATTCTCACAGATCCTTCCTATGTTGTGTATCCTTTTGTAATTTATTACCTTGGTTGACCATTTTCCATGTGTCAAGCTCATAGAGATTTGAAAAGTCATCAAGCCTTTCACGTTATTAGATCAAATCTAATGAACAAGTGATTGTCATTGATTTTTTGACCAATCGTGGTTCAAATGAGAATGTGACACGTGTCATTCCTAAGAGTCTAGAATTACTTCAAAAGGTCTAACTAGGCCTCATTGCATTGGATCAAATCGATTAAGTCAGCATTAGCCATTGATCCATGTGAGAGGGGGGTCCGGTCATTAATTAGATGCCTTTATTAGATGGGACCCCTTTCTTGCCTCTATTTGATCATCAAAGCATGACATGTCTGTCTCTCAAGGACTAATGATCCTTTTGACTTTTCCTCTTATGCATGATGTCATTGGATCAAATCTAGTGAGTGATTTCAATTGATCTATCATGGTGCACATTATTTAAGCCAAAACATTTCAATTAGGATGTTCCATCTGATAAAATCTATTGACCAAGCATTGATTATAAAATTCTATAAAGAGCAAGGGAGATACCTATTAGAAATGATGATATAAATAAAAGAACTTAGCATAAGGTATTAATTCTTAGGTTATGATAATTAATAGGGATTTAGTATTAATGAACTAAGCTATGTTAGGTAATGTAAATATGGTCCTCATAGATTCATATCAAATTAGACCCAAGGAATATAAGAAAAGGAAGGGGAAAGAAAATAAATAAGAGTTCAAGTTATGTTAAGAAAACATGACTTGAATCCTCGTAGACCCCTTGTTTAGCTTCTTTTTAATTGGTTCTTGCCAGCTTGGCTCCCTTCAATATTTGAATTTGAATCAAGGGCCACCCAGGGTTTCTGAACATAGAACCCTAAGTCTTCCATGGAAGCTGTAAAATGACTCATATAACCTTGTTATCAAGATTAATTTGAAACAAGAGGATTAAATCACATAAACATGTTCATTAATACAGTGGATGATCTTTAAATTATGTTAAAGACTTTAATGTTTAGATGCTTCAAAACATGGGCTTGAATACTTCTCAAGGGTCCCCAAAATTAAAAAGGGGGGTATGTTGGTCCCAACATATACATGATCCAAAGTACTAAATTTTTAAAGAAAATATTATAAAATAATTTTGAATTTTAATTTATTTACTCAAGTAATCTATAAATAATAGTTTTCAAAAAAGATTGTTGTTTATCAACTCTCGAGTAAATCAAAGAGACTTTTTTTAGGATGCTTATCATCTCTCTGATGCTTCATAGATTTGAATTTCGATGAAACAATGTGTTAGTTTGAAAGGGTAATAAATAAATAGAATTTTAAAAATAGTAGATTTAAAATTGAAATATCAATTTTATCTAGAATTTTATTTATTGAAATATGTATTTTTTTAATTAACTATATCAATTATGATTTTGATGTTAACTTACTAAAGAAAAAAAAATGGACATTTATTGATAATTTAATATAATAGTTGAGAAAGTGTTACATAGAAGAAATATAACAATACGTGGATGAGTATGTAAAAGTGTTCAACGACAAATAAAAAAATAAAAGTATATATAAGAGAAAAATTCAAGATAAGAATGTAAACATAACAATATGGGTAAAAGAAAGTATATTATATTAAAGAAATTAATCTCATATGTAATTATAACAAAATAATAATATATAAAACAGACATATTTTATATAATTAGAGGTGGTGGAAATAGAATAAAACTCTTATAATGACATCCAAATCAAATCTGATAACAATTTGAAAGAAGGCAATCTAATCACCTTATTTGAAAAGGTAGGACTAAATATTATAATAAATTTAAAAAAAAAAAAAGATTAGATCTTTTGTAAAACTAGTTAAAAAATTGTTTGAAATTGTCCTATTTTAAAATTTAAGATGAGATGAAATCTTTCATGATGCATATTGTGAACCCAAAAATCAAAATAATTTTTTTAAAATATACCTACAATAATAATTTTAATAATATAATGATAGAACAAACATATAATATAAAAAACATAGATCATTTATTAATAAAAATTAAAAACAAAAAAAACAAAAAACAAAAAACAACATCAATATGAATATGACCCAAATCATATCATATTACACATGTCCAAAAGTTATTCTCTAATTATGATTATAAAGTATTTATGTGACGTTATAAATTATTTTTAATGACACACATGTTCCAAAGTTATTCTCTAATTTTGATTTTTTTTTTAAGGCTCAAGGTGAAGAGAATTTTAATGAGCAGAATTTGTTGTGTTTTAGATGATGGAGAATCGAATCCCAATTAACTTTCATATTTAGAAGTAAATAATATATTATTAATATTTACATGTAATAAAATAAAACCTAATCTTAATTATATTCATCATTTATTAGAGTAAATTTTAAAACATTTTTTGAAATTTTAATTGGGTTAGGTTATTTTATTTGATTTAGTAAATTTTAAAATTATAAATTATATTTAACAATTTAAATTTTATAAGTTTTTGATTTGAAATTTAAATTAAAATAAATAAATTTTTATTATTATATGTTGATGATATTCGAATTTTATGAGATTATTTTTAGATGACATTTTAATAAATTTAATAGTTTTTTGAAAATTGTGGTTGTATGAGATTACCATTTTCAATGGGATTAGATATTCTTGCTACGATAAATAGAAGAACCTTCGGCAAGGTAAAATACTTATTTAGTAAATTTGAGTGGCATGGTTAGATGTAATGTTGAGATAAAAGCCATGAACTTCATATCCATTCTTAGTGTCACTCTTATTAATAAGTTATAGTGCTGTATGTTATTGAGTTTTTTTATAGCTTAACTCTTTTTTGTGGACATTGGTTATTAGAATCCTTATTTTAGCATTCAATTACTATTTTTATATGAGATCTATTTTCCATGATTAGTTAGGGATAACTGTTTTCTCATCTTTACTACAACAAAATGTGTTTGAAATAATACTCACCTTCAAACTACATTTCATGTGTGCGTATTTGTGTATGTGTATGTGTGTACATGTGCGCAAGTGTGTTAAATTGAAAATATTTGTTATTCATTGACACAACTTTGGAAAGATATTTTAGGTATGTGTAAACTCATATTTGAAAAAAAAGCATTACAACACTTTATGTGACAAAAGATTAATACTATTGGATATATTGAAGTAAACACAAATATATTGCTTATTAGAACATGTAGAATAAAACTATTGATGTGATTTCATTGCCCAAATGAGTTTTGGTTAATTGTTTTTGTTTCTCTATGATTGCTACTAATGTATTCTAGTTAAATTAGGAATTGAAAAAGAAATTTAGAGAAATCATTAATCTAGGAATTTATTGAGTAATTTCAATTGTTGTAGTGAAGATAAAATATTTTATTCAAGCATGCAAGTTCACGTTTAAATAAATCCCCCCAAAAAAAGTTTAAATGCTATTGACGTCATTAAGATTTATTTATTTAATAATGTTATTATTTAAAAATCATTGAAAATTTTAAAAATAATTTCAATATTATTTGGTTGATTGCATTTTTCAAACCATATTTTGTTTTCTTTACAAATTTTTAGGTAGTTTTCCTACTTATATAATGAAACAAAATTTAGTTTTTATGAGAAGCCAGAGTAAAAGTGGAAGAATTTGATGATTTATGATCAAAACCAAGAACATACAGTCATCGAAAAAATTGGAAACTATTTTTAACTTGGTTAGGAAAGGTCATAAATTTTGGACATTTTCAGGAATTAAAAAGATTCACATGTGAAACATAAAGCCTCTCTTTTAAGCATGGTACTCATCCTCTACACTATTTTGTATTTGATATTGGATGAGCCAAAAAAATAAGATGCACAAAAGCCACACATTGTTCACATAATGAAATCATTGAAATAAAACCATTTCACATTATACTAGTGTTGGCATCTATGATGTCTAGCTTTTAAGAAAAATCATAGAGTATTTTTGTTCAGGTTGCATATACGACTTAGACTACTAAATTTTTAAAGAAAATATTTTAAAATAATTTTTAGGTTTTGTTTCCTCTCTCAATTAAATTATAAATAAATAGTTTTCAATAAGAATACTGTTTAGAAACTCTCGAGTAAATAAGATGTAGAAAAACAACGCTTTTTCTCTAATGAAGTCATTGACACCCTATGACTTCATTTCACATCCCTATTACTAAGACTCCATATTTTATAATATCTTGAAATAATTTTCAAAATGGTCTATTTAAATTTTTTAGATATGTGATAACAAAGTTAAATTTTTAATTCTTTTGTGCTACCATTTATAGCCCACTCCATGAAAATGGGGGCATTGGGTGGTAACGTCCCCTACTTTTCATAGGAGGCTCCAGAGAAACAGTGACATCCTATGGATCCCCCCTAGTGGGGGTTTATGGAAAACACCTCTAAAGAAAAACTTCAAAGAGTTAAACCCATGTTTTTAGGAAGATGAATTCCATCTGATTATATCTTTAGAAAGGACAGTTATAAAGGCATTTTTCCACTCTATTTTTAGGAGGAGGAATATTAATAGATCTTTGCCAATTAGGCATGTTTATATTTGTGGAGGTCACATGTATTATACAAAGGTAGTTCACATGTAATTTTTCCATCTTGGAATTAATAAAGCTTGTTATCTTGCACCGTGGATGTTTCCTTAGCTTTACTAAGCTTTTACCACATAAATAATGTGTTTTATCTATGTATGTTGGATATTTTGTTTATTTGTTTATATTGGTTATTGATTTATATTATATTTAAAGTTCATATAAAGTGTGTGGTTTCCTAACAAGTGGTATCAGAGAAAATTTTACTCTTATTTTACAATAAATATGTTCTAGATTTGGTGTTATTTTTTGAAGCATCAAATAGTGAAAGTTACGAATGTAAAGTTTGAGGTGGAGAAGTTAACAATAAGAAAAAAAATTAGTTTTAGAAATTCAAAGTACATGATGTGTTGGTATAACATGGTATGCACAAATCCATGGATGGATAAACAAAGAAACCTATGATTATGAATGATAATGACTGGGAAGAGCTAGATACAAGACCTCTCAGTGTAATATGATTGTGTTTAACAAAATGAGGTTATTTTCAACATAGTTTGAAAAATGATTGAAATAAGATTATGGATCAAAGTAGAAGTAATTTACATGACAAAATAATTAATAAATCATATTTAATTGAAGAGGTGACTATATAAAATTAAAATGAAAGAATCTATGAAATGTTTTGATCATTTAAATATTTTTATTACTCTGTTTTACCAGTTGATTAGTATTGGTGTGGAAGTGAATGAAGAATACAAGGCAATCACCTTATTATGTACTGTGATAGATTCTTTGGATAATATAGTAACTTATACTAGCTTCATTAATGCTACTGATCATGACTACAATTATATTGTGGGAACATTGTTGGATAAGGAGATGGAGAGAAAATCTAGTCTAGAGACTTCCACACCTAAAGCTATGGTTGTTAGGAGGATATCTAGAGAAAGAGGGGAAAACTCCATAGGCATATATATATATATATATATATATATATATATATATATATATATAAGTTAGAAGTCATGATTAATAATAAAAAGTGGTGGAACTAGAGTAAAGCATGACATATTTAGAAGGATTGTTAGAAGAGGAACAAAGGAGAAAAGAAGGAAAAATCCACCAAGGAAGTAAATCAGGTAGAATCAAGTGAAGGTATCAGTGATGATGTTTTATCTATTTTTCAATGTTTCCTCTTATCATGATGAATGGTTATTGGATTTGGGTGATACACATCACATGTATATACATAGGAGTTGGTTTTCTTCCTACCAAACCCTTGACAAAAGTTCTCTTCTTTTGGGAAATAATGTTTCTTGGAAGATAGAAGGGATTGGTAGCATTAATATAAAAATATTTGATGTAATAGTAAGGAATCTAATATAAGTAAGACATATACTATAACTTAAATGAAATTTTATTTTAATGAGTGAATTATATTCTTCAATTTATAGGTTTAGATGTCAAGGTGGAGCTCTAAATGTGGTTAAAGGTGCCTTAGTTGTAATTAAGGATATAATTTTATAAAATTTGCCATATTATAAGGGAATACAGATATCATTCATGTAATTATAATATCTAAAATAGAAGAAGATATTTCTCATCTGTGGCATCTACATCTACATTTGGGCCACATGAGTGAGAAACGGTCAAAGGTATTGAAAAATCATGAGTTAATTCATGGTTTAAAATATTTAGATTTGGATTATGCAAGGATTGTTGATGTAGCCTAAAAGCATATTATGGATTCAACAATCCATATAATCATCAATAACTCACAATCAACTCATGAAATCAATAAACATCTCAATATTTCTCATTAAATCTCAACATATACAAAAGCTTCAAAAAGATATTATCTCTAAACTTCAAAAATCTTACACAACACATAAAAACTTGGCATCATCATGCCAAGGAGGCTATCCAAGCTTTCTCCCAAAGCTTTCACTCTTCTTCTTCTAGCCTAGCCTACCTAGAAAAGAAAAAGAGTCTTCTTTTATAGATTTACAAAGGAAGAATATGATGGAAAATGGTGAAGAAGGTCCAAAATCAAACCATCCTTTCACATGGGTAAATTATCACCAAAGACAAGTTGTCTCCCTAGGAAATCCACACTATTTTCCTTGTGGGATTGATGATTACAAAACACAAAAATGTACCTCTAAGGATAAATTACCCACATATCACGCTTGGTTGAGTAAGGATAATGGATTTATTGTAGTCCTCCATAAAACCACACTATCTTTCACATAGAGATAAAAAAGGTAAAATAAAAGTCAATTTGAATAGTAAATCTTATCTCCTCCACTTGTATAAGCTTATAAAAATGGTATATTTCATTTTTCATTAATCTAAAGCCATTATATTTTTCCCCACTTGAAATTTTGACCTACTCTCATAATGGAGGCCAACATCAGGCCATTAACGTGCCTTCAAATTAATGTGGCACTACATGCCACCTAAGCAACAAGAATAGCGTTGTGGATAACTCATCAAAATGAATAGTGTCTACTGCATCTTCAATGAATAGCAACTCAGTAATAGTTTTGGCATGAATAATATTTTTTTCCTCCACGTCATTCTCCTTTAGTTGAAAACAACTTAGATCCTACAATTAGAATTGATTATTTTACAAGCTCTATAATATCACACACATGAACACGTGAACACACGAACACTAAATAAATGAGCACACAAGCTCATAAACACACCACATTATTTTTGAGTGATGTAATATTGCATTAACCCTTATATGACTCTACATCAGACACCCAATGTTTTATATTGTGATATCCTAATCAGATAGATGTGGTATGTGGTAGAACCACTCTTTTGGTCATAGAGTTTGATGAGCACAACATCTCCTTCCAACACACTAAGTGATCCCCCTTTTTCTTCCTTTTATAGCTTCCACCTGGTGATCTTTCTCCTTTACTCTTATTCACATATATTGTATTTCTACTTGTGGTATTATACCCATCATTATAAATTAGATCCATCCTCCTCTACCAAAATCTCATCCATATCCCAATGGAATCACATATGGGACTACACCCACTACAAACCATCCTCATCTACCAATATTCTCTACCGTATATCTCATTATCCTATGTGAGATTTAGCCAACCAAATTCCATCCACATCTACTTAAATCCATCTTGGATTGCTTTAGACATCATCTAACCACATGTTGGATCATCTTCCATAGCATCATAAATCATCAATTGTAGCTCCTCAATCATGCCTGCAACATCATCAGTTTCTCTCTTCACATGTGCACCTACATTATGTAAAATAAAATTACCCTAAACAACTACATCCTACTCAAAATGCATGTTTTCAAATTCTTATTTGTTGATATCCTCATTCACATGCAACCCCTAATGGATGTAGTTTATTTCACTTTTTTCCTACATCCTTAATAAGAATGTCTTCACCTCCTTATTCAAAAACAATCATTTCCATATCCTTTTGAATAAGGATTTTTTATTCTCTATTCAAATGTTTATAGCTACAATAATTAGTCTTCTACAAATGTTCTTGGTTGCATTTTTCACTCTTACATGTGGCTATTTCTATCTCAATAAAGCCACTTTTGATTTTAGAGAGTCTACCATTTCACACACCAAGTCTTCTTTTTTTCCTTCACTCTCACTTTCTCCAAATCTCTCTAGTAGTAAATCCAAAGTTTGCAATGAGTCTTCAACTTTTTCTCTCATTATTTATCTAGTGGCATTCTTCCACTCTTATTCTCCATATTCATAACTACAAAATAAAAATACACATTCACATATTCAATAATTTCCTATCTTATCCATAAGAATGTTACCTACTCTAATACCACTTGATGTGGCCTTTAACCACATGATGGTTTCAACAATCCATATAATCATCAATCACTTAAAATCAAATCCTAAAATCAATAAAAATCTCAATATTTATCATTAAATCTCAACGCATACTCTTAACATAGAAAATCTTAAATAATATTCTCTATCTAAACATTAACGTGCTTGCATAAAAAATATAAATTTGGACTCATCATGATAAGGAGGCTTTCAAAGCTTTCTCACAAAGCTTACACTCTTATTCCTCTGGCCTATCCTATCTAATAAATCAAAGGAGTATTAATTTATATGTTTACAAAGGAGGCATGAGAGGAAAAACAATTAAGGAGTCCCAAAATGTCACCAGCGTTTCATATGGGAGAATTATCACCAAAGATAAGTTATCTCCAAAGTATATCCAAACCATTTTATTTGTGGGGTTGTTGATTAAAAGGATAAAAAAGTTACTCCAAGGACAAATTCATCCCATATCACACTTGGATGAGTAATGACAAGGGAGTTAGACTACTCCTCAAGAAAACCATGCCACCTTTCACATAGAGACAAAAACGGTAAAGTAGAAGTCAATTTGAATAGTAAATCTTGTCTCCTCCACTTGTATATGATTTTAAAACATCATATATTTCCTTTTTAACTAATATAAAGTCAGTATATTTTCTCAACACTTGAAATTTATACCCATTGTCATAATGGAGGTCAACATCAAGCCCTTTGTGTGCCTTGTGGGTAATGTGGCATCCCATGCCACCTAAGGAACATGAATAGAGTTGTGGAAAACTCATCAAGATCAATAGTGTCTACCACCTCATAAGTGAATAGTAACATGGGAATAGTGTTGGTATGAATAGAATGTTTTCCTCAACATCAACTATGGTTTTAAAAAACAATGTAGATGAAAGGCTAGTGCAGTAAGTCATGTAAGTAAAGGTATTATTGACTATATTCATTCTGATGTGTGGGTCTAGTCCCTATAATTTCATATGTAGGATCATTGTATTTTGTTATGTTTATAGATGATTACTGTATAAAAATATGGGTCTAATGTTTAAAAATAAATTCTAATATTTTTAGTGTATTTAAACAATTTAGAACATTGGTTGAGAATAAAATTGGTAGCGCAATTAAATATTTAAGAATAGGCAATGGAGACAAATTCGCATCATTTGAGTCTTAAAACTATTATAAGGAAGCTTGGATAAATGTTTATGGGTAGAAGTAGTTTATATAACTTGTAATCTGATAAATCATTCACCATCAATTGTAATAGACCATAATATTCCTAAATATGTTGGACAGGCCATCTATGTGATTATTTAGATTTGAAATATTTTTGTTGTAATGCTAGTGCTCTTAGTAATAATAAGCATTTAATGTTTGACCCAAGATCTAGGAATTACATATTTATTGGGTATGGTGAGGAAATGATGTTAAGGGAATAAAGTGTGAGTTACTACTACCCATAAGATCATTATTAATATAGATGTACATTTTGACTAATCATCTATTCTAAAATAAAATGTAGAAATGAAAGAAAAATAGGAATCAAAACATTAGGATATCAAGGTTCAAATCAATCCATATTTAAATTCTAAAAATGAGAAAATTCAACCATTTTTGGATGGTGAAGATGTTAAATATGTTGAGGATTTAAAAAATTTGAGGAAATACCTAAGTAGTTAGAATTGAGGTTAGAACATGAGGAAACACCTCCATAATTGGTATGGAGACCTAAATAGGTTAGACATCCTCATAGTAAGTTCAGTCACAATAATTCAATTACTTTGATTTCTAATTATGATGAACCCAATTGTTATCAAAAAATATTAGAAGATTAGAATAATTCCAAGTGGAATAGGTAAATAGAGGAAGAAATGGATGCCTTGGATAAGAATAAGTCATGGGATCTAGTTGAATTTCTAAAAGGTAGAAAACTAATTCACCACAAGTGGGTTTACAAAAAATAGATTGGTTTTGATGATAAAGTTGAAAGGTATAGGCATAGGTTGGTGGAAAAAGGATTTACATAGAAATAAGGTCTTGATCACAAAGAAATATTTTCACTAGTTGTTAAACTTGTTTCAATTCAAGTTTTTTTAGCATTAGTGGCTTTACTTGATTTTGAGTTAGAGTAGATAGATGTTAAAATAACATTCTTGCATGGAGATTTAAAAGAGGATACACACACACACACACACACACACACACACACACACACACACACACACACACACACACACACACACACACACACACACACACACACACACACACACACACACACACATGCATATACATACACATATATCTATATCTATATATACATACATACATATGAAATAATTTGAAGGTTTTGTATAGGATAGAAAAAATGGATTTGTTTGTACACTTGAAAATCAATGTATGGCATGAAAAATTCACCCATAAAATGGTACCAGAATCTTGACTCCTTTATCAAGATCTAGACTTTTATTAAGAGTGACTACGATCATTGTGTTTAATTCATGTTTTGAATAGGTGTTTTTTCATTACATTGACATTTTATGTTGATGATTTACTTATCACAAGAAAACATATCATATCAATCAATAGTTTAAAGGCTCATCTAGCTAGTACATTTGATATTCAAAAGATATCAGAGGATCAAAAAAAATTTAGGCACCGAGATACATAGAGACAAGAAAAATGGTAAGATTTAGTTATCAGATCAAAGGTATTTGTAAAATATACTAACCAGATTTAGTATGAAGTACGTGAAACTAGTTAATATCCATTTTTCTTTCCATTTCAATATTTTTTCAAGTTTGTGTTCTCTTAGTGACGTAGTGAAACAATAAATGTCTCATGGACCATATGTTACTGTAGTAGGATCTCTATTGTATTGTATGGTTATTGTATGGAGATTTAGAAGAGGATATGTGTATGTATGTATGTATATAAATATAAATATATATATATACATTTACATACATACGTACATACATACATTTGTGGATATGTTGATTCTGATTGTGTATGAGATATAGACAAAAGAAGACCAACATCTGGTTATGGTTTTACATTTGTAGGTGGAACTATTAGTTCGACGTTGAAGCTTCAAAAAAATATTTTTGCATCATCTACTGAGGAATAATATGTGGTTACCTATTATTCTTGTTAGCAGGTAATTTGGCTAAAGAGAATATTGGATAAATTTGGAAGAGAGTAATAAAACATGAATGTATTTTTTGATAGTTAGAGTGCAATCTATTTGGCTAAAAATCCACATAATCATAGTATAAAAAATCATATTGTAATAAAGTACCATCTTGTTAGATAGGTGACTGATGAAGGAAAAGTAACACTTGAAAAGGTTCACATATAGGAAAATAATGTTGACATGTTCACAAAATTAGTTTTGTTAGAGAAGTTAAAATGGTGTTTGGCTTGTCTTGGCTTGTAAAAATGGTGATGAGTTGGTTAGAAAGATATTAGGTAGAAATTGTTGTCAAGGTGGAGATTGTTAGATATGTGATAATAAATTTAAATTTTAGATCCTTTCATGGTGTAGTTTATGGCCTAGTCCTTGAGAATGGGATGGGGGGGGGTGCGGGGTGGGGTTGCAAGGGGGACAGGTGGATGAGAGTGCAGGATGCTGTCCCTTCCCTCCACTCAATTATTATTACCATTAGGTCTAGTGGGACATAGTCATCCTATGCATCCTCCCTAGTCATGGTTCAGGGGCAACACCCCCTCAATAAAAATTCAAAGAATAAAACACTTATTTAGAGGACGATGGATTACATTAAATATGTAAATCCATCTAGTTAGATATAAGAGAGCGTGGGATAGACATCAAAATTGAAAATGAAGAGAAGTAAGATTTAATTGAACATTCTTGAAAAAAAACATAAAATTAAAGAGACTAAGGTTCTTCCATTATAAGATCATTACCAAAAGTTCAAGTTAAGAAAAACCATTAAGATAGTTCAAACCATGCTTGGAAACCCAACATCAATAGATTAGAAAATATAATTAATTAAGAGTAAAGGATGTGTTTATATTTTTCATTTCATTTTTGGTTTTACTAGCATTTTCCTTTTCTTTAGGTTGTATATTTTAAAGAGAAACCAAATTTAAAATATATTTATAACCTATTTTATTTATTAAGTTATTACTATTACTTTATTATAAAATTTAAATAAATCAAGATTAATTATTTTACCCTAACTTATTTGATTAAAATGTGTATTTCTTAGTATCATTTTAGTTTTATATTTTTTTAAGATTGTCAAGTAACTTTATTTTAAAAAATTTAGTTATTTAATTTATATTACTTTAATTATTATGTTTATTTTTTATTTATTTTTATTTATAAAAAATAATTTCAATTATCTATTTATTCATTGTCACTAGAATATAAATGAGAACAATTAAATATATATATTATTTTTGTAAAAAATATAATAAATATAAACACATGTAATATTGTATATGATGTTTATTTTTAACTTTATTTTTATAATAATTAATCTCTTTTTTCACTAATAAATTTTTCCCATCTATTTCCATTTATTATTTTATTAATAAAATCCGAGTTCATTTTTTCAAACATATGATTATATATTGATAATGGAAGATAATGGATCATAAAAGGTGACCTGAAATATCAATTTAAAATTTGTATACATTTTATTACAAAACCTTCAAAAATATTTTATAGATTATAAAAACATAAATATCTAAGATTTAAAGTGTGCATTGAAATAACAAGTTAATTTTAGACACACATTATATAAGATTGGTTTACATTCTATTTTCACTATTTCAATTATTGATGTTTATTGATCTAAATATTATTAGTATTAATGGCTCAACAAAAATATTAAGATTATAGCTTTTATATTCTATGGTTTGCCATAGAAAATATGTATATTTTTGTTAATGTTTAGGTAAAAATATGATCTATATTTGAAATAATTTCTTATAAATACAAAAGTATTATAGTTAATTTAGGAATTGAAAAATAAATCTAGAAAAATCATTACTCTAAAAATTTAATAAATAATTGTAATTATTATAAAAAAGAACAAATATTCATTGAATCATATAATTTATATTTAAGCATCTTATTAAAACTAATTTAAATTCTATTAACATCATTAAGGGTCCTTTCTTCACTATTCTTATTTTTTAGAGAGTGTTGAAAAATATAAAAATAATTTTAATATTATTAAATTTATTACATTTCTTCAAACATATAAACATATTATTATAAATTTGTAATTATTATTATTTATTTAAATAAAGAAAAAAATATATGTTTTAACAAAAATCAAAGTTAAAGTGTAAGAATATGATGAGTTGAGAAGATCAAAATCAAAAAAATGCAGTCAAAAAAATTGGAACCTATTTTCTAGTTCATTAAGAAAGTTCCTAATTTTTTAACATTTTAGGGAATTGAGAAGATTCACATATAGAACATAAATCCTCCCTTTTAAATATGGTACTCATTCTTTCTTTTAAATAAATATTAACGAAAAAAGAGTGGTGAAGTAGAACATACATATTTTATATAATTAGAGGTGGTGGAAATAGAATAAAACTAAATCATAGAATATTTAACTTATAATGACATCGAAATCAAATTTGATAATAATTTGAAAGAAGACAATCTAATCATCTTATTTGAAAAGGCGGGACTAAATATTGTAATAAAAAAAGATTAGATCTTTTATAAAACTAATAAAAAAATTGTTTGAACTTATCCTATTTTAAAATTTTAGATGAGATTAATTCTTTCATGATGTATATTGTGAAACCAAAAATCAAAATAAAAAATTTAAAATATACCTACGATAATATTTTAAATAATATATTGATAGAACAAACATATAATATAAAAAACATAAAATATTTATTAATAAAATTTATTAAAAAATAAACAACATCAATATCAATATCACCTGAATCATATAATATTACACGTCACTCTCATTTTTCCTTCAAAATAAATAAGACCTCACATAGGCCTATCGCAAACATATGATGTAAGGGACATCAAATATTTAAATAAAAAAAATTAATTACAATGAACATCATCAATGTGACATTCAATTTCATTTTTTATTGAAAGTGGCTATAACATAAATAAGACATCAATTTTCATTTAACATAAATAAGACATCAGTTTTCAGTTTTCAGTTTCCTTCCAACCACTTAATTAGTATTAAATAAAACACTATTTAAAAAAGTGATTTTAACAAATTATTTATGTTTCATGGGTGTTTACACTAATTATAATATGATTTTACATTTGTGGTGGATGCTCACTCTATAAATTATTATTTGATACATCAATGTCTTGTTTAATAGTTATTTCTACTATCACATGAATTTATTATGAACTAGTTATATTAAATTGTTGGATCTTCTCCATATTTTATAGAATATGCAAAAATGAGAAATTGATAATGTGCATATTTTTTCCATTAGTATCATCTTGTGTATGATTGATGTTATGTATTTGATGGTCTAATGTTGGATTTTAAGATGAATGTAATTAATACATGTTTTTTATAACAATAAAACTTCTATAACAATTTATTTAATGGGATAAGAATGTAACACCCAACCTATCTTCACCATTGTTTAGGCCCATGGTTAAACATTAACTCAGGTTTGACCCATTGATTATGTTCTTCAAAATGATTGGTATGTTTCATGAACCTTTCGAGTATTCCACATTTGATTACATAAAAAGATCTTGATTATTGTTAATAAATTTTTGACTATTATTTAATTTTATAATGTTTATATATTTGTTAATAATATCAATCTAAATAATGTGCTTTGGACACATTTATCTAATTCCAATATTTTTCTCCATTTTTTAAATTATATTTTTCTAAATATTGAAGGAACATCCACTTGTTTGGTATGGAGAAATTGTAAAATATTTTTTAGTTACATTTACATTGCATTAAAACCCACTTCACACAACCAACT
Source organism: Torreya grandis (assembly GCA_037957365.1). Taxonomy (NCBI): domain Eukaryota; kingdom Viridiplantae; phylum Streptophyta; class Pinopsida; order Cupressales; family Taxaceae; genus Torreya; species Torreya grandis. Next base: position 646,877 of record JARHVA010002916.1, on the reverse strand, counting down.
TATCTATGCTTCTACCTTGACGGTGATAATATAAAAAAAAGACGATTCACATATGAAAGATAAAGCCTCTATTTTCAACATGTACTCATTATCTATGTTGTTTTTCGTTTGAGTAATGATGAAGTGACTATGACCCCATTATTTCACTTCACATAAGACTTGGTAAGGTGTAATATTTGATGATGTATAATTTTTAGGATACATTATTAGATGATATATAATTTTTTATATCCATACGATACATAATTACATGTACTTGGGTTTACTAATTATAATACCATCTTATTTATTATATTTTAGACTATGGATTATTTGATTGGAATAAAACTAATTATAAGGTTATTGGACTGAAGATGCAATTAAGTTTTTTCTAATTTTAGGGTTTCACCAAGCACATCACCACTTTTATTTCTCTATATGTAGCCTTCATTTCATATTCATTTTTAGATCCAACAAGATAGTTATATTTATTGTCTTTTAGGGAGCCTCACCTCAGGGTGAACTTAGCTTATTTAATGCCCTCCTCTCTATCCTATCTAGATATTAAGGATGTAAAGGAGTAAGGTGGAGTTCCTAGCAATGGCACCCTCACTCAGGCCACTCAACAATGTTTTTTGCAAAGTGTACCACTAGATATAAATTACAAAAATGATGTTATATTATATATGCTTGAGTTTAATTTTATTTTTCAATGGGTAGAGTACTTTTGAGTAATAAGGTATTTTGTGGGTCAAATTCCTTCAAAAGTCATACTTACAACTTGGGTATAAACTCCATGGGTTTCTCATTGAATTAACCTTGAAAGTATTCATAACATGACCAAGGGTTTCTTATAGTTGCATTTCTCATACCATACACATGTGTGGGTGTCTAATGAATAAATCCACCAAATGGTATATTTGTAACTCATTGATAGTCCTTTCACCTTGGACCCAAGATTTTGTTATCTCAGAGCATACCGCTCTCAAATTCACCATTTGAGTTCAAATCAATGGGTTGCCTTTGGATTATTGACATTTAATAAATAAAATATTGGCTTCCATTAGACCTTTTTTTTTCCATGACTCTACAACATTTTATTCAACTCATCCCATAAAAAGTGTTTGCATCAAACTAAATTTATCTACATATCATAAAGAGTTTTTGAGATATAACTTGGTGACTCTCACCACTCCCTTTAGGTTATATATATATAATTTACTTGCATTTTCTTCCATTGTCAAGGCATAGATCACAAGATAAAATATTATTGGGTATACACGCCTTATAATAGGCCAACTCCCAATCCCACTTTTGTTTAACCTAAGGGCACTTGGGAAGATGGGCGAAAAAGCATTAGGGGTAAGAAAAGTAAATTTAATAAGAGTGTTACTAATCAAAAACCTATTAACAATAATAATTATTTTCTAGTTCCATGCCTCATGTACCTTTACCAACTGCTCAACCTACTAGGGAGTATCCACTATAACTCAAACTAAAAAGGATCCTATTCAAACTGAAGTTGAAATAATAAAATATAGACTATACAACACTCCCATCGATATTAGTATTATGTCTTGTTCATAGTTGTTTTCCCATTATAAATAAATCTTGATTCTTTTGTTCTCCCTTAACATGACTACCCCTACATATTGTCATCTTGCTTGATGCTTTCAATATTCATATTATGCATGACATAGTTTTGTTTTTTATAGCCAGCTATGTTATGACAAAGTTCCAACCACTGCTAGTTTATCTACTTATCCTTCAAATATCCATAGATACAGTCTTCTTTGGCTGCTTCCTTCTTAAGTCACCTTTCACATTAAATATTTTCTCATCTATATTAGGTAGTAAGTATATTATATTTTATTTTAGTTAAGTCTTTATTTTAAACATCTATTAGGTCATTTATTTAGGTATGTTTAAATTATGTCTAGTTCTTAAGTGTCATTTAATCCCATTAATTTATATGGTATTTGTTAGCCACAAGTTTATAGTGGAAGTTTCTTTCAGAGTTATTAATATTTAGTATATGGTATTCGTTAACCACAAGTTTATAGTGGAAGTTGCTTTTAGATTTATTAATATTTAGTATACTATATTTAATTCTATTTTTAGTTGTAATAAATAGATTTTTGATTAAGTTTTTTATTACAAATCTATTTTTTTATATAGTTTTCTTTTTAATCTATTTCATTTTTTATATTAAGAGTAAGTCCATCCAAATTATAAGGTGACATTTTGTTTTCAAATTTGAAGTCAAACATTAAAATAGTTTATAGGAGGTTCATAAGGGTCAAGTCATTTAGGCTTAGAGTCATTATAAACATTATAAAAATAAATAAAAAATACCACATGAACACATTTTGGCTTGTACCTAATTTTTGAATTAGGGGGAATATTGTCATCAACAACATGAGCTTCATCGAGATATCGACTAAGTAAGCAGTATCACATACTAGAAGTCAGAGGCATAGAAGAAGGAGGTTTATATAGAGACTCTTCAATCACCAATGATGGGGCCCAAAATGTTTTGGTGACAATTTTTATGGTGTGTTTTAATAGTTTACCTTATGTGTTTTCAAAATAAGAACAAAAGTATATACATATCCAAAAATGTGATGTATGTAATTCCAAACATAATTCCTTGATGTAAAAACACTATGAAAGGAAAAAAACACTAATGTAAGTCAATTCATGGATCTTGAAAGGATTTATGGTCAGGATCCAAAAAACCATAGGAGGTGAACAGTGTTTTGGAAATATTTAGGAGATAAACTGCTGTAGAGATCTCGCAAATGCCTTACATTTTTTATGGAGATGATCCCCAGTGACACATCCATCGCAATCATGTAAAGTAAATATGTGATGTATTCCTTTGCATTGTATTGGTCATGTAAAACTATGATAGTGAGACTCTCTTTGTATTAAGGTCATGAGCCAAATAGGGCATGCTACAAGGGATGAGAATATTGAAGGTGAGAGTGTGAATCTTTTTACACCATGTATAAACCAAGGAGGGAATGTTAGGAATTAGTTTACCATATTTTGTGAGTTTACATATTTACCAAGTGGTAAATATAATATTGTTGAGTTTTTAATATTTGGGTAGTCATAATACTTTTACAAGAATATTATGAACATAGGTTACTTTTTATATTGTGGTGATATGCGAGAGATATTGGTGGATATTATATCTCCCTAGTTATACAAAATAGTTTTCCTATATAAATATTAGATTCCCATATGGTTTGAAATATGAAGCAAAAATAATACATGGTGTGAATATATTATTAAAATATTTCTCTATTTTTTTGTTTTTTTATTTTCTATAATTCATGCTCAGATCTGAAACAACACCTTCAATACAAGTGGAAGATACAATAGTTATTATTCAAATTGACTTATTATACTTTAAATTTTTTGTCTATATGTGAAATGTGGTATGGTTTTCTTGAGGAAAATTCTAACTCCCTTATCCTTACTTATATAAATATGATATGCGGTGAATTTATCCTTGGAGGAACCTTTTTCTCTTTTGTAATCATCAATCCCATAAGGAAAATGGCATAGATTTCCTTGGGATGCTTCTTGTCTTTTGTGGATATTCAGCCATGTGGAGAATGGAATAATTTTTGGGCTTCCTTTATTTCTCTCAAATTCATATATTATAAGCCTATAAATAAATTTAATCATTTCTTGATAGAATAGGCTAGTTTGTTAGAAGTGAGGATATCATCTTTAGTGAGATGTTGTCAAGTATGTGTAAGTTTTAGAGGAAAGAATATTTATTTATGAGGTTTGGGAGACTAGTGGTAGAGAATAAAAATTTGGATATAATATTTGAAATCCTCCTTGGCATGTTGAGGCCAAGTTTTGTATGTGTGGAGAGTGAACCTTGTTCAAGCTTATTTAATATGAGGAAGAGATTTAATGAGAAGTGTGAGTATTTTATTAGACACATTTTTTAGATGCTTATGTGTTTGATAGTTACATGAATTATTGAATCCATAAATAGGTATCAAAGATTCATTGTGATGAGGAGTTGAATGTTTTCACATTAAGTGGTATTAGAGAAAATTCTAATTCTTGTGGAAAGTTTATTGTAGGTATGAGTGAAGCCTTGCAAGAGTAGAAATATTGTAGGTGTGAGAGAGGCTCTATTATCAAATTATGTTTACATATTTATCAAGTGGCAAATATAATATTGGTGAGTTTTTTATATTTGGGTAGTCATAATATTGTTATAAGAATATTACGAACATAGGTTATTTGTTAAATTATGGTGATATATGAGAGATATTGGTGGATATTGTATCTCCCCAACTATGGGAAATAGTTTTCATATATAAATTTTATTTTCCCATATGTTTTGAGATATGAAGAAAATATAACATATGGTTTGAATATATTATTAAAATATTTCCTTGTGTTTTGGATCTTTTATTTTCAACGATTCATGCTCAGATCTGAAACAACACCTTCAATACAAGTGGAGGATACATGATCCAAAACTCAAACTCTTTTGTTGAAAGATAATTCAAAAAACTGTTAGATATGTGATAACAAAGTTAAATTTTTAATTCTTTTGTTCTATCATTTATAGCCCACTCCATGAAAATGGGGGCATTATGTGGTAACATCCCCCACTTTTCATAGGAGGCTCCAGAGAAACAGTGACATCCTATGGATCCCCCATAGTGGGGGTTCATGGGAAACACCTCCAAAGCAAAAATTCAAAGAGTTAAACCCATGTTTGTAAGAAGATGAATTCCATCTGATTCTATCTTTAGAAGGACAGTCATAAAGGCATTTTTCCACTGTATTTTTAGGAGGAATATTAATAGCTCTTTGCCAATTAGGCATGTTTATATTTGTGGAGGTCACATTTAACATACAAAGGTAGTTCACATGTATATTTTCCATCTTGGAATTAATAAAGCTTGTTATCTTGCACTGTGGATGTTTCCTTAGCTTTGCCAAGGTTTTACCACATAAATAATGTGTTTTATCTCATGTATGTTGGATATTTTGTTTATTTATTTGTATTGGTTATTGATTTATATTATATTTAAAGTTCATATAAAGTGTGTGGTTTCCTAACAAGTGGTATCAGAGAAAATTTTACTCTTATTTTTCAATAACTATGTTCTAGATTTGGTGTTGTTTTTTGAAGCATCAAATAGTGAAAGTTATGAATGTAAAGTTTGAGGTGGAGAAGTTTAACATTAAGAAAAAAATTAGTTTTAGAAATTCAAATCACATGATGTGTTGGTGTAACATGGTATGCACAAATCCATGGATGGAAAGACAAATAAACCTATGATGATGAATGATAATGACTAGGAAGAGCTAGATACAAGACCGCTCAGTGTAATATGATTGTGTTTAACAAAATGAGGTTCTTTTCAACATAGTTGGAGAAATGATTTCAGTAAGATTATGGATCAAATTAGAAGTAATTTCCATGAAAAAATAATTAAGAAATCATATTTAATTGAAGAGGTGACTATATAAAATTAATATGAAAGAATCTATGAAATGTTTTGATCATTTAAATATTTTTATTACTCTATTTTACCAATTGATTAGTATTGGTGTGGAAGTCGATGAAGAATACAAGGCAATCACCTTATTATGTACTATGATAGATTCTTTAGATAATATAGTAACTTATATTAGATTCATTAATGCTACTGATCATGACTATAATTATATTGTGGGAACATTGTTGGATAAGGAGATGAAGAGAAAATCTAGTCTAGAGACTTCCACACCTGAAGCTATGGTTGCTAGGAGGATATCTAGAGAAATAGGGGAAAAATCCATAGGAAACACCTATATCTAAGTTAGAATTCATGAAGAATAACACAAAGTGGTAGAACTACAGTAAAGCATGACATATTAAGAAGGATTGTTAGAAGAGAAAAAAAGGTGAAAAGAAAGAAAAATCGACTAAGTAAATCAGGTAGAATCAAGTGAAGGTATGAGTGATGATGTTTTATCTATTTTTAATGTTTCCTCTTATCATGATGAATGGTTATTGGATTTGGGTGATACACATCACATGTATATACATAGGAGTTGGTTTTCTTCCTACCAAACCCTTGACAAAAGTTCTCTTCTTTTGGGAAATAATGTTTCTTGGAAGATAGAAGGGATTGGTAGCATTAATATAAAAATATTTGATGTAATAGTAAGGACTCTAATATAAGTAAGACATATACTATAACTTAAATGAAATTTTATTTTAATGAGTGAATTATATTTTTCAAGTTATAAGTTCAGATGTCAAGGTGGAGCTCTAAATGTGGTTAAAGGTGCCTTAGATGTAATTAAGGATCTAAATTTTATAAAATTTTCCATATTATAAGGGAATACAGATATTAGTCAAGTAATTATGATATCTAAAATAGAAGAATATATTTCTCATCTATGGCATCTACATTTGGGCCACATGAGTGAGAAACGGTCAAAGGTATTGAAAAATCATGAGTGAATTCATGGTTTAAAATATTTAGATTTGGATTATGCAAGGATTGTTGATGTGGCCTAAATCCATATTATGGATTCAACAATCCATATAATCATCAATCACTCACAATCAACTCATGAAATCAATAAACATCTCAATATTTCTCATTAAATCTCAACATATACAAAAGCTTCAAAAAGATATTATCTCTAAACTTCAAAAATCTTACACAACACATAAAAACTTGGTGTCATCATGCCAAGGAGGCTATCAAAGCTTTTTCCCAAATCTCACACGCTTCTTCTTCTATCCTAGCCTGCTAAAGGTATCTTCTTTTATATATTTACAAAGGAAGAATAAGATGGAAAATGGCAAAAGAGGTCTAAAATGGAACCATCCTTTCACATGGGTAGATTATCACCAAAGATAAGTTGTCTCCCAACGAAATCCACACCATTTTCCTTGTGGGATTGATGATTACAAAACACAAAAAGGTTCCTCTAAGGATAAATTCCCCACATATCACACTTGGATGAGTAAGGATAATGGATTTATTATAGTCCTCCATAAAACCACACTACCTTTCACATAGAGATAAAAAGGTGAAACAAAAGTCAATTTGAATAGTAAATCTTATCTCCTCCACTTGTATAAGATTATAGAAATGGTATATTTCCTTTTTGATTAATCTAAAGCCTTTATATTTTGTCCCCACTTGAAATTTTGACCCACTCTCATAATGGACGCCAACATCAGGCCATTAGTGTGCCTTCAAATTAATGTAGCGCCGCATGCCACCTAAGCAACAAGAATAGAGTTGTGGATAACTCATCAAAATGAATAATGTCTACCATATATTCAATGAATAGCAACTCAGTAATAGTTTTCCCATGAAAAATATTTTTTCCTCCACATCATTCTCCTCTAGTTGAAAACAACTTAGATCCTACAATTTGACTTTATTATTTTACAAGCTCTGTAGGATCACACACATGAACACATGAAAACATGACCACTAAAGCAATTAACAAACAAGCACATAAACACACCACATTAATTTTGAGTGATGTAATATTGCATTAACCCTGGTATGACTCTACATCAGATGCCCATTGTTTTATATTGTGATATCCTAATCAGATAGATGTGGTACATGGTAGAACCACTCTTTTGGTCATGGAGTTTGATGAGCACAACATCTTCTTCCAACACACCAAGTGATCCCCCTTTTTATTCCACTTATAGCTTCTACCTGGTGGTCTTTCCCCTCTACTCTTATTCACATATATTGTATTTCTACTTGTGGTATTATACCCATCATTAGAAATTGGATCCATCCTCCTCTACCAAAATCTCATCCATATCCCAATGGATTCACATGTGGGACTACACCCACTACAAACCATCCTTATCTACCAGTATTCTCTACCATATATCTCATTATCCTATGTGAGATTTAGCCCACCAAATTCCATCCACCTCTACTTAAATCCATCTTGAATTGCTTTACACATCATCTAACCAACTATTGAATCATCTTCCATAGCATCATAAATCACCAATTGTAGCTCCTCAATCATGCCTACAACATCATCATTTTCACTCTTCACATGTGCACCTACATTATGGAAAATAAAATTACCCTAAACAACCAGTTCATCATACTCAAAATGCATGTTATCAAATTCTTATTTGTTGATATCCTCATTCATATGCAACCCCTCATGGATGTAGTTTATTTCACTTTTTTCCTTCATCCTTTACAATAATGTCTTCACCTTCTTATTAAAAAACAATCATTTCCGTATCCTCTTTAATAAGGATTTATTATTCTCTATTCAAATATTTATAGCTACAATAATTAGTCTTCTACAAATGTTCTTGGTTGCATTCTTCACTCTTACATGTGGCTATTTCTGTCTTTGATAAAACCACTTTTGATTATAGAGAGTCTACCATTTCCCACACCAAGTCTTATTTTTTTACTTCACTCTCACTTTCTCCAAATATCTCTAGTAGTAAATCCAATGTTTGCGATGAGTCTTCAACTTTTTCTCTCATTATTTATCTAGTGGCATTCTTCCACTCTTGTTTTCCATATTCATATGTACAAAATAAAAATACACATTCACATATTCAACAATTTCCTATCTTATCCATAGGAATCTTACCTACTCTAATACCACTTGATGTGGCCTTCAACCACATGATGGTTTCAACAATCCATATAATCATCAATCACTTATAATCAAAACCTAAAATCAATAAAAATCTTAATATTTATCATTAAATCTCAACACATACTCCTAACATAAAAAATATTCATTAATATTCTCTATCTAAACATTAACATGCTTGCATAACACATATAAATTTTGACTCATCATGATAAGTAAGCTTTCAAAGCTTTCTCACAAAGCTTACACTCTTATTCCTCTGGCCTATCCTACCTAAAAACTCAAAGGAGTATTAATTTATACATTTACAAAGGAGGGATGAGAGGGAAAACAATTGAGTCCCAAAATGTCACCACCCATTAATATGGGAGAATTATCACCAAAGATAAGTTATCTCCAAAGTAAATCCAAGCCATTTTATTTGTGGGATTGATGATTGAAAAGACAAAAAAATTACACATAGAGACAAAAATGGTAAAGTAGATGTCAATTTGAATAGTAAATCTTGTCTCCTCCACTTGTATATGATTTTAAAACATGGTATATTTCCTTTTTAACTAATATAAAGTCATTATCTTTTCTCCACACTTGCAATTTATACCCACTTTTGTAATGGAAGTCAACATCAAGCCCTTTATGTGCCTTGTGGGCATTGTGGCATCCCATGCCACCTAAGGAACATGAATAGAGTTGTCGAAAACTCATCAAGATCAATAGTGTCTACCACCTCATAAGTGAATAGTAACTTAGGAATAGTGTTGGTATGAATAGAATGTTTTCCTCAACATCAACTATGCTTTTAGAAAACAATGTAGATGAAAGGCTAATGTAGTAAGTCATGTAAGTAAAGGTATTCTTGACTATATTCATTCTGATTTGTGGGTCTAGTCCCTATAATTTCATATGTATGATCATTTTATTTTGTTATGTTTATAGATGATTACTGTATAAAAATATGGGTCTAATGTTTAAAAATAAATTTTAATATTTTTAGTGTATTTAGACAATTTGGAATGTTGGTTGAGAATAAAATTGGTAGCTCAATTAAATGTTTAATAATAGGCAATAGAGACAAATTCACATCATTGGAGTCTTAAAACTATTATAAGGAAGTTGGGATAAATGTTTATGGGTAGAAGTAGTTTATATAACTTGTAATCTGATAAATCATTCACATCAATTGTAATAGACCACAATATTCCTAAATAGGTATGGACAGGCCATCTATGTGATTATTTAAATTTGAAATATTTTTGTTGTAATGCTAGTGCTCTTAGTAATAATAAGCATTTAAAGTTTGACCCAAGATCTAGGAATTACATATTTATTGGGTATGGTGAGGAAATGATGTTAAGGGAATAAAGTGTGAGTTACTACTACCCATAAAATCATTATTAATATAGATTTACATTTTGACTAATCATCTATTCTAAAATAAAATGTAGAAATGAAAGAAAAATAGGAATCAAAACATCAGGATGTCAAGGTTGAAATCATTCCATACTTAGATTCTAAAATTGTGAATATTGAACCATTTTTGGATGGTGAAGATGTTAAATATGTTGAAGATTTAAAATTTTTGAGGAAATACCTAAGTAGTTAGAATTGAGGTTAGAACATGAGGAAACACCTCCACAATTGGTATGGAGACAAAATTAGGTTAGACATCCTCATAGTAAGTGTAGTCACAATATTTCAATTACTTTGATTTCTAATTATGATGAACCTAATTGTTATAAGAAAGAATTAGAATATTAGAATAATTCCAAGTGGAATAGTGAAATAGAGGAAGAAATGGATGCCTTGGATAAGAATAAGTAATGGGACCTAATAGAATTTCTAAAAGGTAGAAAACTAGTTCACAACAAGTGGGTTTACAAAAAATATATTGGTGTTGATGATAAAGTTGAAAGGTATAGGAATAGATTGGTGGAAAAAGGATTTACACAGAAATAAGGTGTTGATCACAAAGAAATATTTTCACTAGTTGTTGAACGTGTTTCAATTCAAGTATTTTTAGCATTAGTGGCTTTACTTGATTTTGAGTTGGAGCAGGTAGATGTTAAAATAACATTCTTTCATGGAGATTTAGAAGAGGATACACACACACACGCGCGCGCGCGTGCGCACACACACACACACACACACACACACACACACACACACACACACACACACACACACACACACACACATTCATTCATATACATATACATATATCTATATCTATATATACATACATACATATGAAATAACTTGAAGGTTTTGTGTAGGATAGAAAAAATGAATATGTTTGTAGGCTTGAAAATCACTATATGGGATGAAAAATTCACCCATAAAATGGTACAAGAATTTTGACTTCTTCATCAAGAGCTATACTTTTATTAATAGTGAATATGATCATTGTGTTTAATTCATGTTTTTAAATAAGGGTTTATTCATTATATTGACATTGTATGTTGATGATATGCTTGTCACAAGAAAACATATCATATCAATCAATAGTTTAAAGGCTCATCTATCTAGTACATTTGATATTCAAAAGATATTAGAGGATCAAAAAAATCTTAGGCACTGAGATACATAGAGACAAGAAAAATGGTAAGATTTAGTTATCAGATCAAAGTTATTTTTAAAATATACTAATCAAATTTAGTATGAAGTACATGAAACTAGTTACTATCCATTTTTATTTCCATTTCAATATTTTTCAAGTTTGTGTTCTCTTAGTGACGAAGTGAAACAATAAATGTCTCATTTACCATATGCTAGTGCAGTAGGATCTCTATTGTATTGTATGGTTCTTGTATGGAGATTTAGAAGATGATATATGTATGTATGTATATAAATATAAATATACATATACATACATACATACATATGAAACAACCTAACAGTTTTGTATAGGATAGAAAAAAGGGATTTATTTGTATACTCAATAAATCATTGTATGTCATGAAACAATCACCTATAAAATGGTATAATAAGTTTAATTCCTTCGTCAAGATCTATAGTTTTGTTAAGAGTGAGTATTATCATTATGTTTACTTCAATTTTTTGGATAGAGGGTTATTCCTTATATTGACATTGTACATTTATGATATGCTTATAGCAAGCAAACACATCATATAAATCAATAGTTTAAAGGATCATCTAGCTAGTACATTTGATATTTAAAAGATATGGGAGAAACAAAATAAATCTTAGACATGGAGATACATAGGGACAAGAAAAATGGCAATATTTTCTTATCACAATAGATGTCTTTGGAAGATACTAACTAGATTTAGTATGAAGTATGTGAGACTGGTTATCATCCATTTTGATTTCCATTTAAATATATTTCTTCATGTTTATGTCATATTAGTGATGAAGAAAAATTATATATGTCTCATGTACCATATGGTAGTTTAGTAGGAAGTTTATTGTATGTTATGGTATGTACAAGGCCAAACATTTCACATGCAGTTAGAGTTATCTGTAGATATATGGAAAATATAGGTAAAGACCATTGGGCCATAAAGAAGTGGGTGTTTCACTAATAATGAGGAACAAGTGAATAGTACATCGCATATAATGGATTTGGTGATTCTATTTGTGGATATGTTGATTCTGATTTTGTATGAGATCTAGACAAAAGAAGACCAACATCTAGTTATGTTTTTACATTTGTAGGTGGAGCTGTTAGTTGGATGTTGAAGCTTCAAAAAAATATTTTTGCATTATCTACTGAGGAAGAATATGTGGTCACCTATTATTTTTGTTAGCAAGTAATTTGGCTAAAGAAAATATTGGCTAAATTTGGAAGATAGCAATAAAACATGAATGTATTATTTGATAGTTAGAGTGCAATCTATTTGGCTAAAAATCTAGATAATCATAGTATGAAAAATCATATTGTGGTAAGAACCATCTTGTTAGACAGGTGACTGATGAAGGAAAAGTAACACTTGAAAAGGTTCACATAGAGGAAAATAATGTTGATATGTTCACAAAAGTAGTTTTGTTAGAGAAGTTAAAATGGTGTTTGGCTTGTCTTAGCTTGTAAAAATGGTGATGAGTTGGTTATAAAGGTATTAGGTAGAAATTGTTGTCAAGGTGGAGATTGTTAGATATGTGATAATAAATTTAAATTTTAGATCCTTTCATGGTGCAGTTTATGGCCTAGTCCTTGAGAAAGGGATGTGGGGTGATGGGGGAGGGGGGGTGCAAGGGGGATAGGTGGAAGAGGGTGCAAGATGCCCTCCCTTCATTCCACTCAACTATTATTACCATTAGGTCTAGTGGGACATAGTCATCCTATTCATCCTCCTTAGTCATGGTTCAGGGGCAACACCCCCTCAATAAATATTCAAAGAATCAGACACTTATTTATAGGAAGATGGATTACATTAAATATGTAAATCCATCTAGTTAGAGATAAGAGAGCGTGGGATAGACATCAAAATTGAAAATGAAGAAAAGTAAGATTTAATTGAACATTCTTGAAAAAAAACATCAAAATTAAAGAGACTAAGGTTCTTCCATTATAAAATCATTACCAAAAGTTCAAGTTAAGGCAAACCATAAAGATACTTCAATCCATTCTTGGAAACCCAGCATCAATAGATCAGAAGATATGATTAATTAAGAGTAAAGGATGTGTTTATATTTTTCATTTCCTTTTTAGTTTTACTAGCATTTTCCTTTTCTTTAGGTTGTATATTTTAAAGAGAAACCAAATTTAAAATATATTTATAATCTATTTTATTTATTAAGTTTTTAATATTACTTTATTATAAAATTAAAAAAAATCAAGATTAATTATTTTACCCTAACTTATTTGATTAAAATGTGTATTTCTTAGTATCATTTTAGTTTTATATTTTTTTAAGATTGTCAAGTAACTTTATTTAAATTTTTTTAATTATTTAATTTATATTATTTTAATTATTATGTTTATTTTTTATTTATTTTTATTTATAAAAAATAATTTCAGTTATCTATTTATTCATTTTCACTAGAATATAAATGAGAACAATTAAATATTTATATTATTTTTGTAAAAAATATAATAAATATAAACACATGTAATATTGTATATGATGTTTATTTTTAACTTTATTTTTATAATAATTAATCTCTTTTTTTACTAAAAAAAATTTGCCAGCTATTTCAATTTATTATTTTATTAATAAAATTCAAGTTCATTTTTTCAAACATATGATTATATATTGATAATGGAAGATAATGGATCATAAAAGGTGATCTGAAATATTAATTTAAATTTTGTATACATTTTATTACAAAACCTTCAAAAATATTTTATAGATTATAAAAACATAAATATCTAAGATTTAAAGTGTGCATTGAAATAACAAGTTAATTTTAGACACACATTATATAAGATTGGTTTACATTCTATTTGCACTATTTCAATTATTGATGTTTATTGATCTGAATATTATTAGTATTAATGGCTCAAAAAAAATATTAAGATTATAGCTTTTATATTATATGGTTTGCCATAGACCTGAAAATATGTATAGTTTTGTTAATGTTTAGGTAAAAATATGATCTATATTTGAACCAATTTCTTATAAATACACAAGTATTATAGTTAATTTAGGAATTGAAAAATAAATCTAGAAAAATAATTACTCTAAAAATTTAATAAATAATTGTAATTATTATAAAAAAGAACGAACATTCATTGAATCATATAATTTATATTTACGCATCTTAGTAAAACTAATTTAAATGGTATTGACATCATTAAGGGTCCTTTCTTTAATATTCTTTTTATTTAGAGAGTGTTGAAAAATATAAAAATAATTTTAATATTATTAAATTTATTACATTTCCTCAAACATATAAATATATTATTATAAATTTTTAATTATTATTATTTATTTAAATAAAGAAACAAAATTTATGTTTTAACAAAAATCAAAGTGAAAGTGTAAGAATCTGATGAGTTGAGAAGATCAAAATAAAAAAAATGCAGTCAAAAAAATTGGAACCTATTATTCACTTCATTAAGAAAGTTCCTAATTTTTTAACATTTTAGGGAATTGAAAAGATTCACATATGGAACACAAATCCTCCCTTTTAAATATGGTACTCATCCTCCCTTTTAAATAAAGATTAACAAAAAAAGAGTGGTGAAATAGAACATACATATTTCATATAATTAGAGGTGGTGGAAATAAAATAAAGCTAAATGATAAAATATTTAGCTTATAATAACATCCAAATCAAATCTGATAATAATTTGAAAGAAGACAATCTAAACACCTTATTTGATAAGGCAGGACTAAATATTGTATATTAAAAAAAAATCAAGATTAATTATTTTACCCTAAGAATATTTATGTGACGTTATAAAGTATTCTTATTCCAAAATGATTCTCTAATTTTGATATTTTTTTTTAAGGCTCAAGGTGAAGAAAATTTTAATGAGCATACTTTGTTGTATTTTAGATGATGGAGAATCAAAAACAAATTAACTTTCATATTTAGAAGTAAAAAATATATTATTAATATTTACATGTAATTAAAAAATACATATATACATATACATACATACATAAATACATACATAGATACATACATATATATAAGTTACCTACATTTCCTTCTATTATCAAGGCATAGATCACAAGATAAAATATTATTGGGTATACATGCCTTGTAATAGGCCAACTCCCAAGACCACTTCTGATTAACAATAAGAGTGTTACTAATCAAAACCCTATTAACAATAAATATTATTTTCTAGTTTCGTGCCTCATGTACCTTTACCAACTCCTCAACCTACTAGGGAGTATCCACTATAACTCAAACTATAAAGGATCCTACTCAAACTGAAGTTGAAATAATAATATATAGACTATACAATACTCCCATGGATATTAGTATATTGTCTTTTTCGTAGTTGTCTTCCCATTATAAATAAATCTTGATTCTTTTCTTCTCCCTTAACATGACTAACCCTACATATTGACGTCTTGCTTGATGCTTTCAATATGCATATTATGCATGACATGGTTTTGTTTTTTTATAGCCAGCTAAGTTACGACAAATTTATAACCACTGCCAATTTATCTACTTATCCTTCAAATCTCCATAGATACAGTCTTCTTTGGCCGCTTCCTTCTTAACTAACCTTTCACATTAAATATTTTCTAATCTATATTGGGTAGTAAGTATATTATATTTTGTTTTAATTAAGTCTTTATTTTAAACATCTATTAGGTCATTCATTTAGGTAAGTTTGAATTATGTCTAGTTCTTAAGTGTCATTTAATCCCATTAATTTATATGTTATTTGTTAACCACCAGTTTATAATGGAATTTTCTTTCATAGTTATTAATATTTAGTATATTATATTTACTTCTATTTTTAGTTGTAATAAATAGATTTTTGATAAAAAAATTTATTACAAATCTAATTTTATATAGTTTTCTTTTTAATCTATTTCATTTTTTATATTAAGAGTAAGTCCATCCAAATTATAAGGTGCCATTTTGTTTTCAAAGTTGATGTCAAAAAATAAAATACTTTATAAGAGGTTCATAAGGGTCAAGTCATTTAGGCTTAGTGTCATTATAAAAATTATTAAAAAAAGAAAAAAAAACTACTGCATGAACACATTTAGGCTTGTACGTGATGTTTGAATTAGGGGGAATATTGTCATCAACAACATAAGCTTCATCGAGATATCGGCTAAGTAAGTAGTATCACATACTAGAAGTCAGAGGCATAGAAGAAGGAGGTTTCTATAGACTCTCTTCAATCACCAATGATGGGGCCCAGAATGTTTTGGTGACATTTTTTGTGGTGTGTTTTTATAGTTTACCTTATGTGTTTTCAAAATAAGAACAAAAGTATATGCTTATTCAAAATATGTAATGTATCTAATTCCAAACATAATTCCTTGACGTAAAGACATTGTGAAAGGACAAAAACACTAATGCAAGTCAATTCATGGATCTTGAAAGAATTTGTGGTTGGGATCCAAAAAACTATAGGAGGTGAATAGTGTTTTGAAAATAGTTAGGAGATAAACTACTATAGAGATCTTGTAAATGACTTACATTTTTTATGGAGATGATCCCCAGTGACATGTCCATTGCAATCATGTAAAGTAAATATGTGATGTATTCCTTTGCATTGTATTGGTTATGTAAAACTATGAGAGTGAGGCTCTCTTTGTATCAAGGTCATGAGCCAAATAGGGCATGCTACAAGGGATGAGAATATTGAAGGTGAGAGTGTGAATGCTTTTATACCATGTATAAACTAAGGAGGGAATGTTAGGGATTAGTTTATCATATTGTGTGAGTTCACATATTTACCAAGTGGTAAATGTAATATTGGTGAGTTTTTAATATTTGGGTAGTCATAATATTTTTAAAAGAATATTATAAATATAGGTTATTTGTTATATTGTGGTGACACGAGAGATATTAGGGGATATTTTATCTCCCCATTTATAAGAAATAGTTTTCCTATATAATATTATATTCCCATATGGTTTGAAATATGAAGTAGAAATAATTCATTGTTTGAATATATTATTAAAATATTTCTATATTTTTTGGTTCTTTTATTTTCTATGATTCATGCTCAGATCTGAACAACACCTTCAATACAAGTGGAAGATACAATAGTTACTATTCAAATTGACTTATTATACTTTAATTTTTTTGTCTATATGTGAAATGTACTATGGTTTTATTGAGGAAAACTCTAACTCCCCTATCCTTATATAAATATGATATGGGGTGAATTTATCCTTGGAAGAACCTTTTTGTATTTTGTAATCATCAATCCCATAAGGAAAATGACATAGATTTCCTTGGGATGCTTCTTGTCTTTTGTAAATATTCAGCCATGTGGAGAATTGAATAACTTTTGGGCCTCCTTTGTTTCTCTCTAATTCATATATTATAAGTCTATAAATAAATTTAATCTTTTCTTGGTAGAATAGGCTAGTTTGGTAGAAGTGTGGATATCATCTTTAGTGAGATGTTGCCAATTGTGTATAAGTTTTAGAGGAAATATTTAAATGAATCTTTATGTATGAGGTTTGGGAGACTAGTGGTAGAGAATAAAAATTTGGGAATAAGATTTTAAATCCTCCTTGGCATGTTGAGGCCATGTTTTGAATGTGTGGAGATTGAAGCTTGTTGAAGCTTATTTAATATAAGGAAGAGATTTAATGAGAAGTGTGAGTATTTTATTAGATGAGTTTTTGAGATGATTATGTTTTTGAGAGTTACATGGATTATTGAATCCATAAAGAGGTATCAAAGATCCATTGTGATGAGGATTTGAATGTTTTCACATCAAGTGGTATTAGAGAAAATTCTAATTCTTGTGGAAAGTTTATTGTAGGTATGAGTGAAGCCTTGCAAGAGTAGAGATATTGTAGGTGTGAGAGAGGCTCTATTATCAATTTATTTTTACATATTTATCAAGTGGTAAATATAATATTAGTGAGTTTTTAATATTTGGGTAGTCATAATATTATTATAAGAATATTACGAACATAGGTTATTTGTTAAATTATGGTGATATATGAGAGATATTGGTGGATATTGTATCTCCCCAGCTATAGGAAATAGTTTCCATATATAACCATAATGTTTCCATATGTTTTGAGATATGCATAAAATATAACATATGGTGTGAATATATTATTAAAATATTTCTTTTTGTTTTGGATCTTTTATTTTCAATGATTCATGCTCATATCTTAAACAACACCTTCAATACAAGTGGAGCATACAGGATTTACAATTCAAGTTGACTTATACTTTAAATTATTTTATCTATATATGAAAGGTGATATGGTTTTCTTGAAGGAAACTATAACTCCCTTGTCTTTACTCATCCAAATATGATATGGGGTGAATTTATCCTTGGTGGAACCTTTTTGTCTTTTGTAATGATCAATCCCATAAGGAAAATGGCATATATTTCCTTGGGATGCTTCTTGTCTTTTGTGAATATTCACCCATGTGGAGAAAAACATATGTTTTGGGCCTCCTTTATTTCTCTCTCATTCATCTATTTTAATCCTATAAATAAATATGTAAGGATATCAACCTTAGTGACATGTTGCCAAGTATGTGTGAGTTTTAGAGGAACTATTTAAATGAAGATTTATGTATGAGGTTTGTGAGACTATTGGTATAGAATAAAAACTTGGGAATAATATTTGAAATCCTCCTTGGCATGTTCAGGCCAAGTTCTGTATGTGTGGAGAGTGAAGCTTGTTGAATCTTATGTAATATTAAGAAGAGATTTAATGAGAAGTGTGAGTATTTTATGAGATGAGTTTATGATATGATTACGTGTTAGAGAGTTACATGGATTATTGAATCTATAAATAGGTATCAAAGATCCATTGTGATGAGGAGTTGAATTTTTTCGCATCAAGTGGTATTAGAGAAAATTCTAACTCTTGTGGAAAAGATATGAGAGAAGCCTTGCAAGAGTAGATATATTGTGAGAGGTTTTAGTTTTAGGATATTTGAAATGTGAAGATGCCACACAAGAATGGAAGTGCATCGTGAAATTAAAATGTGGAGAATAAGTTAAAGTAAATCCAAGAATGTTTAGATATGTTTATGGGACATATGAAAGATGAGGAGATTGAATGAAATGGTTGTGTGATGAGGAAGACAATGAAGTAGCATATGAATCTATTGATTGAGATAAGGAAGAGGCAAGAGTTGAGACTTATCTTAAAGAGGGAAGAGGAGAATAAAATAACCATGAGAGTTATTTTGGATGGGAAATTTCTATCCCATAGTGAGATTGAATAGCATGAGGATAATTCAAGCATTGGAGAGGAATAAGGCATCCAAGAAGAAATGCATGTGATAGAAGGTGGCATGCATGTAGTGTTGCAGAGAGAGGAAGAGATAAGCAAAGTATTGTTGCAAGATTATATGATGAAATATTTAGATGAGGAGG
Source organism: Torreya grandis (assembly GCA_037957365.1). NCBI lineage: Eukaryota > Viridiplantae > Streptophyta > Pinopsida > Cupressales > Taxaceae > Torreya > Torreya grandis. The sequence continues at coordinate 627,274 of JARHVA010002916.1, read as the reverse complement.
ATGTGCAATTAGTGCACATGAGGAGAAGTATGGATGATGATGTTGCAGCCATGAGGGAGGTTCTGTAAGTGGGGATGTATGTTGGTGTTGTCAGTGATCCAACAGTTGGTTGAATATGTTGTGCATAAATACAATTGGGATTTAGGTGGAATTAGATAAATAATGGTTGGAATAATACCATAAGAGGATGTAAGATGTATGAAATATAATCTTGGTGGAGGATAAAAACTTCATGTGGGAAGTTTAATCTCACAAGTAGGAGAGAAGGAAAACTAGCAAGTAAAATTTAGAAGTAGAGGAGGAAAAATTGGGAGAACTTAGCAAGGTGGAAGCGGATGACATGATCATAAAATTTTGTGACTAATAGAGTGGTTATACCACTTAACCAATCCACGTAATCAATAAATCATATTATAATACTTTAGGTGTCTAATGAAGGAACATCCAAGGGTTCATACAATATTGCATCAACCAAAAATAGAGTGGTGTACATTTTTTTTAATAGAATAAATGACAATGGTACAATCAAGGAAACTCATAAGATCTAAGTTGTTTTCAAATAGATGAAAATGATGTGGAGAAAAAATACTATTCACTAATGACATGGTAGACATTATTCACTTTTAAGTTGGTAGACACTATTCACTAATGAGGTGGTAGGCACTAGTCATGTTTCTTAGGTGGCATGGGGTGATACATTAATTTCAAAGCAAACAAAGGGATTGATATTGACCTCCATTATGAGAGTAGATAAAAATTGTAATTGGGGACAAAATGTAATGGCTTGAGATTAGTCAAAAAGGAAATATACCATCTTTCGGAAGCTTATACAAGTGGAGGAGATAAGTTTTATCATCTAATTGGCCTCTACTTTACATTTTTTGTCTCTATGTGATAGATTGCATAGTTTTATTAAGGAATACTCTAAATCCCTTCTCCTTACTTATTCAAGTATGACATTAGGAAGATTTATCCTTGAAATAACATTTTTGTCTTTTGTAATCATCAATTCCACAAGGAAAATGGCATATATTTCCTATGGATACTTCTTGTCTTTTTTCGAGATTCACCCATGTGGATAATGTTGCCATTTTTGGGGCTCCTTTGTTTACATCTCATTCATCTCTTTTAATCCTATAAATGAATGAATTATTTTTGTTAGGTTGTGAATACACTATTCATAGGTCACTATTCATGGGCACTATTCATAATAATTATTCATGCTAATGTGGCATGTTAAGATAACATATTGGTGATGTGGCATGTGGATGTGTAGATGATATGGAGTATAGGTGATGTGAAAGTAAGGTGATGTGGTAGGAGGGCCCATAGTGGGTCCTAGGATGTGATCAAAATGAGGTGACATGGTGTGGGGCATAATACTCAACTAGAGGACATGGATTTATCCTTAGGTGTCACATGTGGGTTATCACATGGTCAAAAGGACAAGAGGTCATGTATGGGTCCAAATTTATTAAGGGAACCATGATTCTCATGTGTGGATAAATTCAAAAGGTGATTGAAGCACCTTTTTAACTTGTGTGGTCACATGGAATAAGAAGACAAGATGAGTGATATTGTAGATTGTCCTCACATGTGTGAGTAGGGTATAATTATTGGAATCACATGAGATGCATTGGATATTGTTTAAAGTGGAGCATAGAATATGTTAACCCTTGGAAATGAAGACAAGAAGAACTATAGTGAGTGTTTCATCTCATTTTTGGAAGTGGGGAACATGTTTTGGATCCACATAGAGTTGGCACATGTTCTTGTCTAAAGTGAAGATGCTTTGAAGAATTTTTCACATGGTGAAAAACATTATGAAAATCACATGACACCCCACACATGAGTGGACCAATTTCATAAGGGGCCACTATGAATTCCTCCCTCTCTATCTCATGTAAAATGATATAAAGAATTGCATTCTCCTTTATATTTGGGAGAAGCCCATTTGGGGTATCCACTCTTGGATCGATGTTACAAGTTAGAGTTTGGAAGGAATGGAATATTAAATTGCCTATATGCTTGGGTTGTAAGCATAATGCATGATTAGGTGGTTAGAGCCTATAAGGCTCAGATGAAATCATGGCTTACCTAGTTTTTATGTAAGTATGAAGATGCTTGAGGGTAGTGGTTAGAGTCTCTAAGGCTAGGAATTCTTGGCTAACCTAGATTAAGACATGGAGCTTAGAGGCTTGTTATCTAAACTCATGAATATGGAGATTGATGCTTTTAATCTCACCTTAGATGTTATGGTGTTAACATCGTGATGGAGTTGCATATTTCATCTTAGAGGTTGGATTCTACAAGTCTTAGTTGTAATCTTGGTTCACTTGAGTGTTTGTAAACACTGAAAATGAGTTATTGAGAATAAATGATGCTCTCTAGAGTGATTTTCTAATTAAATATAAAAAATGGATGCTTCATAAACCCCGTGATTTTTCCCTAACTAGTTTGATAGGGCTTTCATGTATATCTTGTGTAATATGTTCTATCATATTATTTATGTTTTTATTGTATCTTGTTTTTAATTTCCCTATTTATTTTACTTGCCAATGTATTATCCTAATTAAAATTTTATTTCCTAACAGGTAGTATCAGAGCCGTGGTTATTTGTTGGTTTTTGTAAGTGGGAGCTATTAAAAAAAATCAAGATATGAAATAAAAAGAAAAAAAATTGCATGGTAGGTATTTATCTCTTGGTAAAATATGGAGAATGGAGAAGAAGATGAAAAAGCCTTACTAAATAGATGAACACCCACTTAGTGTTCCTAATGAATAATTAACTATACAACTTATGGTTGATTGAGCTAGTCTCCATTGGTGTAGATGGAGGGTGATGAAAAGGCTTACTTGTTATGTTCTAGTGAAGGGGTAAAAGTTATGGGATCCTACTAATGCTATGTCTGAGTCGAGATGATACTAAATTTCCATGTAGAGGAGGTAAAAGAAACCTAATATTGTACTCAATGGATGGAAAAGAATAAGAAACCTGAGGTTCCATGGAAGGAAAAGACCATATGTGTGACATGTGATACAGAAAGATGTAACTTGATTGTATCTTTGGTGCTCAAAAACATGGTTGGTGAAGTGATGCACTGAGTAACATTGAAACTTATGAATAACTATGGATAGTGGTTTGCTATATGTAGAAGTTAGGTGTTGACTTTTATGGGTTATTCTCTCCTATTATTGAAGTGGTTTAGGATAGATGGATATAAAAAGAGAATTTAGGTTATGTTGAAGGAGAAAGTTGTGTATGCGACATCTGATAGATAAAGATGTAGCTTGAATGTATCTTTAGGTCTTTACAACTAGGTAGGTGTAGTGATACACTGAGTAGCACAATGAGTTCTCAAGAACTATAGATAGATACCATGTTGATCATGGTGGGTATAGGTATGCTACATATGTTAAAGTATGCTATTGACTTATATTTTATTTATATCCTATTGATAACTACTATTAGAGTGCAGTGTGTAATTGTTGTTGTTTACGGTTATAACAACTAGTTTCCTACATGATGATCTTGTGATGAGATGGAGTAGCCAAGAGGATATGAGGATGAGACAAAGAGTTTATATTTTGCATAACTAAAGACCATATGAGTTGTAATAGACATGTTGATGTGGTAAACTAATGCCTTCATGAAGAGCCAAGGTTTAATAGGGGTTGATATTATGTGTATATAGCATGTTGGTTGTAGGCCCTAACATGATCAATGGTGATATGATTAGGGTGACTAGGATGAGACGATGTAAAAAAACTAAGGATGAAGATGCATAATTGAAATAAAGAAAGAAATTCAAGTTTCCCACTTCCTATCACTTTGATTTTTTGCTAGAGTATCATTAAGGATGAGAATACATGGTTGTCTTGTGTATAAGATTTATAAAGAGTAAGAAAGCCTCAAGAAATCCATGGTGTGCACTAGATCAGATGATCTGGGTGACAATTCGATGTCCATGATTTAAAACAATACAAAGCTACGCTATCTCTGAAAAGAGATGTTTTGTAGAATCAAAAATTATAGATACAAAACATATGCTTATCTCTGAGAAGAGATGTCTGCCTTCCCATTTTGAGAAGTTCTTGATTTATACATAATATCTTGTGGGAGATTGAGTAGCTCAAGGAATAATAGGTGGAGATTTAAGACAATAAAGCATTCGAGGAAATAACTATTGCTAAAAATTTGACTTCCAAAATTTAAAATAATACAGAGATCGAGGACATAATGAGTGAGGATTTAAAACAATACAAAATTCGAGGAATTAATTGTCACCTGACAATTCAATGTCTAAGATTTAAAACAATATAAAGCTATGCGTAGCCCTACCTAGTCTACCAACCACCCACTCTAGGGAATTACATCATCCTCTTTGGTAGCCGAAGTCCATTGTACTGCCACATCTTGGCACTCATTATACCACCCGAATTGTCACCTGGATCATCAGATACTTCCAAGCAATGTGAGTAGTGAGTGGTTCATGGCATAATCCTGAATAAGGATGGGTCTATGGTGATGTGAGAGTCACTTCAATTTTATGTAATTTTATATGGAGGAGTAGATGTTGACAAAGCCATTTATGGAAGAGAAGTTTTATTCATTAGAAAAAGTGAACTAGTGGGCATGTGTGTGAGAAAAAATGGGCATTGATGAAAACATAGATGATATTTGGATGGAAAATAGTTGTCATAAGATATTTGTATGGTAAGGTCCTTTGTATATGGCTTCATGTATAATATTGTTAGGGTGTGAAGCCACTATTCACAAGTCATTATTCATGGGAGCTATTCATGGTGACATGCATGTCGAGATGGCATCTTGATGATGTGGCATGCAGGTGACATGGTATGAATGTGACATGGCAAGAGGTCCCATGGTGGGTCCCAATATGTGATCAAGATGAGGTGACATGTTGTGGGGTGTAGTACTCTACTGTAGGCCATGGATTTGTCCTTAGTTGTCACATGTTGGTTATCACATGGTGTAAAAGATAAGACGTTATGTATGGAAGAAATTTCTAAACAGATCCATGATTCCCATTTGTGGAAAAACTATAAAGGTAATTGCAACACCTTTTATACTTGTGTGGTCACATGGAATAAGAAGACAAGGTGATCATTATTTAGTATTTTCCTCACATGTGTGAGTGGGGAATAATTCGTGGAGTCACAAATGGTAGCTTAGATCTTGTCCAAAGAGGAGCATCCACTTTGTTGACACTTGGAGTTGAAGATAAGAAGAATAATATTGAGTTTTTGGACTCACTTGTGGAAGTCGGGAACACATTTTGGAGGTACAAGGAGGTTTCCCATGTTCTTTCCTAAAGTGAAGATGCTTTGATGAATTTTACACATGGTGATAAAAATTATGATGATCACATGACATACTGAAAATGTGTGGGTTAAATTTATAATGGGAAACTATGCATTTCTCTTTCTCTCCCTTTCTCTCATGATTACATTTTCCTTTTTATTTGTGAGAAGACCATTTGGGAATTTCTAATTTTGGATGATTTTTTTAGGTTAGATATTGGAAGGCATGGAAATGTATCTCAACAAGATGATGGGTTGTAAGAATCATTCATGCTTAGGTCATTAGACCCTGTAAGGCTTAGATGAGAGCATGGCTCACCTAGTTTGTATGTAAGCATGGAGATCCTTGAGGTTAGAGGTTAGATCATGTAATTATAGGAATGCTTGCCTTACCTAGATGAAGGCATCAAGTTTGGAGGCTTGTTATATTAACTCATAAATATGAAGGTCGATGCTTTGGATCTTGACTTGGATGCTATAGTGTTAGCATCATGATGAAGTTAAATGCTAGAGCTTGGAGGTTGGAACTTATAAGGCTTAGTTGAAAGATTGGATCACCTAAGTGCTTGTAAGCACTAGAAAGGAGTTGTTGAGAGGAACTTATGTTGTATAGAGATATTTTCTAATGGAATACAAATTTTTGATGATACCTTTCCCCTGTGGTTTTTCCCTAACAAGTTTAGTAGGGTTTCCTTGTATATGTTGTGTAATGTGTTCTCTCCTATTGTTTATGCTTTTACTATAACATTTTTCTCACTTCCACATTTATTTAATTTACATATGTAGGATTTTGTTGGCTAACACTTTGTTTGGTAGAATAAGCTAGATTGGTAGAGGTGAGAATATACTCCTTGGTGAGATGTTTCCATGTATGTCTGAGTTGTAAAGGAAATTTTTTATGAATATTTATGTATGAGGTTTGTGACACTAGGTGTAGAGAAGAAAGATTTGGAATAAGCTTTCAAAGCCTCCTAGGCATGTCGAGGCCAAGCTTTGTATGTGTGGGTAGTGAAGCTTGTTGAAGCTTAAGTAATACGAGGAAGATATTTAATGAAGTGTGAGGATTTTATTAGATGATGATATGATTATGTGTTTGAGAGTTACACGGATTGTTGAATCCATGATGTGCTATGAGAGATCCATTGAGATGAGGAGCTAAATTTGTTCACATTTGATATTGTGTATGTCTCCTGATTCTTTTTGTCTCCCTCTCAATATTTTTTTCCCGTTCAAGAGCAAACATGTGCTTGAGAAGTCCTTCTTCGGAGTCTCCAACTCACTCTCATATCCACTTATTAGAGAAAATATAGAGGAGAAGTATGTGCAAGAGTATGCAAACAACTGATAGTTTCAACTTCAAGAATTCATCCAATCTAACAATACTCAATTCAAAAAAAAATGGTCTTAATACACGGAGGGTTAAAATTTTGAGGGGATGTCTCTCGATACCCATAATTTATGAAATTTTTAGGGTCTAACAAACTTAGTTCATATATATGTTGTGATATATTTTAATAAAACACTTATAGATATGGGCATTCTCTACCTTCAAGAACTTAAGGTGGTATATTTCATTCTTTTTCCTATTGACAAATAGCCTCATTATGAAAGGAAATCATGACCCTATTTGTGTTGGCCTTATTACATTTATTTCTTCAAAATTGCATTTTCACTATGTGGACTCTAGCTCTAACCCCTCCTATTATGTCATTTGGGTGATTTTCAACATTGATAACATCTCTTTTAGTATCATTAATTTTTATTCAAAAAATTATTCCCATGATAGATTTGATGATTATATTTGTGGATATATTGATTTTGATTTCATAAGAGATCTAGATAAAACAAGATCAACATCTTGTTATATTTTTACATTTGTAGGTAGAACTGTTAGTTGGATGTTGAAGCTTCAAAATATTGTTGTTGCATTGACTAATGAGGAAGAATATGTGCATGCTTATCATTTGTGTTAGCAAGTAATTTGGATAAAGAGCATATTGGGTGAGTTTGGAAGAGAGAAATATAAAATGAAGGTATTTTTTGATAGTTAGAGTGAAATTTATTTTGCTAAGAATCTAGCTAATCATAGTAAGAAAAATCATATTGCGGTAAAGTACCATCATGTTAGATAGGGGATTGACAAAGTAAAAGTAACACTTGAAAAGGTTCACATATAGGAAAATAATGTTGATATGTTCACAATTTTTTTTTTAGAAGCTAAAATGGTATTTGGCTTGTAAAAAAGGTGATACGTTGGTTGGCAAGATATTAGGTAGAAATTGTTGTCACAGTGGAGCTTGTTAGATATGTGACAATAAATTTAAATTTTTGATCCTTTCATGATGTAGTTTATAGCCCACTCCTTGACAAAGGGATGTGGGGGGAATGACCTCCCTCCCCTGCTCCCCACTATTTTTAACATTGGGTTCAGGTGGACAGAGACATCCTATGGATCCTCCCTAGTCAGAGCTCAAGGGCAGTACCCCCACAATAAAATTTCAGAGATTCAAAATCTTATTTCTAGTGAGATGAATTCCATTAAATACGTAAATCCATCTAGACAAAGATAAGAGAACATGGGATAAACATCAAAATCAAAAATGAAAAGAAGTAAGATTTAATTAAACATTCTTAAAAAACAAAAAAAAAACATCAACAATAAAGAGACTAAAATTCTTCCAAAATAAAATCATTACCAAAAGTGCAAGTTAAGGCAAACCATTAAGATAGTTCAATCCATGCTTGGAAACCCATCATCAATAGGTCTGAAGATATGACTAACTAAAAGTAAAAGAGATGTTTATTTTGTTCTTTTCCTTTTTGATTTTACTAAAATTTTCCTTTTCTTTAGGTTTTATATGTCAAAGAGAAACCTAATTTAAAATATATTTATAACTTATTTTATTTATTAAGTTATTAGTATTAATTTATTATAAAATTAAAATCAATCAAAATTAATTATTTTACCTTAACTTATTTAATTAAAATGTGTATTTCTTAGTATCATTTTAGTTTTATATTTTTATAAGTCAGGTAACTCTCTTTTTAACATTTTTTATTATTTAATTTATATTATTTTCATTATTATGTTTATTTTTTCCTTGATTTTTATTTATAAAAAATAAATTCACTAGAATATAAATGAGAACAATTAAAAATTTATATTGTTTTTGTAAAAAATATAATAAACTTAAACACTTGTAATATTATATGACATTTTTATTTTTAACTTTATTTTTATAATAATTAATATTTTTTTTTCACCCGTGAATTTCTGCCAGCTATTTCCATCTATTATTTTATTAATGAAGAGTTATTTTTTGCAAACATAAAGCCTCCCTTTTAAATACGGTACTCATCCTCTATGATGTTTCTCATTTATGAGACATAATAGAGCAGTTTTGTTTAGGTTGCATATTCTAAATAATGTGTTAGTTCTAAATTCTTAAAGAAAATATTTTAAAAAGAAATACTTTTAAAAAAACACTGTTGTTTATCATCTCTGTGGTGCTTTATAAATTTTAATTCTAGTGAAATAATGTGTCAGTTTGAAATGGTAATAAATAAATAGAATTTAAAAAATAATAGATTTAAAATTGAAATATCGATTTTATCTAAAATTTTATTAATTGAAATATATATTTTTTCATTTAAAATATTAATTATTATTTTGACATTAATTTATTAAAGAAAAAAAATATAAAAATGGACATTTATTGATGATCTAAAATAATAGTTGAGAAAGTGTTACATAAATGAAATATAACAATATGTGGATAACTATGTAAGAGCGTTTAAAGAAAGATAAATAAATAAATAATATATGTAAAAGAAAAATTCAAGATAACCATATAAACATAAAAATATGGGTAACAGAAAGTATATTATATTAAAGAATTTAAACCCATATGTAATTATAACAAAAAAATTATATAAAGAAAAAAAATTAAAGGGATAATGAAAATATTGATGGCTCAATTAAACACTAGCTTACATAATTTTAGATGTAAAATGGACAAATGAACAACTCCAAAAAAAAAGTGGTGAAATAAAACATACATATTTTATTTAATTAGAGGTGGTGAATATAGAATAACATTAAATCATAGAATATTTAATTTATAATGATATCCAAATCAAATGTGATAATAATTTGAAAGTAGAAAATCTAATCACCTTATTTAAAAAGGCAAGACTAAATATTATAATAAAAAAGAAATTGTCTGAAACTATTGCCCCATTAATGAAATCTTTCATGATGTATATTATAAACCCAAACATAAAAATAGAAAATATGATGTAAGAGACATAAAATATTTAATTAAAAAATAATAATTACAATGAACATCATTAATAACTTTAATATTTAGAAGTAAATAATATATTATTAATGGTCACATGTATTATATATTAAATTATATTAAAAAAAAATTCTAATCTTAATCATATTCATTAATTATTCATAATTTTTAAAATATTTTTTTATATTTTAGCTGGATTAAGTTATTTTATTAGATTTAGTAAATTTGAAAATTGTAAATTATATTTAACAACTTAAATTTTATAAGTTTCTATATAAAATTTGAATTAAAAAAAATAAATTATTATTATTATTATTATTATTATTATTATTATTATTATTATTATTATTATTATAATATGTTAATGATATTGTAATTATATGAAATTATTTTTAAATGACATTCTAATAAATTTAATAGTTTGTTGGAAATTATAGTTGTATGAGATTGTCATTTTCAATGGAAATAAATCTTCTTGCTATAATAAATAGAGGAACCTTCGCCAAGGTAAAATACTTATTTGATAAATTTAAGTGGTATTATGAGACACCATATTGAAATAGAATCCATGAACTTCATATCAATTATTAGTGTCACTCTTATTAATAAGTTATAGTGGTATATGTTGTTGAGTTCACATATAGCTTAACTCTTTTATGTGGACACTAGTTATTAGAATCTTTATATTAGCATTCAATTACTATTTTTATATGGGATATATTTTCCATGATAAATTGGTAATAATTGTTTGCTCATATTAATGACAACAAAATGTGTTTGAAATAATACTCACCTTCAAACTACATTTCATGTGTGTATGTGTGCATACGTATGCATGTGTGTGAAATTGAAGATATTTGTTCTTTATTGACATAACTTCAGAAATAAATATTAGGTATGAGCAAACTCATATTTGAAAAAAAAAAAAACATTAAAACACTTTATGTGATAGAAGATTGATATTATATGATACCTTGAAGTAAACAAATATATATTGCTTAGTAGAACATGTAGAGTGAAACTATTTATGTGATTTCATTGCCCTGATAAGTTGGGGTTAATTATTTGTATTTCTCTATGACTATTACTAATGTGTTATAATCATTGTATTGCTCATGACCATGGTTGTTACCATGTTATATGATATTTTGTATATGCTTTCAGTATTTTAATCTTGGATGTCTATTATGTTTATGATGAATTAATTATTAGGCAATCAATTTATTATGCCTCCTTAATTATATGATAGATATTTCATGTTTATTTTTCTTTTGATTGATAAGTAAATTGATTGTTAAATCATGCATGCCGATTGAATGATCCAACCACTCAATTAGTATTAAATAAAACACTACTTTAATAAGTGATTTTAAAAAATTATTTATGTTTCATAGGCGTTTGCACTAATTATATTATGATTTTCCATTTGTGGTGGGCGCTCACTCTATAAATTATTATTTGATACATCAAAGTCTTGTGTAATAGTTATTTCTACTATTGCATGAATTGCTTATGAACTAGTTATATTAAGTTGTTAGAGCTTCTCCTGATTCTATAGAATATGTAAAAATGAGAAATTGATAACGTGAAAATTTACTCCATTACTATCATCTTGTGTATGACTGATATTAGATATTTGATGGTCTAATGTTCTATTGTAAGATGATTGTAATTAATACATGTTTCTTATAACAATAAAACTTTAGGAACAATTTACTTAATGGGAGAAGAATATAACACCCTGGCTAACCTCACCATTGATTATGACCATGGTTAAACATTAATTTAGGTTTGAACCATTGATTAAGTTATTCAAAATGATGGGTATGTTTCATGTACATTTTGAATATTTCATATCTGATTACATAAAACTATCTTGATTATTGTTAATAAACATTTGATTATTATATAATTTTATGATATTTATATAATCATTAATAGTATTAGTATAAATAATGTGTTTTTGACACATTTGTCTAATTCCAATATTTGTTTTGTAATTGTTCAATTATATTTTTCTAAATATTGAAGGAACATTGACTTGTTTGGCATTAAAAATTAGTAAAAGAATTTTATGATAGCTTTTCACTGCATTAAAACCCACATCATATGACCAACTTATCTATGCTTCTACCTTGATGATGATAATAAAAAAAATAAGAATATTTTCAACATGTACTCATTATCTACAATTTTTTTCATTTCAGTAATGATGAAGTGACTATGACCCCATTGTTTCACTTCACATCAGACTTGGTAAGGTGTAATATTTGATGATGTATAATTTTTAAGATACATTATTTGATGATATATAATTTTAGATATTCATACATTGCATTATTACATGTACTTAGGTTTACTAACGATAATACCATCTTCTTTATTAAATTTTAGACTATGGATTATTTGATTAGAAAAAAATTAATTATAGGGTTCTTAGCCCAAAGATGCAATTGAATATTTTTCTATTTTCTAGGTTTTCAAAAAGCATGTCACCACTTTTGTTTTTCTATATGCAACCTTCATTTCATATTTCTTTCTAGATCCTATGAGATAGTCACATGTATTATCTCTTAGGGAGCCTCACCTTGGGGTGACTTTAGATTATTTAATGCTCTCTTCTCTATCACATCTAGCTATTGAGGCTATAATAGAGGAAGGTGGAGTTCCAAGCAATGGGACCCTCACTCAAGCCACTCATGAGTGGTTTTTATAAAGTGTAGCAGAAGATATCAATTATCAAAATTATGTTATATTGTATATGCCTGAATTTAGTTCTTTGTGTCAATGGATAGAACACTTTTGATTAATAAGGTATCTTTTGGGTCTTACTCCTTCAAAAATCATGATTAAAACTTATGTACAAACTCCATGGGTTTCTCATTAAATTAAGCATGAAAGCATTCATAACATGACCAAGGGTTTCTTGAAGCTGTATTTCTCATACCATACACATGTATGGGTGTGTAATGAATAAATCCACCACATGGTATATTTTTAACTCCTTGATAGTCATTTCACCTTTGACCCATGATTTTTTAATCTCAGAGCACACCCCTCTAAAATTCACCATTTGTGTTGAAAACCATGGGTTACCTTTGCCTTGTTGACATTTCATAAATCAAATCTTGGGTTCCTGTTAACCATTTTTCTCCCAACAGGCCAAAAAATTGGTCACCTTCTACCCCTGCTGTGCTAGGCCATTTTCATTTTTGATTTTGCATGAATTTGGCAATTTCTATAAACTCTGCAAAATTTTTACGGACTCTGTAGGTTTTGGATTTCTAAGGACTCAACAAGTTAGTCCTTTGGTGCATGAAAGATCATTCAACGCTTCGTTCAATCAGTTCAAGTTCAAGACAAGGTTTATCGATAAAGTTTAAAGTCTTAGGTTTGACACTTTGGTTTAGTTTAGCAGTTCAATGGCCTTTGGTTCAATGCAAGAGTTCGTCACTCAGATCATTCAACTTTGGTTCAAGTGGCTCGGCATGCTTCATTAAACCATTGAATTGAGTCAACAGATTGGTTCAATCATTTGGTTCAATGCCTTGGTTTAATGGATGATTCAACAAAAGGACCTGATGACTTTTGTTGAGGATGGTGACGTCCTAAAAGCCATCAAATGTAAGCAAGTGAACTAGTTGTTGCGTGACGGCCACATGAAGGTCAAATTAACGTAGTGAAATATCCATTTGTTTTTGGAATTGTTTGAGCATCAAGCATGGAAAAGGTCCAAGGAATGCAGTGACCCACCAAGAGATAGCCCGAGGACTAAAAGAGCCAGGAAGAAGACAAGGTAGGGAAAAGACAAAGTGTTAAGTGTAGGAGTAGACAGATAGTCTAAGTGGTGAAGGGAGGCATCGATTCAAGAAATTACTCTAACAGGTGAAACAATTTCTATGAATTGACCATTAAAAGGTGAAAATGGCCAACCATGTGACCCCTTTTCTTCATTTCATATTTATGAGTAGACAAACTACGTAGGTGCCTTTAAGGAACAATCTCGGTTCATGAGGAAACAATGTGGCCATGTCAAAAAATTTCTGAAGTCAAAGCGAGGGTTGACACAACATTTATGTTTAAGTAGCTTGCTCTTCCCAATGCTTGTAAGGCACATGGGTCACTTGTAAAAAGGGTGCCAAAAGGCCCCCTTTCTTTTTCTATATATTGGAGACTTATCATTTGAGAAATCATCTTCCACATTTGTAAGATGTAGCACTGGAAAAATTTCACTTGAATCAATAAATGCATTTTTTACCTCTATCTTGGTTAGATATCTCTGTGTATGTCTCGAGTGTTAGTTTATGTTTAGTCATTATTTCTTGATGCTTTCAAAGGTTTGACACCAACATATCTATTGTCTATAAGGTTCCATTTCTGCATCTGACAAGGAGAGCTATATTTGGAAGTGCAAAAATAGGAAAAATTACTATGTAGTGTGCATTTCATAGCACCTTTGCTAAATCTCTATTTTCTATATTTTCCATTAAAGCCTCCCTGCCATGTTTCTTGCAGCCTAGTCCTTCTGCCAAGTTTGAAGTGTATGTATGTGTTTGTTTGATTTTAAGTGTGAATGTGAGAAGGTCAATTTATTTTAGTACATCACCTCCTTTAGAGTAGATTTGTTTTCCTGCAATCTTTATCCCTTTTCATCCCCCCCATTATACATACATACATACATACATATATATATATATATATATATATATATATATATATATATATATATATATATATGTTAGCACTTATTGGAACACATTAGAGATAGCCTAAGGGCTGAGAGAGCCAGGAAGAAGACAAGTAAGGGAAAAGACAAAGTACCAAGTGTAAGAGTAGATAGATAGTCTAAGTGGTGAAGGGAGGCATTGATTCAAGAAATTACTTTGATAGCTGAAACAATGTCTGTGAATTGACCATTAAAAGGTGTAAATGGCCAATTGTGTGACCCCTTTTCTTCATTTCATATTTATGAGTAGATAAACTGCATAGGTGCCTTTAAGGAGTAATCTCAGTTAATGAGGAAACAATGTGGCCATGTCAAAAAATGCCTGAAGTCAAAGTGAGGGCCAACACAACATTTATGTTTAAGCAGCCTGCTCTTTCCAATGCTTGTAAGGCACATGGGTCATTTGTAAAAAGGGTGTCAAAAGACCTCCTTTCTTTTTCTATATATTGGGGACTTGTCATTTGAGAAATCATCTTCCAAATTTGTAAGGTATAGCCTTGGTAAAATTTCACCTGAATCAATAAATGCATTTTTTACCTCTATGTTGGTTAGATATCTCTATGTATGTCTCGAGTGTTAGTTTGTGTTTAGTCATTGTTTCTTGATGCTTTCACAGGTTCGACACCAACATATCTTTTGTCTACAAGGTGCCATTTCTATATCTAACAAGGAGAGCTATATTTGGAAGTGCAGAAATAGAAGAAATTACTATATAGTGTGCATTTCACAGCACCTTTGGTGAATCTCTATTTTTTGTATTTTCCATTAAAACCTCCCTACCGTGTTTCTTACAGCTTAGTCCTTCTGCCAAGTTTGAAGTGTATGTATGTGTTTGTCTGATTTTAAGTGTGAATGTGAGAATGTCAATTTATTTTAGTGCATCACCTCCTTTAGAGTAGATTTGTTTTCCTACAATCTTTCTCCCTTTTCATCCCCCCATTATGTGTGTGTGTGTGTGTGTGTGTGAGCATTTACTGAAACAAATCAAATGCATCAAAGGGAGCTAGCCCTTACCTAGAGACTCTCCCCTTCAGCTTCATCAGTCCCACAGGTGAGAGGGGAGTTTCTATTATTATGTGTGGAAGGCAGGAGCTCAGCCTCCTTGCCTCGGGTGTAATCCACTATGTCAACAGTTTTTGGCACACCCGATGGGACCAACTAGGACAAGTTGTGTCCAAAGAGTTGAAGAATTTTTGGTGTGTTCTTCAACTGACTAGCCTTTGGAGGATTTGCATCAAACACCAATGGTGACTCTGAGTTGAATCTGCTAGTTAAGCAACTTGGTGCCATTAAAAGTCACACTTTTGTATATATAATCTCTCCACAAAAAATCATGGACCTTGTTGTCCTTCCTATAATTTTGATCACACTCAGCCTCTTTATGGCATCTCCCTAAGCAGCCCTCCTAGTCACCCTTCAACTAGAAGGGAAACTTCCAATTCTGAGATCTTTCACCCTAATGGTATGCTCCTGACCTAGGGGAAATAGTGGAATCATGGGGCAAGAAAGAGAAGAGAGGTTTTTCTCAAAACCTTAAAAAAGATAAAATTGCTCCTACCCATGATTCCTACAATCTCCAAGAAAGGCTCTTCTAAGAAGATCTGGCTAGGAGAATTGTAGAATTGGAATCCAAAGAGAGATTCCTCAGCCAGTGTGTGAAGGATGGTTTATACCCAATGGCACATTCCATGTCTGAACACACCCCACCTACACATTTCCAAGAGAGATATCAGGCCACACCTAATATTCATGAAATGTTAACCAAGTGAAAAGTGGAGAATCATTTGATTCTAGCTCAAGGACTGCCTCCTATTCCACATGCTTTTCCCACTTCACGCCTTCTCAAGGAATAACCTATTTTGTAGGAGGTGAGTGAGGAGCAAAAGATCCAAGCTAAAGTTTCCTAAGGGGATATCATGAGTCATGATGAAGAGGAAATCATCATTGACGCTTCTTGTGAAGACACCATCGGCAATGGAGAAGATGCATGTCTTGCATATATGCAGATGTTCCAGCAATACGAGGAGGAACAAAAGCATGGTGAGCTCTCTTCCCCCTTATTTGATGAACTTCCTTATTTCTTCGATGAGGAGGATGACTATGTTGAAGAGCCTGAGTTGGAGGAGGAAAAGGAGAGGTCTGTCTTCCTAGAGGAAGGCCTTGAAGAAGAGTTTTGAATAAAGAGGCAATGTTCTGTGGGATGAGCAATCATTTTGTGTGTCCATTTCAGATATCATCACAGTCACCCTTCTTCAAGAAGGCCAAAAGAAAGTAGAGGATGATTCTGATAGGGTTTTCAATGCAGAAAAAGGAAATGGGTCAGACCATGATACATTGCAGAGGGAATGTGCAGATTAAAGGGATTATGGTGATGAGCCAGTGGCCATTGATTTCTTGGTGAAGAGTGCCAATATGATGAACCAACATTCAACAAGCTTCCAAGAATAAATAAAGTACACATATGTTGGGAGTCTGTTCAAATCTATTTCACTCAAATACCAGCCAATCTAGGTGACAGGCAAGGGTTGCAGGTCACCAACTCTTTTTTTATTCAGCTACTTGCTTGCCACCATAAGTCTTCTTACCAAGAAGGGGACTTAAGAAGTTTTCCCTTTGATCCTCCAGGGGGAGGCAATTATTCCTAGTTAGTTTTATATGGTAGTTTGCTTTTAGTTTCTTTTCCTACTTTCCCTAAATGTAGTTGCATATGTAGTGTTTTTAGCCTTGTGTGTTTCCCTTTGCATGTGGGGTAAGAAGCTTCATGTTTTGATTCTCAGATCTTTTGGGGCTGTTGCTAACTTTGTTCAAGCTGCATCTAACTCTGTGCCTAATGGAATGGACTACAAGGCAACTAGTCTTTAAGCATAATAGGCATGCTTCCCCTGGGAGTCACCAATCTGTTGACCATTTTTTGCCTAACAGGCCAAAAAAGTAGTCACCTTCTTCCCCTGCTATGCTAGGCCATTTTCATTTTTGATTTTGCATGAATCTAGTGATTTCTATAGACTCTATAGAATTTCTATAGACTCTACAGGTTTTGGATTTTTGATGACTCAACAGGTTAGTCATTTAGCGCATGAAGGATCATTCAATGCTTGGTTCAATCAATTCAAGTTCAACACAAGGTTCATCGGCAAAGTTCAAAGGCTTAAGTTTGATGCTTTGGTTTAGTTCAATGGTTCAATGGCCTTTGGTTCAATGCAAGAGTTCATCGCTTGGATCATTCAACTTTAGTTCAAGTGGCTCAATGTGCTTCATTAAACTATTGAATCGGTTCAATGGATTGGTTCAATGCCTTGGTTCAATGGATGATTCAACAAAAAGACCCAATGACTTTTATCAAGGACAGTGATGTCCTGAAAGCCATCAAATGTAAGCAAGTGAACTAGTCATTGGGTGATGGTTGCATGAATGTCAAATTTAACACAGTGAAATATCCAATTTTTTTGGAACTATTTGAGCGTCAAGAATGCAAAAGGCCCAAGGAATGTAGCGACCTACCCAGAGATAGCCTGAGGGCTAAAAGAGCCAAGAAGAAGACAAGGTAGGGAAAAGACAAAGTGCCAAGTGTAGGAGTAGGCAGATAGTCTAAGTGGTGAAGGGAGGCATTGATTCAAGAAATTACTCCAACAGGTGAAACAGTGTCTATGAATTGACCATTAAAATGTGTGAACAGCCAACCATGTGACCCCTTTTCTTCATTTCATATTTATGAGTAGAAAAACTATGTAGGTGGCCTCAAGGAGTAGTCTCAATTAATGAGGAAATAACATGGCCATGTCAAAAAATGCTTGAAGTCAAAGCCAGGGCCGACACAGCATTTATGTTTAAGCAGCCTGCTCTTCCCAATGCTTGTAAGGCACATGGGTCACTTGTAAAAAGGGTGCCCAAAGGCCTCCTTTATTCTTATATATATTAGGGACTTATCATTTGAGAAATCATCTTCCACATTTGTAAGGCATAGCCCTAGAAAAATTTCACTTGAATCAATAAATGCATTTTTTACCTCTATCTTGGTTAGATATCTATGTGTATGTCTTGCATGTTAGTTTGTGTTTAGTCATTGTCTCTTGATGCTTTCATTGGTTCAACACCAACATGTTTATTGTCTATAAGGTGTCATTTCTATAGCTGAAAAGGAGAGCTATATTTGGAAGTGCAAAAATAGAAGAAATTACTATATAGTGTGCATTTCACAACACCTTTGGTGAATCTCTGTTTTCTGTATTTTCCATTAAAGCCTCCCTGCCATGTTTCTTATAGCTTGGTCCTTCTGCCATGTTTGAAGTGTATGTATGTGTTTGTCTTATTTTAAGTGTGAATGTGAGAAGGTCAATTTATTTTGGTGCATCACCTTCTTCAGAGTAGATTTGTTTTCCTACAATCTTTTTCCCTTTTCATCGCCCATTATATATATATGTGTGTGTGTGTGTGTGTGTGTGTGTGTGTGTGTGTGTGTGTGTGTGTGTGTGTGTGTGTGTGTGTGTGTGTGTGTGTGTAGCACTTACTAGAACAAATCAGATGCATCAAAGGGAGCTATCCCTTACCTAGAGACTCACCCCTCTAGCTTCACTAGTCTAATAGGTGAGAGGGGATTTTCCATTGTTGCGTGTGGAAGGCAAGAGCTCAGCCTCCTTGCCCTAGGTGCAATCCACTGTGTCAACACTTCCATTAGACATGTTGATTTCCATGACCTTGCAACATTTTATCCAACTCATCCCTAGAAATGTCTTTGCATTAGAATGGCTTTATCTAAGTACCTCAAAGATTTTCTGAGATAGAATTTGGTGACTCTCACCATTCCCTTCAGGGTATATGTATTAGCTATACCTACATTTGCTTCCATTGTCAAGAAATAGATCACAAGATAAAACATTATTAGTTATACTTTCCTCATAATATGCTAGTTCCCAAGCCCACTTATGATAAACCTAAGGGCACATGGGAATATGGGTGGAAAACTATTGGGGTTAAGAAAAATAAATTTAATATGTGTGTTGTTGTTCCCAAAATTTGTCACTCATTTTTGAGAAAACTTATGAACTATTTTGGTCCTACAAGCCAAAATTCCATCTTCCCTTCTCAAAAATTGTTGTAGACATTCAAGTTCTCCATTTTTCAAGCTTTTTTAGCTAATGGACTCTACAGTCTTAAATCTAAAGACTTTGCAGGCTTAAATCTATGGACTCTATAGGCTTAAATCTAAGAAATCTTCAGGCTTAAATCTATAGACTCAGTTCTATAGAATTCATAGGAAGGAATCTATGGACTCATTTATATGAACTCTACCAGTTTTACGAACTCTTTCTACAGACTCTGTAGGTTCATTTCGATGGACTCTAGAAGAAAGAAATAAGCTCTCAACACTTAAGCATTTTCCAAGCTTGGTTTAATGCTTTGGTTCAACTAAAAAAGTTTATTGGCAAACTTCAAACAAAGGATTGAACCATTGAACCTTAAACTAAAAGGTTTAATGGGTTCAAAGGTTCAATGACATTGGCAAGCTTAAAGAGTTAAGCACTTTAGCAAAAGCTCAAAGTTCAATCGCTTCAGCAAGTTTAACAGCTTCAAAAGACTTAGTGAAAAGATTGAACCATTGAACCATTAAACCATTGAACCTTGAACCAAAATGGTTCAAAGGTTCAACAAAGTTGATTCAATGTGATTAGTTCAACCGGTCAAGTAAATGAGTGGAACACAAGAAGAAAGTGATTGAATCATTGAACCTTTGAATAGTTGAACCAAAGTTGGTTCAATCAGTCAGTTTAAAGGATTGCCCTAAATTCCATAGGATGAGTGCCCTTGCAGAGGGCAGGTGATGAGCAAAATGGACCTTTCTTAAAGCTTGAAGGGACACCTTCCCTTCAAGATGTTCCAAAGACATAAAGTCAAAGGAATTTTAAGGCTTCAAAGGGACTTAGAAAAATAATGGATTCATGGAATAAAGGATGAACCAATGAACCGAATGAACCTTGAATGAAAAGAGTTCAAAATTTCAAAGGTTCATAGGTTCAACGGTTCAGAGGGAGCTCCAAACAAAGAGCAAGAAAGTGATTGAACCATTGAACCTTGAGCCAAAAGAGTTCAAAGGTTCAAAGGTTCAATGGTTCAACGTGGATAGTTCAAAGGAGTGTCCCAAAGCTGAAAGAACAAGCACCCTTGTGGAGGCTAGAGAATATTAGTTCAAAGATAAAAGGGATGGTTTAATCAAAGACTAAGAAAGTGATTAAACCAAGAAAGTGATTGAACTAGGGAAGTGATTGAACCAAAAAAGTGATTGAACCAAGAAAGCAATTGAACTAGGGAAGCGATTGAACCAAGAAAGTGATTGAACTAGAGAAGTGATTGAACAAGGGAAGTGATTGAACTATGGAAGTGATTAAACGAAGGAGGTGATTGAACCAAGGAATTGATAAAGACCACTTGAATCATTGAATTATTAAACTAATGAAATTTCAAAGGTTTAAAGGTTCATGGTTCAATATAGTTTAAACAATCAGCAACCATTGATGTCTCTGTAGATGTCAAATTTGAGATAAAGAAATATCCATCAATTTTCAAATATGGCAGAGACCCTGTGAACAAATTTTGTGACCAGCCAAAGAGATAGCCCCAGAGCTCAGATCACACAGATAAGGACAAAATATAGCGAGGAAAGGGGAAATGATGGAGAAAGATCAAAAATATCCATGCATAGGATATGTTTCTAGAAGGGGAAGCAACCTACCAGGTGGACATCGAAGAGCATGAACCTTCAATTGCATGGCCTATTTTTCTACATTGAGTAAAGAAAATGAATAGCTATGCACACATTAGGTGGCCCATATTTAAGATTGACACTTGATTCCAGCATAGCCCATGGATAAAATTAAAAATGCATTGAAGGCATTGAATGCATCGTAGGCTTTTTTTGTAAAATAAAGTGCCTAATTATTTCTTGGAGCACTATATATTAGACTCTCTCTTATTATTTTATAGAGATCCCTATCCAAATTGAAAGACATTACTGAGATTTTGAGCTTAGATTGTTGATCATATTTAATTATTTGAATAAGAAAACAAGTGACTTTTCAAACTTTGTGCTGAAATAGCTTGGTTATTGGGGAAATTGTTCTTATGTCTATTTCCTTAATACATTTTTTATCCATTTAATTAAATAAGTATAATTAGTGAAAGTAATCAGGAAGGTGTCTTGAAGCCAACTGTGGAGACACTTTGTGCTACCACAATTATCTTCAGTTTGTCTATTTTCTATTTGTATGTAAAGGATCTTAGAATAACTTTGTGCCCACATTATCCTTCGTATTTCCCTCTTTAGTAGTTGAGGTGGAGACTTTGTGCTACATTTCATCCTACTTTGTTACTGTGCCCTGTTACAGTTACTTGTCACCACCTAAAAATTTCTTGTTGTCTACTAAACAACACTTCTAAAAGAAGAGGAGTGCCTTCTGTCATTTCATTAGGATTTCACCTTTGATTTGTGAACATCATCTCTAAAAAAAAAGAGATGGATGGTGTTATCCTACCCCTGAATGTTATTTTCAGCTTGTGTGTGTGTGTGTGTGTGTGTGTGTGTGTGTGTGTGTGTGTGTGTGTGTGTGTGTGTGTGTGTGTAGTACTTTATAGTTATAGGGAACCTCCCCTTGATGAGAGGAGAGATTTATCCACCTTTGATGTGATAAAACTACACATTTGTCTCAGTAATCTCCTATGATGTGGTTAAAGAGACCTTTTTTTACTCATCAGTTAGCTGATTGACAAAATATTCACTCAATAGTTTTTGGTGACTCTGTTGGGGACACAATAATTTTGTGCAATTTGAAGCCTCAAAATTTATATTAAAACATCACCTGTGTCTTACCCATTATCATTATATCCATTTATTTCACTGGGGAATGATGAGCATTTCTAGTCCTTTTCCAGTCTATTCAAATTGAAGCATTTCATATCATTTGGGAACAATGTGAAGTAGAAAAGAACACTTTCAGCTTCACGCCAATAGTTTTTGGTGACTCCATTTGGGAGTTAAACAAATAGTTCCTATCCCTATCCATTATATATTCTGGTGACTCTAATTTGGGTCTTACCTATTATCATTATAGCCTTATCCATTTATCCCACTGTGAAAAAATGAACTACTCTAGTGCTTTCCCATTGTTAATTTTTCCTTCCAGCTTCATGCCAATAGTTTCTGGTGACTCTGCAGGGGAAGAACGTGTAGTTTTAAGCCTCAAGCTTCAACCTAAAGTAGTGCCAGTTCTTTTCCATTTTTATTTTTACACTCTGGCAGATCCACGATATACACAAAGCCAAAGGGGTAAAGGTATTATTGACCCTATATTCAAGTTGGTATTGTAAAGTAATTTTGATCTATTTCCTTCACCATCTCACCTCCAATAAATCAAGAGCTTTCCTCCTACTAAAGTCAAGTCTCTATTACTAGGCAAAGCATCCATTTTTGATATTAATAAAGTTTTGTCAATACTTACTCCTTTGAGATTTTTTATTCCACCTTTCCATAGTCATACAATGGTAATTCAAGGCACTTGGGGTAACTCTTTTGGCCCACTCAATTTAACTCCACCTCTACATGAGCTACCATGCAGTTCAAGGAAAAATTTCCCCAAGTTCTATGGTGATGGGAAGGTTCATCCTAATAAACATATTACAGCCTTCAACATAGCCTATGGCATAATAGGTGTGGAGTATGAGGATGTAGCAGTTAAGTTATTCGTTAAAACTTTATAAGGTGTTGTTGTAGACTGGTTCTATCATCTGTAGGCCCAAACTTTGACTGAATGGAACACTCTCAAAGATAAATTTGAAGCCAAATTCAACCCTAAAAAAGATGCACATGCCCTTTTGGCTCAACTCACACAAATGAAGAAGGAGCCTCATGAACTAATGAGGGATTTCATAGCCAAGTTTGACAAGCTGAGGAATAAGATTCCTACAATTGCTTAGCCTACACTTGAGAATCTCAAATGTTTCTTCATCAACTCTTAGCTACCTAAAGTGATTTTTTTGTTGAGATGTGCTGGCCAAATAGACCTTACTATAGTCAAGATTTGGCCATTGAGGTGGAAGATGACCTTATCTTGGCAGGAAAGATAAGGAGAGATCTTAACAGCAGTAAATCTTCTTCACCTTCTAAATATCCATCTACAAGTACCATTAATCCAATGGTGTAGAGGTTGACAAATGAGTTGCTAGCTCTTAGGAAGCAAATGGTGTAAGGGATATCTTCATCTCCTTTGTATAAATATATACCAAGGAGGACATTCCCCAATCAATCATAGCAAGGCAATGTTGCAAGGAATCAAAGAAAGCTAAATAATCTTACTACCCCATAGGGGAAACTTGCCATTGAAGCAACCCAACTAATTTAGCAGTTGTATATCTCAAAATACAATCTAATTTCTCTTTCTAGCCTAAATTGAACCAAGAAAATGATGTTAATCTCCATACACAAGGCTAAGAATAATTAGCTAGCGACTCCAACATTAGTTTCTTGAATTACTACAATGAACCCAGAGATAAACATGAAGTAGTTGATGGATCATATGATTTATTCACCTCATCCTAGAACCAGTCAGCCCAGCAAGCTGACAGAGTAAAAATAGGGGAAAGTTATTAGCCTACAATTTTAATTACTAAATGAGGAATTTCTCTGCCTTTCCAACCAAAGGACCCAGTGAGTAATAACAAGGTAAGTACATCAAGCATTCTTCCATCTTCAACTTCAATTCCACAAACCAATACCACCCCTCCTAAAAACTAGAAAGATGAAATGCCTTCCTCTATTCTTAGTATGTTTCAATCATTTGATATAATCGACCATGTCAAGAGGACCAAAATTTAAATGTTTGAATTTGAATTCTTGGAATCCAATCATGAGTAGTTACATAGGTTAGTTTATTGTGTGAAGAATAAAGTCATCTCTATAGGACAAGATGTTAAAAAGGTAATTCATGATCCCCCAAGGAACATGCCCATCTGAAACAATCTTGTCATTACTCCTCTAGCTACCCCTAGGAAAATAGAGATTTTTTATGTTTCCCTGTTGATAAATGGTCACAAACTGAGCAATTGTAACATAGACTCAGGTGCATCTGACATCATCATGTCTGCCAAGGTGGAAAAATCTCTTGGACTCATTCTAACCAAAACTTTTGAAAGATGTTTCTCCATGGAGAACAAACAAGTACCTCTACTGGGACAAATCAAGGATGCCTAATTTGTATTTGTAGCATTCCTAGACAAAAGAATCAAGATGACAGTCCTAGTAGCCAATGTTCCAGCCTCATATGGCATTCTTTTCAGGTGAAATTTTTGCAAGGATGTTCATGGATAATTGAGGATGGACATGTCTGAAGTGAGGATCCATGTCCAAGGCATCATGCAGATGCTGCGTCCTAAAAGATAATAAAAATATGTTGTCACTCAAACATCAGCGCCTAAAGCCCAAATTCTATTTGAGTCTTCAAACATGGGTAATTTTAAGAAGATACTCATGTTTCAGCTAATGAAACTTCAAAAAATGATAGTCTAAAAATTATTTTAGACAAAACAGTAAAAGACATGATAGAGCATAATGTAAATGTAGAAGAATTCCTCCTTCCAAGCAAAGAGAAATCTGAAAAAGAATCAGTTTCAACTAAGGTATGGATGATACAATTTGATGAAATTTATTCCTCTACTGGTTCAGGACCCAAAATTGTGTTGATATCTCCTTAATGAGATATTTTTCCTTCATCATACAAGTTGCAGTTTAGCAATACTAACAATACTGCTGAATACAAATCCCTTATGCTTGGATTAAAAACTACTAAAGACAATGGCATCAAACTCCTTCATGCCAAAGGAGATGGTGAGTTGGTGGTTTTTCAATTGAGAAACCTGTACCAAACCAAAAATGAGAGATTGTGCCACTACCAAAATCTAGTCTGGGATCAAATTGAAAGCTTTGATGCTTTCAGCATCTCTGCCATGCCCAGGGAATTCAATGATAGAGCTGATGGACTGGCAATTTCAGCAACTCTCTTAGTCCCTCACCCACATTTCACAAGAGACAATTACACCATCAAGCTAGTCTTCTGACCAAGCATAGCTAATAATGCCAGTCATTGGTAGGTATTTAAAAATGACAACCAAATCATTGCCTTCTTGGAGAAAAAAGATAGATTTGAATAGCTTCACTTCAAAGGCAATAAGCTCCAAAAACTTGAATTAACTCTTGAAATGAACTCAGATGTAGATGAATAATTCCTAAAGCTAAAAGGGAATAAAATTCCTAAAGGATTGGTTTCTCTTGAGAAATAATTTGACAAGCACGATAGGTTCATCAAACAGCAACAAATAGATTCAAGCTCATCCCAGGGGTTTGATAAGATAAATTTAGGTACCAAGGAAAATCCCAATATGGTGAACATTCAAAAGTGTTGTGCTCTAAAAGAGAAACTCAAATTTACTGACCTACTTTTCCATTACATGGATGTCTTAGCATATTCCTATGATGATATGAAGTCACTCAGACTTGAAGAAATCCACCATGACATTCCTCTCAAAAGTGATTCAATGCCTTACAAGCAAAAATCTAGATAGTACAATCTAAAGATATCAGGTACTATTCTATTTGAGATACAAAAAATGTTGAATGCTAGGATAATCTTCCCAATCCATCATTCGACATGGATTGCCAACATAGTCCCCATGAAGAAGAAGAATAGAAAAATATGCCATTGAGTGGATTTTAGGAACTTGAATCAGTCATCCTTAAAAGATAACTATCTTTTGCCCATCATGGATCAAGTTCTCTAGATAGTGACCGGGTCAGAGATGTTATCAATTTTAGACAGCTTCTCAAGATACAATCAAGTTGAAGTGGGTGAAGCAGACTAGCATAAGACTATCTTCACCACACCTTGGGGCACCTTTGCTTATTGAAGAATGCCATTTGGCTTGATAAATGCTGGTGCCACTTTCTAGAGAGAATTGGACCTTGCTTTCAAAGATGAAATGGGTAAGTTCATTTTAGTATACCTTGATGAACTGATCATCTTTTCCAAGCATTGCCCTGACCATGTGAACCATTTACAAAAAAGTGCTGAAATGATTTTGGTAGAATAGCATTTCTTTAAATCCCAAGAAATCTATCTTTGGGGTGATAGAAGGGAAGCTTCTTAGACACATTGTATCTAGAGAAGGCATAAAGATTGACTTAGAAAGAGTCAAATCCATCCAAGAGCTTACCTTGCCCACAAGTAAGACTGCAGTTCACTCTTTGTTAAAAAAAGTGATTTTTTTACAAAGGTTCATCCTCGAGTTCACTGAGAAGACTCGTCATATTGTGAATATGATGAAAGGAAAGGCCACCTTTAGCTAGACTAAATAAGGAAAACTAGCATTTTGAGACATCAAGATAGCCATTTCCCATGCCCCAATTGTAGTTTGTCTAGATTACACCAAAGATTTCATCATGTATAGTTATGCTTTCGAGCACACACTTTTAGCAATTCTGGTTCAACAGAATGAAGGTGTGGAATCTCCCATATCTTTTATGAGTTATCCTCTCAAAGATCACTAGATGAAGTATTTAAACATGGAGAGGTATGCTTATGTGGTGGTTAAGGTAGTGAAGCATTTACATTTTTATATCCTCAACTCATGTGTTACTTCCCTGGTTCCTAATACCATAGTCAAATCCATACTAGCTCAGCAGGAGTTTGGAACCAAAAGGGGCAATTAGACTACTAAAATCTAGGAGTTTGATCTAGTTATTAAACTGACAAAGTTGGTGCAGGGAATGGCCTTTGTTAATTGATTGCTAACAATAGACTTGAAGAAGTAGGGTATGAATAAAAAAATAGAAGACACGCTAATAGTCCTCTTTGTCTCCACCACGAATGAGTGGTATTCAAATATTGTTCATTTCCTTATGGTGAGTGTCTAGCCCACCTATCTTGTAAAGAAAGGATGACTATCAAACTGAAAGCTTCTAATTTTGTTCTATTAGACAACATCCTATACAAGAAGTGCCTTGATGGAGTGTTCCTTCACTGCATGGATAAATAGCAACAAAACCAACTTTTGAGATATTTCAACAATTTGACCTATGGAGGACATTTTTTTCTCCTATAACTACCCACAGATTCTTAGAGCCAGGTATTACTAGCCTACTTTGTTTCATAATTCATACAAATGGGTACGAAAGTGTGAACTGTGCCAAGAGTTCATTGGAAGACCCAAGTTAACTACCCTTCCTCTCAAGCCAGTAGTGATAGAAGAGCCATTTCAATAATGGGGAATTGATTTTATTGGTGTTGTAAACCCATCTTCAAGTGCTGGACATGTTTACATCCTCATAACCACATATTACTTTACTAAATGGGTGGAATAAATTCCAACCAAACATGCTACTTCAGAAGTAGTATGCAATTTTCTCAAGGAGATCATCATTTTCAAGTTTGGGATCCCAATGAAGATTATGACTGACAATACAACCTGTTTCTCTTCACATGAGATTAATTAGTTATATTTTTATTATGGGATTACTCTCTCCCACTCTTTTGATTATTTTCCATAAGGAAATGGCCAAGCAGAATCGAGCAACAAGAATCTGGTGACTATCATTAGGAAGCTGGTAGATGACAACCAATGAGCTTGGCACAAAGCATTATTTGATGCTTTATGGGTAAATAGAATTATACCTAAAAGGGTGATAGGTATGTCAATTTTCCAACTTTTGTATGGTCTCAATGTAGAGATACCAATCACCCTAGAATTACCAGCATTGAAATTGGCAAAGGCAGTTGAAGATCAGATATACGAAAGCTCCACCGACAAGAGGATCATGTGGTTAACTGAGCTGAATGAGTAATGAAATATGATGGTTGACTGAATTGCATATCATCAAATTTTGGTGAAGAATCTCTTCGAATAGAAATCAAAAAACCATAATTTTTAGATTAGCGATCAAGTTCTATTATGGGACAAGAGAAGAGAACCAAAGGGAATGCATGGGAAATTTGATTCCCTATGAAGAGGCCTGTTCACTATACATGAGGTCAATAGTGAGAACATTTTTCTATTGAAGTACCAAGATGGCACACCCTTTTCTCTGCCTCACAATGGGTAGCATCTGAAGCACTTCAACTCTTGAAGTATCAGATAAGATTACTTGTACATATGTATATTTATATAGTCTTTAGTTCTATTTTGTGCTTTTCATTTTAATTTTTGGTGCCTTTATTTTTGGATAGCATGACTCCATATCCCAATGGCAAACTTCAAGGCACTAGAGATTCTAGTTTCTACTTCTCTTAGTTGTTCTGAGTCTTCAACTAAAAGAAGTTCCCCAACTGGAGCCAGCTATTGTTCCCAAAATTTGTAACTCATTTTTGGGAAAACATGCGAACTATTTTGGTCCTACAACCCAAATTCCCTCTTCCCTTCTCAAAAATTGTTTTGGACATTCAAATTCTCTATTTTTCACGTTTTTTTAGCTAAAAAAATCCTCAAGCTTAAATTTACAGACTCTGCAGGCTTAAATCTACGGACTCTGTAGGCTTAAATCTATGGACTCTATAGGCTTAAATCTATGGACTTCATAGGAAGAAATCTATGGACTCATTTCTATGGACTCTACCAGTTCTACGATCTCTTTCTATGGACTCTATAGGTTAATTTCTATGGACTTTGTGGGAAAGAAACAAGCTCTCAACACTTAAGCATTTTCCAAGCTTGGTTCAATGCTTTGGTTCAACTAAAAAGGTTCATTGGCAAACTTTAAATAAAGGATTGAACAATTGAACCATTGAACCCTTGAACCTTGAACCAAAAGTTTCAATGGGTTCAAAGGTTCAATGATGTTGACAAGCTTAAAGAGTTAAGTGCTTCAACAAAAGTTCAAAGTTCAACCACTTCAGCAAGTTTAACAGCTTCAAAAGACTTAGCGAAAAGATTGAAACATTGAACCATTGAACCGTTAAACCTTCAACCAAAATGCTTCGAAGGTTCAAGAAAGTTGATTCAATGTGATTGGTTTAACCAATCAAGTAAATGAGTGGAACACAAGAAGAAATTGATTGAAACATTAAACCAAGGTTGGTTTAATCGATCGGTTCAATCAGTCAGTTCAAGGGAGTGAGCCAAAGCCCAAAGGACAAGTGCCCTTGTAGAGGGTAGGTGATGAGAAAAATGGACCTTTCTCAAATCCTAAAGGGACACCTTCCCTTTAGGGTGTTCCAAAGACATAAAGCTGAAGAAATTTTAAGGCTTCAAAGAGACTTAGAAAAATAATGGATTCATGAAATAAAGGATGAACCAATGAACCAATTGAACCTTAAACTAAAAGAGCTAAAAAGTTTAAAGTTTCATAAGTTCAATAGTTTAAAGGAAGCTCAAAACAAAGAGAAAGAAAGTGATTGAACCATTGAACCTTAAACCAAAAGAGTTCAAAGGTTCAATGGTTCAATGTGGATGGTTCAAAGAAGTACCCCAAAGCTGAAAGAACAAGTGCCCTTATGGAGAGAAGTGAACTAAGGGTAGGTTCCCCTGCAGAGGGTAGAGAACATTGGTTCAAAGATAAAAGTGTTGGTTCAATCAAAGACTAAGAAAGTGATTAAACCAAGAAAGTGATTGAACAAAGAAAGTGATTAAAGCAGGGAAGCAATTAAACTAGGGAAGCGATTGAACCAAGAAAGCAATTAAACCAAGAAAGCGATTGAACCAGGGAAGAGATTGAGTTAGGGAAGTGATTGAACCAAGAAAGCAATTGAACCAGGGAAGTGATTGAACCAAGGAAGTGATTGAACCAGGGAAGTGATTGAACCAAGGAGGTGATTAAACCAAGGAACTAATAAAGACCACCTAAACTATTGAATTATTAATCCGATGAACTTTCAAAGGTTCAAAGGTTCATGGATCAATATAATTCAAATAATCAACAACCATTGATGTCCCTAAAGACATCAAATTTAAGATAAGGAAATATCCATCGATTTTCAAATATGGCACAGATCTTGTGAATAAATTCAGCAACCGACCAAAGAGATAGCCTGACAGATCATATTGCATGGATAAGGAAAAAATATAGTAAGGAAAGGGGAAATGATGGAGAAATATTAGAAATATCCATGCATAGAATATGTTTCTAGAAGGTGAAGGAACCCACCAAGTGGACATTAGAGAGAATGAACATTCAATGGTGTGGCCTATTTTTTGGCATTGAGTAAAGTGAATGAATAGCTACACACACATTAGGAAACACATCAGGTGGCCCATATTTAAGACCAATGCCCATTTCCAGCATAGCCCATAGACAAAATTTAAAATGCATTGAAGGCGTTGAATGCATCATAGGCCATTTTTGTGAAACAAAGCACCCAAGTCTTTCTTGGAGCACTATATATTAGACTCTCTCTTATTGTTTTAGAAAGATCTCTTAGTTATCAAAAACAAAACTCTGCCTAAATTGAAAGGCATTACTGAGACTTTGAGCTCAAATTGTTGATCATATTTCATTAATTGAATAAGAAAACAAGTGACTTTTTAGACTTTATACTGAAATAGCTTGGTTGTTGGGGAAATTATTCTTATGTCTATTTCTTTAATACATTTTTGTCTATTTAATTAAATAAGCAATATTAGTGAAAGTAATCAGGAAGGTGTCCTGAAACCGGTTGTGGAGAGACTTTATACTGCCACAATTGTCTTTAGTTTGTCTATTTTTTATTTCTATGTAAAGGATCTTGGGATGACTTTGTGTTGTCATTATCCTTTTATTTCACTCTTTGACAGTTGAGGTGGAGACTTTGTTCTACATTTCATCCTATTTTGTTATTGTGCCCTGTTACAGTTACTTTTCACTACCTAAAAGATTCATGTTATCTACTGAACAACACTTCTGAAAGAAGAGGAGTGCCTTATGTCATTTCATTAGGATTTCCCCTTTGATTTTTGAACATCATCTCTAAAAAAATAGAGATGGATGGTGTTATCCTACCCTTGAGTGTTATTTTTAGCTTATTTTTAGCATATTAGTACACACACACACACACACACACACACACACACACAATACCTTATAGTTATAGGGAACCTCTCCTTGATGAGAGGAGAAAATTTTCCACCTCTAATGTGGTAAACCTACACATTTGTCTGACCAATCTCCCTACATTGTGGTTGAATATACCTATTTTAGTCATCAATTAGATGATTGAAATAATATTCACCCAACACGTGTTACTAATAAAAAACCTATTAACAATAATTTATTTTTCTAGTTCCATGTTTCATGTGCCTTTGCCAACTACTCAACCTGTTAGGGAGTATCCACCATTAACTATACCTATAAGAGAGCCTATTCAAACTAAATTTAAAATGATAAAATATAGCTATACAACACTCCAAAGGATCTTAGTATTATGTCTATTTCATATTTATCTTACCATTATATATAAACCTTGATTCTTTTATTCTCTGTCTACATATTTTTATCCCATTCAATAGAAAACATGTTCATGAGCAGTAGTTCTTAGGAGTCTCTAAATAACTCTCATAGCCACCTATTAGAGAAGCTAAAGAGGATGAGAAGTGATGTGGAGAATAATTAATATTAAGTGATGATATAGACTAGACTATTCACTATCAAGATGGAAAACACTATTCAAAATTGAGGTGGCAAACATTAGTCATGTTCCTTATTTAGCATGGGGCACCATATTACTTGCAAAGCACACAAAGGGCTTGATGTTGAGCTCCATTATGAGAGTGGTTTGAAATTATAAGTGGGGACAAAATATAATGGATTGAGATTAGTAATAGGTGAAATACACCATCTTTTGGAAGCTTATACATGTTAAGGATAGTTTGTTACATTGTGTGAGTCTAGATATTTATTTAGTGGTAAATATAATATTGGTGAGTTTGTTATATTTAGGTAATCTTAATATTGTTAAAAAAATATTAAGAACATATGTTATTTGTAATAATTTGGAGATACACAAGAGGCATTAATGGATATTATAAATGCCCAATTAATGGTGAGATGACTAAGGTGACTAGGATGAGATGAAGGAGAAAACTAAGGATGGAGATGCACAATGGGCATAAAGAAAGAAAGTCAGGTATCCCACTTCTTATTATTGGGATTTTTTTGGAGTATCCTCAAATATAAGAAGACATATTTGTCTTATGTATTAGATTCATAAGGAGTAGGAAAGCCTCAAGAAAGCCATTGTGTGTACTAGATCGGATACTTACAAGCAATGTCTGTAGTGACCGATTCATGGAATAATCTTGAATAAATATGGGTCTATGGTGAAGTGAGAGTCATTTCAATTTTATGTAATTTTCTTTGGAGGATCAAATGTTAACAAAGTTGTTTAGGGCAAAGAAGTTTTATTCATTCAGAAAAGTGAACTAGTGCACATGTGTGTGAGTAACAAAGGGCATTGGTGAAAACATATATGATATTAGGATGGAAACTGGTTGGCATAAGACATAGGTATGGTAATGTATTTTATATATGGCTTTAAGTGGGGGATTTTTAGGGTGTGAAGCCACTATTCACAAGTCATTATTCATGGGCACTATTCATGGTGATGTGCATGCTGAGATGGAATCTTGATGATGTGGCATGTGGGTGTGTAGATGATGTCGCATGCTAGTGATAAGGTAAGAATGTGATGTGGTAGGAGGTCCCATGGTGGGTCATAATATGTGATAAAGATGAGGTGACATGTTGTGGGGTGTAGTACTCCATTTTAGGACATGGATTTGTCCTTAGTTATCACATGTTGGCTATCACAAGGTGTAAAAGATAAGGTCATATATGGATAAAATTTATAAATGGACCTAGGATTCCCATGTGTGGAGAAATATAGAAGGTGATTATAACACATTTTGAACTTGTGTATTCACATTTAAGAAGAGGACATGATGAAAATTATTGCATATTTTCCTCAAATGTGTGAGTGGAGAATAATTCTTGGAGTCACACGGGGTGGTTTGGATCTTGTACAAAGTAGAACATCCACTTTGTTGACACATTGAAATGAGGATAATAAGAACACTATTGAGTGTTTGGACTCACTTTCAGAAGTAGGGAACACATTTTGGATCCATAAAGAGGTGGCCCATGTTATTTCCTAGAGTGAATATGCTTTGATGTATTTTGCACATGGTGACAAATTATGGACATCAAATGACATGCCACTGATGTGTGGGTTGAATTTCTAAGGGGACACTATCAATTTATCTTTCTTTCCCTTTCTCTCAAATAAAATGCTATAAATCATTGAATTCTCCTTTGTATTTGTGAGAAGACCATTTAAGGCTATCCAACTTTGGATGATTTTTTTAGGTTAGATATTGGAAGGCATGGAAATGTACATCAACATATTATATTTTGTTTTAATTAAGTTTTTATTTTAAACATCTGTTAGGTCTTTCATTTATGTGAGTTTAAATTATGTCAATAGTTGTTAAGTGTCATTTAACCACATTAATTTGTATGGTATTTGTCAACCACATGTCTGTAGTGGAATTTCCTTTCATAGTTATTAATATTTAGTATTATATTTACTTCTATTGTTAGTTGTAATAAATAGATTTTTGATTGAATTTTTTATTATAAATCTAATTTTGTATATAGTTTTCTTTTTTTAATCTATTTCATTTTTTATGTTAAGAGTATGTCCATCCAAAATATAAGGTGCCATTTTGTTGTTAATGTGAAATTCAATAAAAAATAGCTTATAGTAGGTTAATCAGAGTCAAGTCATTTAGTCTTAGAGTCAATATAAAAATTATAAAAATAAAAAAAATTGCCACATAAAAACATTTTTGCTTGTACATGATGTCTTAATTAATAGGAATATTGTCATCAACAACATGAGCTTCATCGAGATAGCAATTCAGTAAGAAGTATCACATATTGGAGGTCAGAGGCATGAAGGAAGGATATTTCTAGAGCCTCTCATCAGTCACCAATGATGGAGCCTAGAATGTTTTGGTGACATTTTGTGTGGTGTGTTTTTAGTATTTTCATAATATGTTTTCAAAATAAGAATAAAAGTAAATGCCTATTTAAAATATGTATTGTATGTTATTACAAACATAATTCCTTGTTGTATAAACATTGTGAAAGGATAAAAATACCAATGTAATTAAATTCATGGATCTTGAAAGGGTTTGTAGTAGATATCCAAAAAACCATAGGAGGTGAATAGTGTTTTAGAAATAGTTAGGAGAGAAGCTGCTATAGAGATACCATAGATACATTACTTCTTTATGAAGATGACACCTAGTGACACATCTATTATAACAATTTAAATTAAATATGGGATACATTCCTTCACATAGTATTGAGAATGTGTAGCAAGATTGTGTTAGTAGTATACAGACCTAAGAGTTTATAGTGCTATATAATTTGATTCATTTTGTTCATGTGAAGCTTTATGATAAACCTATAAACCCATGAGAGTAGTAAGGATCTAATTATATCAAGGTCATGATCCAAATAGGGCATGCTAAAAGGGATGCTAATATTATAGATGAGAGTGTGAATGTTTTTACACCCTATATAAACTAAGATCAGGAATGCTAGGGATTAGTTTATCACATTATGTGAGTTTACATATTTACTAAGTGGTAGATATAATATTGGTGACTTTTTATATATATTTTTAGTCATAATATTTTACAACAACATTACAAACATAGCTTATTTTTTATATTGTGGGGATACATGAAAGATATTTGTGGATATTTTATATCCCCAGTTATAAGAAATAGTTTTCCAATATAAATATTGTATTCACATATGGTTTGAGATATGAAGAAAAAATAATGTATGGTGTGAATATGTTATTAAAATATTACTTTTTGTTTTGGTTCTTTTATTTTCTATGATTCGTGCTCAAATCTAAATCAGCACCTTCAATACAAGTGGAAAATACAATATTTACTATTCAAATTGACTTATACTATAATTTTTTTTGTCTATATGTGAAAGGTGCTATGGTTTTTTTGAGGACAAATATAAATAACTTATGCTTACTCATATAAATATGATATGGGGTGAATTTGTCCTTGGAGGAACCTTTTTGTCTTTGGTAATCATCAATACTAGAAGGAAAATGGCATAGGTTTCCTTAGCATGCTTCTTGTCTTTTATGAATATTCACCCATGTGGAGAATGGCATATTTTTTGGGCCTCATTTGTTTCTATATAATTCATCAATTGTAATTCTCTGAATAAATTTATTGTTTCCTTTATAGAATAGCTTAGTTTGATAGAAGTGAGGATATCCTCCTTAGTGAGATGTTGCCAAGTATGTTTGAGTTTTAGAGGAAATCTTTAAATGAAGAATTATGTATGAGGTTTAGGAGACTAGTGGTAGATAATAAAAAATTGGGAACAATATTTGAAATCCTTCTTAGCATGTTGAGGCCAGGTTTTGTATGTGTGTAGGGTGAAGCTTGTTGAATCTTATGTAATATGAGGAAGAGATTTAATGAGAAGTGTGAGTATTTTATTAGATGAGTTTCTGAGATGATTATATGTTTAAGAGTTACATGGATTTTTGAATCCATACAAATGTATCATAGATAAATTATGATGAGGATTTGATTTTTTTCACATAAAGTGGTATTAGATCAAATTATAATTATTTTGGAATGTTTGTTACATGTATGAGAGAAGCCTTGCAAGAGTAGATATATTGTGAGAAACGTTCTATTATGAGTCTATTTTAAATGTGAAGATGAAACACAAGAATGAAGGAGCACCATGAAATTAAAATGTGGAGAAGTTAAGGTAAATCAAAGCATGCTTGGATATTATGATGGAGCATATGCTAGAGGAGGAGATTCAATGGAATGGTTAGGTTATGAGGAAGATAGTGAATTGGCCTATGAGTCTAATGATTGAGATGAAGAAGAGGCAAGAGTTGATACTTACCTTAAAGAGAGAAGAGGAGAATAAAATTGCCATTAGAGTTGTTTTGGATGTGCCATTGGCATCCCATAGTGAGATTGAATAGCATGAGGATAATTCAAGCATTGAAGAGGAATAATGCATCCTAGAAAAGATGCATGTGGTATAATATTATCTCAATTTAGGGTTGCATATGGAGGAAGGTTTCATGCATGTAGTGTTATGGAGAGAGGAAAAAAGACACAAAGTAACGTTTCAAGTTCTCGTGATGAAATCTTAGCAGGAGGAGGATGTGCAAGCTAGTACACATGAGGAGAAGTATAGATGATGATGTTGCAGCTATGAAAGAGGAGCTATAAGTGGTGATGTATGTTGTTGTTGTAAGTGATATAATAGTTTGTTGGATAAGTTGTGCATAAATAGAATTTGGATTTCAGTGGAGGTTGACATATAATGGTGTGTATAATCTCGTAAGAGGATGTAATATTTATGAAAGATAATATTTGTAGAGGAGGAAAGTTTAATGTTGGAAGTGTGATCTCACAAGGAGGAGATAAGGAAAAGTAGCAAGTAAAAGCTAGAAGTAGAGAAGGAAAAAGGGTGAGTACTTGTTGAGGTGGAACGGGATGACATGATCATCAAACTTTATGACTAATAGATTGGTTCTTCCACTTACCCAATCCATGTAATAAA
Organism: Torreya grandis; assembly: GCA_037957365.1. Lineage (NCBI taxonomy): Eukaryota > Viridiplantae > Streptophyta > Pinopsida > Cupressales > Taxaceae > Torreya > Torreya grandis. Next base: position 590,286 of record JARHVA010002916.1, on the reverse strand, counting down.
TATATCACATTATAATACCTTAGGTGTGTAATGTGGGAACATCAAAGTATCCATGCAATATTGCATCAACAAAAATTAGAGTGGTGTGAATTTTTATTTTTTTATAGAATAAATGACAATAGTACAATAAGGGAAATCATAGGATCTAGGTTGGTTTTAATTGGAGGAGAATTATGTGGAGAAAAAACATTATTCAATGATGACATGGTAGACACTATTCACTAATGAGGTGAAAGACACTAGTCATTTTTCTTAGGTAGCATGGGTGACACATTACTTGCAAGGAAAACAAAGGGCTTGATGTTGACCTCCATTATGAGAGTGGATTGAAATTGTAAGTGGGGATAAAACATAATGGCTTGAGATTAGTCAAAAATGAAATCTACCATCTTTTCTAAGCTTATACAAGTGTAAGAGATAAGTTTTATTGTATAATTGACCTCTACTTTACTATTTTTTCTCTATGTGACAGTTGGCTTGATTTAATTGAGGACTACTCTATCTCCCTTTTCCTTACTCATCCAAGTGCGACATGGAGAATATTTTATCCTTGAAAAAACATTTTTGTCTTTTGTAATCATCAGTTCCACAAGGAAAATGGCATATATTTCTCGTGGATACTTCTTGTCTTTTTTCAAGATTCACCCATGTGTATAAGGTGACATTTTTGGGGATCCTTTGTTTCTGTTTCATTAATCTCTTTTAATCCTATCAATAAACCTACATTTTGTGTTAGGTTGTGAAACCACTATTTTTAGGTGACTATTCATGGGCATTATTCATATTAACTATTCATGTTGGTGTGGCATGTTGAGATAACATCTTGATGATTTGGTATGTGGATGTGTAGATGATGTGGAATATAGGTGATGTGAAAGGAAGGTGATGTGGTAGAAGGGCCCATGGTGGGTCCCAGTATGTGATAAAGATGAGGTGACATTATGTGGAGCATATTACTCCACTTGAGGACATGGATTTGTACTTAATTGTCACATATGGGTTATCATAAGGTGAAAAAGATAAGAGGTCATGTATAGGCCAAATTTATTAATGGAACCATGATTCCCATGTGTAGACAAAGTCAAAAGGTGATTGAAACACCTTTTAGACTCGTGTGGTCACATGGACTAAGAAGATAAGATGAACAACATTATAGATTATCCTTACATATGTGAGTAGGGTATAATTATTGGAATCACATGGGGTGGCTTCGATCTTGTCTAAAGTGGAGCATACACATTTTTTATACTTATAAATAAAGACAATAAGAACACTATTATGTGTTTGGTCTCACTTGTGGAAGCACATTTGGATCCACATGGAGTTGGCACATGTTATTGTCTAAAGCAAAGATGCTTTGAAGACTTTCGCACATGGTAAAAAACATTATGGAGATCACATGACACCCCATTCATAATTGCATCAACTTTATAAGGGACAACTATGAATTTATCCATCTCTCTCTCATGTAAAATGCTACAAAGCATTGCATTCTCATTTACATTTGGGAGAAGCCCATTTGGGGTATCCACTCTTCGATCAATGTTACAGGTTAGAGTTTGGAATGCATGGAATATTAATTGACCTAGATTATTTGGTTGTAAGAATAATCAATTCTTAGGTGGTTCAATCCTATAAGGACTATAAGAAATCATGGCTCACCTAGTTTTTGTGCAAGTATGGATATCCTTGAGGGTAGTGGTTGTAGCCTCTAAGGCTAAGAATGCTTGGATCATCTAAATTAATACATGAATCTTGGAGGCTTGTTAGCTCAACTCATGAATATGGAGTTTTATGCTTTGGTGCTCACCATGGATGCTATGGTGTTAACATCATGATGGAGTTACATGTTGCATCTTGAAGGTTGGATCCTACAAGGCTTAGTTGTAATCTTGGTTCACCTGAGTGTTTATAACCATGAAAAAGGATTTATTGAAAAGATCTAATGTTTTATAGAGAGACTTTATAATTGAATATGAAGTATGGATTCTTCTTATACCCTTTAATTTTTCCTAACTAGTTGAATAGGTTTTTCATGTAGATCTTCTGTAATGTGTTATTTCTTATTGTTTATGTCTTTATTATATCTTATTTTTAATTTCCATATTTATTTTACTTTAAAATGTATTAGCTTAATTAGGATATTGTTATCGGAGTTGTATCTAGTGTCTGAATAACGTGAATGCAATGGTCAAGTGATCACACGAGATGAAGCTGGTGCACACCACAAAGAAGCTAAAGTAATTTGAAATTATGAAAGGAGATAAATTGACAAGACAAATAGGAGAAAACCCAATATTTGATTAACATGAGATGACCATAATGAAGAATACATATAGGAGAGCTTGTAAGTAACTCCTCCAAAAATGGTTGTCAAAGTACCCCAAGAATAGATTGTAACCCTTCCACAAAAGGTGGTGACAAGGTTCTAAGAATAGAAAAGTAACTCCCATACTCGAAATAGCCGGTTAAAGGAGTTACTTATGACATTCTTATGACACCTATGACAAATCTATGACACACATCTCCACATAAGCTAGCCTATCCCATGAATGTAGGAAAACTCCATGTATGCACAAATATATAATATTCCTTAATTAAATAATAGGGAAAAATAAAAACCTACACTAACACCCCCCATAAGCACAGCTTAGGTGGGCAGTGTGGAAATATAAAATCGGTCCCGTCAGCTAGGCCTGATGAGGTACCCATGTACAAATGAAATCTCTGATAAGATAGAGAAAAGGAGAAAAACTATAGGAAAAAACACCCCCCAAAAGAGAGACAAAAAATAAATGAAGAGGCTAGTGGGCCCTCTGAAGATGATGCTACTGTAGATGTGGACCACACCCCAAGAAGAGCTCATGGATGAATGAAATTTCTCCTGATGAAAGGTTTGGTGAAGATGTCTGCAACTTGCTCTAAAGACTGGCAAAATAGCACGTCAATGACCTGACTATGAATAAGCTACCAAATGAAATGCATGTGAATCTCTATGTGCTTGGTCCACTAGTGTTGAACTAGATTCTTACAAATATGAATGGTACTCTGGTTGTCATAATAAATGATGGTGGGCTACCTGATAGGAATTCCAAAATCAAAAAGTATCCCCTAAAGCAAAATAGCCTTAGTAGTTAAATTAATATCTCCCCTGTACTCTACCTCTGTGGATGATATAGCAATAGCATTCTACTTCTTGCTAGACCAACTGATAAGACCAGAACCTAGAGAGAAACTATTACTAGAAGTTGACTTGTGAATCTGTGAATTGCTAGCCCAGTCTGAATCTATATATCTAATAAAGTCAACCTCTATGCCAAATATGTAATGAATCCAGTATCTATGTCAACCATGTATGTAATGAAAGATCATCTTAGCTACTTTCCAATACAGCTCATGAGGTTCCTGCATAAATCTGGAGACAAGTCCCTCTATATATGATATGTCAGGCCTGGTGTGAGTCAGGTAGATGAGACTACCAACAATTTGTTGATACTGAGTGGCATCAACAAATGGTGAAGAATAGTTAGCCTCAAGCTTGACTCCTGATAGAAAGGGAGTCAGATGTGGCTTGGAATCAACAATGTGAAACTAAGCCAATAAGTCAAGAACATACATAGGCTGTGCAAGAAAAATCCATAAATCTGACTATGAGATCTCGATGCCAAGGAAGTAGTGTAATAAACCCAAGCCTATCATGGTAAATATATCTTGGAGAGATGCCTTCACTGCTATAATAGCTGATGTATAACTCTCAATGATCAAAAGGTCATCAACATATAGAACCAAAATCAGGAGTGAATCATCTTGCTATAAGAAGTAGACATTGGGGTCAAAATGGCACCTAGTGAATCTCACTATGAGAAGGAAGAAATCCATCTTGGCATACCAAGCTCGAGGGGCCTTTTTGAGGCCATAGATAGATTTCCTAAGTCTGCATACTAAGGAAGAATCCTAAACAAATCCTGATGGCTACTCCATGTACATCTCCTCCTCTAGGTCTTCGTGAAGAAAGGCACTCTTCACATCCATGTGGTGCACATCCCAACCATGTGTTGTAGTAATAGCCAAGGTGAGTTGGATAGAAGTCATCTTTTCAACGGGTGCAAAGGTTTCTGAGTAGTCAATGCCTACCACCTATGAGAAACCCTTGGTGACCAATCACACCATGTACTTATCAACTGACCCATTAACTGCAAACTCAGTCTGATATATCCACCTACATCAAACCATCTAAGATGACCTTAAAATGTGAGACCCTAGGGGTAAGGTGGTTAGCTACATTAAAGAGAGAAAGGTCACTAACATGGAATATGAACATAAGCTAAGTGTTAGTTATGACATCTATATTCGAACAAAGAATTTTGAAGAAGTGATATCCAAAATCCAAAGCTACAACATCAATTTAGAATATAGATTGATCAAAGATAACAAGTCTATAGGAGAGATATCATAGTTTCATCCCTTATAATATCATTTATTTCCAAGACCATCTTGGACCACTCATAAGCAACCATTTAATCAAGAGCAACCATCTGAACCTCAACCCCACTAATAGAAACCTCTAGATAGACAAAGTCATACTAAACAGCCTCAAGAATGAAAGGATAAAATAAATGATAAAGTTGAAGAACCAATATTGGATCCTAGACCTAGGGAAAGTCCCTTACCTATAGAGCTCCCACAAAGGCAACCTTCTCCCATAGAATTTGTTGAAATGATAGCTCCTGAGCCTGAAGAGACATTAAAGGGTGCTCTCATTGATATATTAGTAACATATAGGTTGGATAGAGAAGGGTGTCCCTATGAAGAAGTAGGAAAGGAGCTAGTTCCTTTGGAAAAGGGGAAGAGGAAATTAGAGTTAGCCTTGGTTCTTATTAATCCAAAGAAGAAGCCTAGGTTGATATTTACTCACCCTACTAGTGAAGTCAACCTCTTTAGTGATGAGAATCGAATCCATGGACCACTCATCCCAGACTCATTCATTTATGGTAAGTTATAGAATATCCCATCCCTCTCTCCTTCATGGGCCTTGACACAAGTTAGCTTGACTAAGCATGAAGAATTCAAAACCTAGATCATGAACATAGTAAAAAAGCAAGATGGTAGAATAATACTTCATCATATTCAAGGGGGATAGAACATTGACACCCCAAGAGCCTCTAGTAGTGTAATTATGGAGGTTCCTAAACCTCCAAAGATCAAGAAACTAGAGGTTAAAGTCCAATTTAATCCAGACATGATAGGATTGGAAAGGATCACTAGAAGGATAGTTGTGGTTGGTCAAGAGGAATTTACCTTTCAAAAGGTGGAACCATTCACAAGGCTAACCCCTATCAAATGGTACCAACTTTGAGAGGAGACCATCTATGAAGAATATGTGGAAATTTTATTTGAGGCTCAATCTTAATAGCTTAGGGCTAGTGTCTAGGGATTGGTGTAAAGAATTAAGAAACTAAAGAAGGAAAAAGAGAATTTGCAAACTCAAGCAATTCTCTTAGTGTCATATTATATAAATAAAATTCTTTAGTAATCATTCCATGGCATGTTTGGAGTAGTAAAGTCTATGAAATTAAGGCAATATGTGTTTGAAAACTAGGCCACCTTATTAAAGGAACTGGTTACTCAATAGAAAACCTTTAAAGATAATATTTCCCAACTTCTTAACATCGATGTTAGGAAAGAAACAACAAATTTTAAAACCATCAACATGGGGAACCTAAGCACCATTTTGGGAATTGTTGTAGACAAGGTCTAAGATTTGAGTACTTGGTATACAAAAATGGAAGAGCTTATTCAAGAGGATAAAGAGCTTATGGGTAGAATTGAGAGATTCCTAAGAACTATGCTCGAGGATCCTACATAGCCCACTAACCTAAGGAATATTAGTGATGAGGAATTCCAACATAGAGCCACTTTTGTGACTTAAGAAATTAAGGGTAAAAGCTAAGGAAAATAAGGGAAAGATAATGGTAGAATATTATACATGATATTCAATACAAGGGAGATGATCAATGAATCTCTACAAATTAAGGAAGCATTGACTAGGAATGACAAAGATTTTATTAAGATGGCTAATCAATAAGAGGAGCATATCACAAGGCCTACCATAGACTAAGGCCTAGTGGATGAACAACTTGAGTGAGCTATGTTCATCCTTCAATGGTAAAGGGCCCCACCTCCAATGTCCTAATTATGGTTTACCTAAGATGTGGCATATTCTTTTGTAAAGGCACATGTTAGTTTGTTAGCGTGATTGCCTCTAGGTCATCATGATTGTAAAAGACACGTGTATCATAGTTTGTTACAAAGACAGCTATTTTTACCTTTGTACAGCTATATTTGTAGATTGACTAGTATAATGCCTAGCTCTTCTATAAAGGAAGGTATTACCATTTTTAATGGGAGGGATTTTGAGATATTTTGTACCACTTTTAATAAATCAATACAAAAAGATCAAGGAATTTGACAAGAATTATCTAGGTTGATGTGTTTCAATTGCTAAGTTTCTCAATTGATTGTCTAAGTTTAAATATGAATAGTTTTTGGAAATACTTAGATCATTAATTACAAGATTTTTATCTTTTGTAATGCTAGTTTAGTTTAATGAAATTGAGTTTACTTCATTTTATTTAAACTGTAACAAAGATGTGCATCTGCTATCTAGATGTGGTGTAAAAATTTAAAAGTAAATCTAATTTTTTACCTATATTGTCATTCTATCTTCAAAATTAAGCCTAGTTTGTAGTGAAACATGAGTTAGGCTACTTTACACTATGTTAGTTGAGATCATGCTTGGTAATTCTTAAAAAATTATCAATATGTTCACAATCAAGGATTAACAATCACCATTTATTTCTTACTCTACCCTTTCCTTTTTCTCTTCATTTAAATGATTCACTTTAGTTTAAAACATTGTTTATAACCATTTAGTTTAATCAATAGTTTAGATCTAGACTAATTTTTCAAAATTAGCATCAAGATTCATAAAAGAAGGCATTAAGATGGATCCTAACAATGAAACTTTATAAATATTATGGACTAGTCTATATTTTTTTGCTACTATTTCACCATAGGCATATTAATTGCTAAATACCTCCAACTCATGCCCTTAATACTTTGGATCCTAAAACGAGAAGTGTTCTTTAAACACTAAGAGCAACTATGGTACCTTTAGAAGAATCAATAGGGCAAATCTCTATTGGCACTAAAAGGAAGGTTGTTTATGCTAATTATTCTAGAATTAGTTTTATCTTTTCACCTTTTGGTAGATCTCTAATCCCAATTCTAAATATTGGTGATATTGGAGGTTTTTGACATATCTTTGTGCTTTTAAAAGGTAAATGTCATAGTTTTTTTATAAATAATTGCTAGTTCTAGCAAATATAAATTTGAATGTGTGGATCTATAGTATTTGAAATTATAACAGCCTATTCTGATCAAAGACCGATTGATCTCTTGAAAATTATGTCCATCTTGAACTAAAACTTCCAAAGATCAGTTATCTTTGCACAATAACATACATCCTCAAGAGACCTTTGTGGAAATTTGATGTCTTTTATCATTTCTTTCATATATCTTTATATAATTAACCTAAGATGCATGTTTGGTCCTTATTTATTTCAAAGGTAACTTGACACACCATGTTTCAAATAGGATTTCACATCCTCAAGATGGAATTACCTAGAATTCACACCATATCATGATCAGAAATAAGAGAGCCTTTGCTAGAGCTACAAAATCATCAGAGAACTAGGTGTGACAAAAGTAGATGAAGACTTTCCAAGTCTATACCCATTTATATTATTCAAGGGACCTTTGTATTTAGACAACATCTAGGTATGGCTTGGCTAGGAAGTTCACCCATTAATGTAAAAGGGGTAGTCTATGATTTACCATATAATATTGAAAAATATTTGTTCATATTTAGTCCTACTGGTGTTGTAACTATGAAATAACATGTTAAGTCTTTTAAATATGATTTAAAGTTATTAAATGTCATAAATGAGGATATAACATGTACATTATTTCCCTTTATTTTCAAGGATGTAACATATGAATGGTTCCTCAATTTAACTGATGACTACATTACAACTTGGAATGATTTCAACACCATTTTTACTGATCAATTCAAGAATATTATCAACCCTTGTGTCATTTATCACCAATTTAGGACCATCAAAAGAGATGTCAGTGAACCTATAAGGACTTTCAATGCTAGATTCTAAAAAATATATAGTAAGACTATGGAACCTTACAAACCTAATGATGTTCTAGCCCTAGAGATCTACAAGGACACAATAGATCTAATGACTTCTATATTTTAAAGAGATCCATCCAAGTTATAGATTCATTATCCCAAACCTATTTTGAGGCATTTATTATCAGTGATAAATTGTAACCATAAGGCCACATGGCATACTCCATTTATAATGTTAATCCACAAATGCCTGCTCTAAACCTCTTTCCAAATAAAAACCAAAATACACTAGCCCTTAATCAAATCCCAAACCTAAACATTCTGCTTACTAGTTATGCTAATCCTAATCAAAATATGGGATTCCTAAGTCACCAAGCTACGAATGGATCTTCTAGTAATGATAAAAAAGTCTTAAGACCCACTCTTAGTTTAAAAAATAATTAGGTCCATAATTTTGAAACCCCTAAGGTCAAGAATGATTCTATATTAAAGATGGTTCAAAAGCATAGGACATAATTTCTCTTTCAAAAACAAGTTGGTAATACTAGTGAAATTTCTTGAAGGAACTTTACATTCCAAAAGTTTAACAAACCAAGAAATAGGTTTCATAATGATAGTTTCTACAATAGAAACTAGACTAACAAACCCTCTAGTAGTAACAAAACCATGGACATTAATCTCATACACATTGTTTTTCCTAACTACTACATAGTGCATGATACTACTAAACATGGTTAGATTAATTTCATTAAGTTCTACAAAGCACTTAAAGCATTTCAAGAAGAAATAGATACATTTGAAGTAGTCCCTAATAAGGAAAATAATCCAAATACATCTAGCCCTAAGCCTTCTAACCAGATCCACATAGTGGAAGACTTTGATTTCCACTTTCAAGAGGAAAATAAACTAGATGATATCCTTGGGGAAATCCATGCATTCTAATAGTTATTGAAAAAGACTTACCCATTGAGGAAAAAAGAGTAAAACCAACCTTTGACCACTTTAACCCCTCATAATAAATATGGGACCCCTCCTAACACCATAAGGAATGACCTTAAGCCACCCAAAGAAAGTTCCTCCAAGCCTAATATTTATTCATTGGTTAATATTCAATATAGTATTATTGAAGACATGAATAAAATCAAGGCTAAAATCAAATTTAATGAGTTAACATAGATCACAGAGCAAAGAGATTTACTATTGGAGTCCTTGAAATTCAACAAAACTCCTAAGAATAGTCATGTTAATGTAATGGTATGTAAAGCCAAAGCTGAATCCCCCCTTTCTTAATCAAAGTTAGGATGTTTGGTAATAACTTGCACAATTTCTTGTTAGACTTAGGTGCCTCTATAATTATCACGCCCACTGGTATATGTAAACAACTTGGCTTAACCCAAATTAAGTTTGATAGGATTGTCACCCATTTAGACAAGTTAAGGGTAAAGGCAATTGAAGAGCTTCTAAATGTTAGCATACAAATAGCTTCTAAACCCATAATTAAATAATTTATTGACATTTAGGTGGTCGATATGCTAGATGCCTATGGGATATTATTGAGTAAAGAATGGATCAAGGCCTTAGATGGGTATATGTTTACTGACTGCTTCCACTTATGGCTACCTTATAAATGTGTCTCAAATAAAATTAGAGTTGAGAGGGAACCAAGAATTAAACATATAATAATGGAGTATAATGATGTAAATAAAAGGGTAAACATAATCGACTAAGACTTCAAGGTTTTCACCCTATAAGTTGATAGGATATATGATCTGAAGGATATGGAAACTCCTCTTAGTGTATGGAAATTACATTTTGATCATGATAGATGCAAGGCTAGATCAGGTGTTGACATTATCTTAACTAATCCTACCAAAAAAAGGTACCATGACTCTTATAGAATCCAATTCCGCTACACCAATTTTTAGTGTCTAATAATATTAATTGTTTCCAAGTCTTGAATGATGAACAATAGATATTGGATTTATTGACTAATTTTGGGGCATTTAGATCACATGTCATTTATGAAGTTGATGAAAATAAAATCGGATAAACACAAGTTTTATGGCAAGGTCATTCATCTGAATGACAACAAAATCCCTTAAGGGATGATCTGTCTAGAAAGACTGTTTGATCATGAAAAATTACCTAAGGTGTCCAAGATCCCCAAGATGAGTAGAAAGGATTACAATACTATATATCTTGGCCTCCAAGAGCAACCCCAACTAGTGAACTTTTGAAAGGATTATATAAATTTTGAACCAAAGAACTCCTTACCGAGTACAAAGATGGTATAGCATGGTCCTATGATAATCTAAATATCTTTGATTTGAGGGTCATTACCCATAATATACCCCTCAAATAAAGTTGTAAACCTTTCATACAAAAAAAAGACCAATAAACCCCATGCTGGAACCTATGATCTTCAAAGAGGTCAAAAGATTATTGGATGCTAGGATAGTCTTTCCTATCAAACATTTAACATTGGTGGCCAATTTAGTGCCATTTAGGAAGAATAATGGTGAGATTAGGCTCTGTATTGACTTAAAATATTTGAATAAAGCATCAAAAAATGAAAATTATCCTCTCTCTTCTCTGGATCAGGTAATTCAAACTATTCTAGGTTTAGCTATGATGTCCTTTTTAGATGTATTTTTAGACTATAACCAAGTACTGGTTGACAAAGAAGACAAGATAAAGATATCCTTCAAAACAAAGTGGGAAACATTTTATTACAAAAGGATTCCCTTTGGACTAAACAATGTAGGAGATAGCTTTCAAATATCCATGGACCATGGCTTCCAAGGTCTAATTGGTAAGTTCATCACCATTTAAATAGATAATGTAATAATTTCTCTAAAAATAGGGAAGATCACATCATGCACCTACAACATGTTTTTGAAAGATGTAGAAGGTATGGCATTTCCTTGAACCTTAAGAAAAGCATATTTTGTGTACCTAAAGGCAAACTATTAAGACATGTTATAACCAAATATATCATCTCCATAAACCCTAAAAGAGTGGAGGCCATGTCCAAAATTAAGATCCCAAAAAGTAGGAATGAAACAAAGTCATTCTTTGGTAAAATAAATTTTGTAAAGAAGTTTATTTCTAATTTTACAGAAATTGTCAAGCAATTGAATGACATGCTCAAGAAGGACGCCAAGGTAACATGGGATGAAGAATCCAAGAAAGAATTTAGTGAGATAAAATACGCCATTGGCCAAGATCCAATGCTTATAAGTCCAAACTTCTAAAAATATTTCTACCTTTACTCTTTTGCATCTGACCACACTATTGATGGTGTATTAATTCAAAAAGTATAAAGGTGTGACCACCCAATAGTCTTCATGAGTAATTACTTTAATAATGTTGAACTGAACTATTCCATGATTTATAAGTAATCATATGCACTAGTAAAGGTAGTAAAGAAGTTTAGGCACTATATCCTTAGAAATAAGGTGCATGCTATTCTACTTGAACCTACCACTAAGCTTATGATGAGTCAAAATGAGATAGGAGAATGAAGAGGTAAGTGAATGTTAGCTGTATAGGAATATGACTTGGAAATGATGGTAGAAAAACTGGTAAGGTGCCAAGTTTTGATTCATATTATTGCCAATATTATCTCTAAGATAAGTATCATGAAAGTAAGCCAACATACTTTTCAAAATAATGAATTATACGATTCAATCATATACTTCCTAATCAATGGTATTTGTCCTGCATGCCTATCTAAAGAGCAAAAGAGACCCTTGAAAATCAAGTCAACCCACTACCTGATCAAGGATAAAATCTTATATAGAAGGAACATTGAAGGAATCTACATATGATGTGTCTCATAAGAAGAAGCCACCCAAATTATGGCCACCTTTCATGAAAATAGGTAGCGGACATCCCTTTGAAAGAATGACAGCCAAAAAAATCCTAAGGGATGGTTACTATTGGCCTACTATCTTCAAAAATGCTCAAAATCATGTTAGCGAATGCCACTTGTATCAAATATTCAACACCAAAGAGCCAAAGACAACTATGACTCTATAACTAGTCATGATTGACAAACCATTTACATAATGGGGTATGGACTTTGTTGGAGTAATCAACCCCAACTCATCTGAAGGTCAGAAATATGTCTTGACTACCACATATTATTACACTAGATGGACTGAGATAATGGCTACCAAGTAACATAAAATTGAAGAAGTGATCAGTTTCTTGAAGGATAATGTATGTACTAGATTTGTGACCCCAGTCTCCCTAGTATGTGACAATGGGTTTGTATTCATCTCAATTGAGATGAGTGAATGGGATTATGAAAATGGTATTACACTTAAGTTTTCCTCCAATCACTATCCCTAAGGGAATGGTGTTTCTAAATGTACAAATAAAAATATAATGATGGAAATCAAGAAGTCTATAGAAGACAAACCTAGAGATTGGCATAAACTACTCAAATTTGCACTTTCAATTGATAGAATAAGGATCCAACAAGCCTTGAAGGCTTCACCTTTTATGATGGTGTATGGGTAGGATCCTATCTTTACCATCACTCTCAAATTTACTATGTCCAAATTTATGTAAGAATACATGGAATAAAGACAAGAACATTCCAATTTTAGGTTATTAGACATCATTTAGATGGAATATAAGAAATAAATGGCTTTTGTTGATTTCAATAAACATGAGGCCATACTAAAAAAATGGTTTGACAAAAGTTTTAATGTCAAAGTGTTTAGGTAAGGAGATTTAGTCCTCCTTTAGGAAAAATCATCTGAACCCAAAGGTAAGCATGGTAAATTCACACCCCTATGGATTGGCCCATACTATATTGTAGAAACACTAGGGAATAACACCTTCAAACTCAAAGATTTATAAGGGGTAGAGTTCATATTACCTACTAATGGATAATACATCAAGAACTACTTCTCTACCACACCTCTTGGGGTCTTCATGGAGTAAGATGTAAGGTGATTAGATTAGAGTAGGTAGGTTAATTAGTTTACTTTGATCATCTTTCCTTTCTAGTCCTTGTTTTGTATATATGTTTTTTCATATTTGTTTTGTTTCCTTGTTTTTATTTCTTCCTTTTGTTTTGTGTTGCTTCCTTATTATTTTATTTAATTTCAGGATGTCTTTGGAGACATCCTTGGGTCTAGAAGTTATGAAACATGATCAAGATGTGCCCCAATTCTAAAAGAATGTATGAACCCCATACAAATAAAACCATGGTCCTATAACCTTGAATTATGATATATCTTAGAGAAAATAGGTATAGCTAAGAGGAGAAAAAATCATTACAAGAGACCTAAGTCATGACCTTCAATCCACACTGGTTTCAAGAAAATTTGAACTCAAAGATGGGAGACTTAAATTATCAAGAGTATTCCATTATCTAGCACTTAATCAACATCCTTAACTAAGACAAGAGTTACAGCCTTGAGTGATCCTCCCAAAATCAAATATTTGACCAGACCCTAAAACCTAGTTATCTTAGTTCCCAACCTTACTAGAAGCATACATATCTAGAACTATTAAAAAAAGGAATAAGATTACAAAGAAAAAAATGAAGCTTTCATACAAAGGTGATTTATACAACCTCCATCAGGGCTATGTATGCTTGGTTGGTAATGGATCAAGGCCATGAGTGAAGCCAAAGGTATCTCTATCAAGGCTATGGATGCTTAGATGGTAGTAAAGCAATACCCAAGGCCTCCCTAAACAAAACCATGATTATTAATGAATGTATAGTACACCCTAGGTTATTATAACTGATTGAAGGTAGAGAGATAATGACTTCTTAAATCCTATGGTAAACATTAAGTGGAATTAAAGTATACACATAACTCATGTATGTCCTGATAGTTGCAATCAAATATGAAAGTGCAAGGTTTCTTTCAACCTCAACTAGATCTAGATGGTAGTTTCCTTAATCAAGTGGAACGATGATCTCAATGTTTGTCTTAACTCAGATTCTATAAGTTCTAACATATTGTTATGTTTCTCCCCATAAGTCACCATTTTTTGGGATCAACATACCCCATTTCTTACTTTTTAGGACCCTTGAGAAGTCTTTCTGCCCAAGTTTTGAGTCATATGAACATTGAAGTCTTTTAAAAAATTTAAGATCATCCACTCTATTAAGTAACATGATTATGTGATTCAATCCTATTGTTTCAAACTGATAACAAGGTTATGTGAGTCCTTTTACAATTTCCATGGAAGACTTAGGGTTCTATCTTCATAAACCATGGGTGGCCCTAGATTTAAATTAAAATATTGGAGGGAACCAATTAAAAATAAGCTAAACAACGGGTCTACGAGGGTTCAAGTCATGTTTTCATAACATAACTTGAACTCTTATTTATTTTATTTCCCATTTATTTTCCTATGTCCCTTGGGTCTAATTTGATATGATTTTACAATGTTCTTTTTTATATTACCTAACTTAGACTAGGTAATTAATGCTAAGGACCCAATAATTATCCTAACCTTATCATTAATACCTTATGCTAAGTGATTTTATTTATGTCTTTGAGTCTAATAGTTATCTCCCTCACTCTTTACAAGATCCACAGTTGATGCTTGCTGACTAGATTTGATCAAATAGAGCATCCTAACAAAAATGCTTTAGCTTAAATAAAGTGAAACATGATAGATCAATGGTGATCACTCACTGGATGGATTTAGTCTAATAGTGCAATGATTGGAAGAAAATTCAAAAATATCATGAGTCATTGAGAGATAGATGCATGGCACTTTGATGATCAAATAGAGGGAAGAAAGGGTGCCCACATAATAAATACATCTAGTTAATAACTAGACCACACCCCCCCCCACCAAATGTAGATCAATGGCTATCACCAACTCATTGGATTTGATCTAATGACATGAGGCCCAGTTATATTTTTCAAAAGCATCCCAGTCTCCCAAGAATGACATGTGTCACATTCTCATTTGAATGATGACTAGTCAGGAAATCAATGACAATTGATTTCTCACTATTTTTAATCCAACAATGTGAAAGGCCTGATGACTTTTCAAAGCTTCATGAGCTCAGCACATGGCTAGTGCTTGACCAAGGTAATAACTGACAAAAAGATACATAGAATATGAAGGATCTATGAGAATGCCAAGTGTCATGACCATAAACCAGGAGGTCAATAGACCAATAAAAGGTGAGGACTTGGATTGAGATCTATAGATTGTGTTTGCTCACTAGATTTGATCGAATGACACAAAATAAAAAGGAAGATTTTAAAATCCAATGGCTAGTATCCAAATGATAATGATGAAAATTATCATGAAAAGCCCAAGATGATGCCACATGGACTCCACGTAAGCATAAAAGGTCAAAATCAAAGATCTTATAAACTCAAAAATGCAAGGGTATAAAGAAAAAATATCTCCATCAACTATTAAAAATGTATGAATTTAAATTCTAAATATCTCCTACCATTAAATATCTAAACCGTAAACCCTCTATTAAAATCTCTAAATTGATTCAATCGATTACAGTTTAATCAAGATAGCATAATTGTGCTTCTGAGAACAAACACTATAATAAGAACCCTTAAAAATCTAGTGTGGGTAATTTAATAACATTAAAAATGGTGACTAGAAACCAAAAATTTTAGATGAAAGTTGAACTTTATCTGACCTTTGACAATAGAAGAAGGATTTTTAAGGATACAGAACTAAACTTGACAACCCTAAACATCCATGGATGGAGGAATTGGTCTAAATTTTTCTTCTTGATAGACAAACTATAGCCTATCTCCTAAGAAGAAAAGAGGAATGCAATAATGAATTGAAGGTATAATGACCTAGTCACAATTCATATCTCTAGTCTTCACCATACTATGACAAAACCAGAGGTAATACACTACATTCATGTCCTTATACCCATCTTTATTGATTGTAAGATAGATGGGGAATGGATCATTCAATAGGGTAGGTCCAAAAGGGTGGCATACATCTCTCCTATGTCATTTGAGACCTATTACAAACTCCCTTTACCCCATCTCAACCTCCTTGACATGAGGAACTGAGCTAACACCCAAGACCTTGATTCAATCCTCACACCTTGGTTAATCGAAGGAACCCATGTCTTTAGAACCCTAAATGTCATTATTCTCATTATCCAATGTAGGGAAGGTATTAGAGTAGCCATGACCCCATTAAATCGAGTCTTTGGTGCAACTTCCACCACATATATAAATAATGTTTGGGTGTCCTATGTCCACTTCATGATAGAAGATAATTTGACCCCTCCAGTGGGAGACCCAATTAGCTTATTCTTGGCGAAATGATTCATATCCATCAAAAGATGTACCTATAATAAAATCTATATGATGTCCTATCTAATGGATTCCCTTCTAGCATTTCTATACGTCCCTAACATTAAAAATGGGCACCCTAATGATAGAACCACATTTTATCACCAATATTCCAAACTTTACTTATTCAACACATGCAATTCATCTATGATTGTGTCTTCCTAGCCATATATTAATCCATCATAGGAATTCCTATGCCAATATTTCATCTACTTATCAAGAGACAAGTATAAAGTATGGGGGATGTATGGTATTATCTAGACTACACTGTGATTAGGATAAAGGGGATCCAAACCTAACCTTATAGAATACCAGTCCATGTCCACAAAAAGCTTGCTGAACAATAAATTACTTCCCAAATCATCCAACATGTGGATAAGTTATTCAAAGAGAAGAGGAAAGGCCAAATCCACCCCCTCCCAGTGGATATTGGGAATATTGTAATCAAAGATTGGAAACATATAAAAATCATGGTAACATAGGATTTTTTTAATTTCCAATTAGATTGCATTAAAATGTGGGACTCTAGGGTCAGGGTGGTTAACCAATTTAAGGAATAAAAGGTCCCTAAATTTAAATATGAACACAAGCTAGTTGTTGGTGATGACATTTAAATTAGAGAAAAGACTTTTGAAGAAGTGCTCTCTAGAATCAAAAGGTTCAACATCAAGTTAGAGCATAGATTGATCAAAGAAAACAAGCATATTGGGGAGACATGGTAGTTGTATCCCTTTTAATATGATTTGTTACTAGGACCATCTAGGACCACTCATGAGGAGCCATCTAATCAAGGGTATCCATCTGAATGTCAACCCCACTAGAAAAAACTTGAAACTAAACAACCTCAGGCTGAGCATCCTCAAGATGAAAAGGATAAAGGAAAGGAGAAAGTTGAAGAACCAAGATTGGAACATAGACCTGGGGAAGATCCCTTAACTATAGATCACCCACAAAGGCCATCTTCTCTCATTGGAATTTGTTGACATGAAAGCTCTTGAGCCAGAAAAGACATTAGAGGGTCCTCTCATTGATATAGGGATATAGGAGTAGAATATGGCTCAGATAGAGAAAGGGATCCATTTAAATAAGTAAGAAAGTAGTTGGTTCCTTTGGGAAAAGAGAGAGGAAATAAAAGTTGGACTTGGTTCCTATGACTCCAAGGAAGAAGCCTACGTTGATCTTTACTCAATCTACGAGTGAGGCCAACCTCTTCAATGATGATAATCCAATCCATGGACCACTCATCCCTAACTAGTTCATCTATGGGAAGTTGCTTAAGATCCCATCCCTCTCTTCTTCATAAGCCTTAACATAATTTATCTTGACTGAGCATGAAGACATCAAAACCTAGATCATGGAAATAGTAAAAAAGCAAGAGGAGAGAAGAATATAAGTTCATCATATTTAGGGAGGATAAAACCTTAACACCCCAAGAGCCTCTGGTAGTGTAATTATGGAGGTTCTTGAGCCTCCAAAGTTTAAGAAACTAGAGGTTAAAGTCCAATTTAATTTAGACATAGTAGGATTGGAAAGGATCACCACAAGGCCAATTGTATTTGGTCAAGAGGAATTCATCTTTCAAAAGGTGGAACCATACACAAGGTTAATCCCTATCGAAGGGAAATATCTTAGAGAGGCTACCATCAATGAATAATTTGTGGAAAGTTTAATTGAGGCTCAATATCAATAGACTAGGGCTAGTGTCTATGGATTGGTGCAAAGAATTAATAACCTAAAGAAGGAAAAAGATAATTTTCAAAATCAATAAATTTTCTTAGTGTCAGATTCTATGATTAAAATGCTTGCATAATGATTCCATGATATGTTCATAGCATTAAATTCTTTGAAATTAAGGTAGGATACACTAGAAAACCATGTGACCTTAGCAAAGGAGATAGTTACTCAATGGCAAACTTCTAAAGATAAGATTGCAAACATTCTTAACATCTAGGTTAGGAAATAAATACCAAATTTTAAAACCATCAACATGGGGAATGTAAGTTCCATTTTGAGAATTGTTGTAGACAAGTTCCAACCCTTGAGTTCTTGGCATACTAAAATGGAAGAACTTATTGAAGAGGTGAAAGAGGTCATGCATAGAATTGAGAGACTCTTAGGAACTATGCTTGAGGATCCTACATAGCCCACTACCACAGGGATTATTAGTAATGAGGAATTCCAACACATAGGCACTTTGGTGACTTAATAAATCAAGGTTAAAATCCAAGGAAAATCAAGGCAAGATAGTAGCAAAATATTAGACATGATATTCAATGCAGGGGAGAGGATCAGTGACGCAAAAAGAATTAAGGAAGTGTTGGCTAGGAATGATAAATATTTTGATGACTTGGCTGATCAAGAAGAGGAGATTGTCACAAGGATTACCATAGACTTAACCCTAGTGGATGAGCAACATGAGAAAACTATGAGCATCCTTTAATAGTAAAGGGACCCACCTCTAACATCTTAATTATGGTTTACCTAAGATGTGGTATATTATTTTATAAAGTCACACACTAGTTTGTCAGCATCATTGCCTCTATGTTAGTATGATTGTAAAAGACACATGTATCATATTTTGTTACAAAGAACACTATATTTACCTTTGTACGTGTGTATTTTAAAACTGATCGATATACTACCTAGCTCTTCTATAAAGTCATGTATTACCATTTATAATGGGAGAAACTTTGAGCTATTTTGTACCAATTTTAAGCAATCAATATAAAAGATCAAAGAATTATGTGGGAATTATCTAGGTTGATCTGTTTGGATTGCTAAGTTTCTCAATTGCTTGTCTAAGTTTAAATATGAATATTTTCTATAAATAATAAGATCATTAATTATAGGGTTTCTAACTTGAGTAATGCTAGGTTACTTTAATGAGATTGATATTACTTCATTTTATTTGCTTTACAAAAAATATGTGCATAAGGTATCTAGATGTAGTGTAAAACTATAAAAGTAAATCCAATTTTTTACTTGTATTGTCACTCTATCTTTAGAATTAGGCCTAGTTTGTAGTGAAAAATGAGCTTAGGCTACTTTACAATATATGATGGTTGAGATCATTCTATGTAATTCTTAAAACATTGTAAATATGTTCATAATCAAGGATTAACAATCAACATTTCTTTCTTACTCAACCATTTCCTTTTTCTCTTTCCTTAAATGGTTCACTTTAGTTTAAAACATTGTTCATAACCACTTATTTTAGTTAGTAGTTAGATATAGATTGATTTGTCAAAATTAGCATCAAGATTCACAAAGTAAGGCACCAAGGTGGCTCCCAGCCATCAAAATTTATAAATATTGTGGAACAGTCTATGTTGCTTCATTGTTATTTCACCACAGGCATCCTAATTGCCAAATACCTACAAGTCACACCCTGAATCCTTTAGATCTGAAAATGAGAAGTGTTATTTAAACACTATGAGAACCTATAGTACATTTAAGAGCATCAACAATATACGACCTGAACAATACTACTCTGTGATATCTACTATGTGAACAATTTGTGGTTTTTTGCATCTTAAATTTTTAGCTCATCTAACATCAAATAAAAAATAGTGTAGAGGATGAATACCATATTTAAAAGGGAGGCTTTATTTTCCATATGTGAATGTTCTCAATTCCTTAAAATGTCAAAAATTAAGGAAATTTCTTAATGAAGTGAAAAATACGTTCAAATTTTTTTGACTGCATTTTCTTGGTTGTGAACTTCAAAACTCGTCAAATTCTTACACTTTCACTATGATTTTTTATAAAACTAAAATTTGTTTCTTTATTTAAATAAATAATAATAATTAAAAATTTATATTACATATATATATATATATATATATATGAATAAATTTTTTAAACATAATAATATTAAAATTATTTTTATATTTTTCAACAATCTTTATACAGTAACAATATTAAAGAAAGGATCTTTAATGATTTAAATAGCATTTAAATTAGTTTTTATAAGGTGTGTAAATATAAATAACATGATTCAATGAATATTTGTTCTCTAAAATAATTACACTTATTTAATAAATTTTTAGAGTAATGATTTTTTTAGATTTCTATTTCAATTCCTAAATTAACTAGAGTATTTGTGTATTTATAAAAAAATGATTTTAAATAAAGACCATGTTTTTATGTAAAAATTAAAAAAACTAAACATACGTTAAGGTCTATGGAAAACCATATAATAGAAAAGCTATCATGTTAATATTTTTTTGAACCATAAGCACTAATAATATCCAGATCAATAAACATCAATAATTGAAATAGTGTAAATAGAATGTAAATCAATCTTATACAGTGTGTGTCTAAAATTAACTTGTTATTTCAATGTACAATTTGAATCTTAGATATTTATGTTTCTATAATCCATAAAATATTTTTGAAGGTTTTATAATAAGATGTATATGAATTTTAAATTGAGATTTCAGATCACCTTTTATGATCCATTATCATCCATAATAAAGAAATAATCATATGTTTACAAAAACACAACTCTTCATTAATAAAATAATATATGGAAATAACTGAAAAAAATTTAGTCATGAAAAAAGATTAATTATTATAAAAATAAATTTAAACATAGACATCTCATATAATATTATAATTATTTATGTTTATTATATTTTTTTAAAAACAATATATATTGTTAATTGTCCTCATTTATATTCTAGTGATGATGACCATATTGATAATTGAAATTATTTTTTTATAAATAAAAATCAAGTAAAAATTAAATAAAAATCTATTTAATAATGAAAATAATATAAATTAAAAAATAAAAAATGTAAAAAAAGAGTTACCTAACAGTCTTATAAAAATGTAAAACTAAAATGATAATAAGAAATACAAATTTTAATCAAATAAGTTCGAGTAAAATAATTAATCTTGATTTATTTTAATTTTATAATAAATTAATAGTAATAATTTAATAAATAAACTAGGTTATAAATATATTTTAATTAGGTTTCTCTTTAACATATACAACTTAAAGAAAATGAAAATTCTTGGAAAACCAAAAAGGAAAAGATTAGAATAAACACCTCCTTTACTCTTAATTAGTCATATCTTCTGACCTATTGATGATGGGTCTCCAAGCATTGATTGAACTATCTTAATGATTTGTGTTAAGTAGAAATTTTGATAATGATTTTATATTGGAAGAACCTTAGTCTCTTTTATATATATATAAAGAAATAATATTCAATTAAACCTTACTTCTCTTCATTTCCAATCTTGATGTCTATCTTATGGTGTCTTACCTTTATCTAGATGGAGAAAGAATATTCAATTAAACCTTACTTCTCTTCATTTCCAATCTTGATGTCTATCTTATGGTGTCTTACCTTTATCTAGATGGATTTACATGTTAAATGGAATATATATATATATATATATATATAAAGAAAGAATATTCAATCAAACCTTACTTCTCTTCATTTCCAATCTTGATGTCTATCTTATGGTGTCTTACCTTTATCTAGATGGATTTACATGTTAAATGGAATATATATATATATATATATATATATATATATATATATATATATATATATATATATATATATATATATAAAGAAAGAATATTCAATTAAACCTTACTTCTCTTCATTTCCAATCTTGATTTCTATCTTATGGTGTCTTACCTTTATCTAGATGGATTTACATGTTAATGGAATATATATATATATATATATATATATATATAAAGAAAGAAAGAAAGAATATTCAATTAAACCTTACTTTTCTTCATTTCCAATCTTGATGTCTATCTTATGGTGTCTTACCTTTATCTAGATGGATTTACATATTAAATGGAATATATATTCCTATAAATAAGGGTTTGAATATTTGAAATTTTATTGAGTGGGTGCTCCCCTTGAACTTTGACCAGGGAGGATTTATAGGATGTTTCTATCCCCGTGGACCCAATGACAATAATAGTGGGGGGATGGGAGGGAGGGCATTAACAACACCCGCCCCCACCCCCCGCACCCCATCCCCCTTAACACCCCACCCCCCCCCCCCCCCCCCCCCCCCCCCCCATCCCTTTGTCAAAGAGTGGGATATAAACTAAACCATGAAAAGATATAAAATTTAAATTTTTTGTTACATATCTAATAATCTCCACCTTGACAATAATCTCTACCTAATATCTTACTCACCAACTCATCACCTTTTTAAAAGGCCAAGACAAGACAAAAACCATATTAATTTTTCTAACAAAATTAATTTTGTGAACATATCAACACTATTTTCCTTTATGTGAAAATTTTCAAATATTACTCTTCCTTCATCAATGACCTATGTAACAAGATGATACTTTACCGCAATATGATTTTTTATACTATGATTAGCAGGATTCTTAGCCAAACAAATTTCAATCTAACTATAAAAAAGATACCTTTATTTTATATTTCTCTCTTATAAACTCACCCAATATGCTCTTTAGGCAAATTACCTGCTAACAAGAATGATAAGTAGCAACTTATTCTTCCTTAGTAGTCGATGCAATAACAATATTTTTAAGCTTCGATATCTTACTAACAGTTCCACCTACAAATGTAAAAACATAACTAGATGTTGATCTTATTTTTTCTATACCTCATAGAAAATTAGAATCAACATATCCAAAAATAGAATCACCAAATATATCATGGGAATAATGTTATGAATAATCATTAATGATACCAAAAGAGAAGTTATCAATGTTAAAAATCCCCCAAATGACATAATAGGAGGCATTAAAGATAGATTCCACATAGTTCAAATGCCATTTTAGATAAATAAATGTAATCAGGTGAACATAACCTAGGTCATGATTGCCTTTGAAAATGAGGCTTTTTGGCAATAGAAAAAAGAATGAAATATGCCACCTAAAGTTATTGAAGGTAGAGAATGCCCATATCTATAAATGTTTTATTAAAATCTCTCAAAACATATTTATGAACTAAGTCTGTTAGACCCCAAACATTTCATAATTTATGGTTATCAAGAGAAATAGCCTCAAAATATAACCCCTCTAAGGATTTAGACCATTTTTTAAGAATTGAGCATTATTATATTGCATGAAATCTTGAAGTTGATATAATCATCTATTTTCATACTCTTACACATAATTCTCATCCTCTATAGTTTTTATAATAGGTGACTATGAGAGTGAATTGGATACTCCTGATAAGGACTACTCAATTACATGTTTGGTCTTGAATGGGAAAATAATATGGGGAGGAAGACCAAAATAATTAGGAGACATACATAATGGGACATGCAAACATATTCAAATAGTCATCTCAATGGAACCCTGATACCACTTTATGGATTCAAAAATAGATGTAACTCTCAAACACATAATCATGTCGTCAACTCATCTCATAAAGTCCTCACACTTCATTAAATATCTTCCTCACATTACATAAACTTCAATGAGTCTTCACTCCCAACACATAAAAAAATTGGCCTTGACATGCCAAGGAGGATTTCAAAGCTTATTCCAAATCTTTCTTGTCTATCACTAGTGTCAGAAACCTCATATATAAAAATTCATTAAATATTTCCTCTATAATTTAGATATACATGGCAACATCTCACCAAAGAGTCTATCCTCACTTCTAGTAAACTAGCCTATTCTACTAATCAAAGTGTTAGGAAAAAAATACCACATGTGTAATTAAAATAATGTGGAAATAAAAAATAATTTATATTAAAAACCTAAACAACAAGACAGAGCACATTACACAAGATATATGAGGAAACCCTGGAAACTAGCTAGGAAAAAACCATAGGGCAAAGGTAGCATCCAAAATTCATATTCCATAAAAGAAAAACTTTACAACATAAGTTCCTCTCAACAACTCCTTTCTAGTTCTTACAAGCGCTTAGGTGAGCCAATCTTTAAACTAAACCTTATACGTTCCAACCTCCAAGATGCAACACTTGACTCCATCATGATGCTAACACTATAACATTGAATTTGAGATACAAAGCATCAACATCCATATCTATGAGTTGAGATGAAAAGCCTCCAAGTTCAATCTATTCATCTAGGTGAGACAAGCATTCCTATCCTTACATGCTCTAATCTGTAACCTCAAGTATCTCCATGTGTACATACAAACTAGGTGAGCCATGCTCTAAGCTAACCCTTATAGGCTCTAACTACCTAAAAATGAATGACTATTACAACACACTCATCTAGGTGAGATATATTTAAATTCCTTCCAATATCTAACCTAAAAAATTATCTAAAATTGGATAGCCCTAGATGGTCTTCTCAAAAATATAATGGATAATTCAATGCTTTATAGAATTTTACATGAGAAAAAGGGAGAGGAAGATAAATATATAGTGTCCCATTAGAAATTTAAACCACACATGAGTGGCATGCCATGTGATGTCTATAATGTATATCACCATGTGAAAAATTCATCAAAGCATCTTAACTTTAAGAAAGAACATGGGCCACCTACTTGTCACTCCCAAATATGTTTGTTACTTCCACAAGTGAGTCCAACACTTAATAGTGTTCTTCTTATCTTTATATCTAGGGGAAAACAAAGTAGATGCTCCAATTTAGACAAGATCCAAGCCACCCCATGTGACTCCAATAATTATTCCCCACTCACATATGTGAGGACAATATATAATAATGATCATCTTATCTTCTTCTTCTATGTGACCGCACAAGTACAAAAGGTGTTGGAATCACCTTTTGACTTTCTCCACATATGGGAATCATGGGTCCATTTAGAAATTTTATTCATACATGATATATTGTATTTTGCAGCATGTGATAATGAACATGTGACAATTAAGGATAAATATATGTCCTATAATGGAGTACTACACCCCACAACATGTAACCTTAATTTGATCACATATTGTAACCCATCATGGGACCTCCTACCACATCATTTGTATGCCATATCACATGCATGACATATAATAAAGATTCTATCTCAACATGCCACATTACCATGAATAGTGACTTTGAATAGTGCCCATGAATAATGACCTATGAATAGGGGATTCACACCCTAAACATCTCCGATTTGAAGTGATATGCATAGGACCTTAACATACCTATGTCTTATGCCTACCAGTTTCCATCCAAACATCATATATGTTTTCATCAATGTTGATTATTTCTCACACATATTCCCATAAGTTCACTTTTATGAACTACAAAAACTTCTCTACCTTGAATGACTCTGTCAACATATGCACCTCCAAAGAACACTACATCAACTTGAATTGACTCTCACTTCACCATAGACCCATCCTTCTTTAGGATTATGCCATGAAACACTCACTACTCACACTAATTAGAAGTATTTGGTCTAGTACACACCATGGATTTCTTGAGGATTTCTTACTCTCAATGAATCCATTACACAAGATAAACATGTCTTATCCTCCTTGAGAATACTCAAGAAAATAGCTCATAACCATAAGAGGTGAGATACTTCACTTTATTTCTTTATGTCTATTATGCATCTCCATCCCTAATTTTCTTCTTCATGTCATCCTAGTTACCCTAGTCATCTCACCATTGATCATGTTGTGGCCTATAACCAAGATACCATCTACACATAGTAACAAATTCTATTAAACCTTGGATCTCTATGAAGGTATTCCTTTACCACATCAGCATGTCTATTAAAACTCATATAGTCTTCAATTATGCAAACAAGAAACTCTTTTCCTCATCCTCATATCCTCTTGGCTACACCATCTCATCATGAGATCATCATCTAAGAAACCAACTACTCCAACATTGAACAACAATAAGTACACACTATAATATGATAGTAGTTATCAATAGGAGGGAAAAAATAGAAGTCAACACCAAACTTTAACATATGTAGCATACCTATATCCACCATGATCAACATGGTAGACATCTACAGTTCTTGGGAAGTCATTACATAACTTAGTGTATCACTACACCTACCATGTTTTCGAGCCCCAAAGATACACTCAAGTTACATCCTGCTCTACCACAGGTCACACACATAGATTTCTCCTTGAATGTAACCTCTGCTCTTTTTTTATCTCCATCCGTCTTGATCTACTTCAATAATAAGATAGAGGAACCCATAAAATTCAACACCTAAATTCTACATGTATAAAACCATTAAACACCATGCTCAACATGGTACTCATCTAGAGTTATTCATAAATTTCCTTGTTACTCAGTGCATCACTATAACTACCTTGGTTTTGAGCCCTAAATATATATTCAAATTACATCTTGCTCTACTACATGTCACACACATGGTCTTTTCCTTCCATGGAACCTCAGGCCTTTTGTTCTTCTCCATCCACTAAGTTCAATATCAAGTTTCTTATACCTCCTCTACATGGAATTTTATCATCATCTTGACTCACAGATAGTGGTAGTAGGATCTTATAACTTGTACCTCTTCACCAGCTAAGAATATAACAAGGTACATGCCTTTTTATCACCCTCCATATAAACCAATGGAGACCATCTTGATCCACCACACGTTTTATATTTGATTCTTCATTAGGAGCACTATGTGGGTGCTAATATATCTAGTAAATCTTTTTCATATTCTTCTCTATTCTCCATATTCTACCAAGAGCTAAATACCTACCATGTAATTTTTTTTCCTTTTGTTTCATATCTTGCTTTCCACTTGTAGATCCCAATTGCACATACTAGCCAAAAACCATGGATCTGATATGACTTATTAGGAAATAGTATCATAACTAAGCTAATACATTTTAAAGTAAAATAAATATGGAAATATAAAACAAGATATAATAAAAACACAAACAATAGGAAATAACACTGTTTCTATGCTATATTCACTTTCTACATTCAAAGAGAGAAATAAGAAACTAAGAAGAATGGTCTAAGGCTTGTATGTACCTGGATGAAGTCGTGCACACCATTATCCAGACGTTGTGAGAACTCCTCTTTGGTTGTGGAGGATGACACCTGCAAAAGAAAGAGACTAAGACAAAGAAGGCATTAGATGAGGAGATGGTGGATTGCCAAGCAAAATCTTGATCCTAGAAGCAAAAGCTTGAGGGATGTCAACCCACTGATTGATAAAGATAATGTCTGATAAAAGGCAAAATGTTAACATACTAAAATGATTAAAGATTGAAAAGGAAATGGAAGAAAATGCTTACCTGAATGTTGATGTCGGCCTGGTCACAGTCACCGACGTCGGTGGTCCTGTCGGCATTGGTTGTCAAGGTCTACCGACGTCGGTTAGTCTACCGACATTCGTTGGGGAAGTGGTCTCTACGGCTGGCATCGGTCAGGGCAGTAGTCTGTGGATGAGGATTGGGCGAGTTTTTGGTCTATGGACAGGTTTGAGAAAGGGTTTGGGTTTGAATAAGGCTCTGAGAGTCTTTGCAGAGGTTTGGGATACTGGACAGAGTGTTGAAAAGGGATAGAGGGGCAGAATAGGCCTTTCAACATATTTGGGAAGAGCAGGTTGGGTCTGGGCTAACAGAGGTTGCAAATGGGCAAAAGACTGAATGACAGATGAGTGAAAAGAAATACTGAAAGGAAAATAGTAGTAAATACTTACCTCATATCTACTGGAGAAGGAATGTTGTAGACTGCTTGTACTTGTTGTTGGTGTTGCTAGTGTGAAGGCCCTATTGCTGGTGGAATGGTTGAGGCAGAGTACCTATTGTTCTTGCTAGTGTATAAGCTTGTTGTGTGTACTTGAAAGAGAGAGAGAGTGAGAGGGCTAGTTTGAAGATTCGTAGAGTGGCAGAGTGAAGGAACGGATGGTTGAAGGTCAGATTATTAGAGGTAAGATGATTGAAGGTTGAAAGAATAGATCTGCATTTTGGAGGTGGAATGCAATCTTGAAGGCTGTCGATGCTAGCAGAACTGTTGACATTGGCCGAATAATGACTGACGTTGGCGACTGCAGAATGGGGATAGAGGCTAATTTTAGCCTTCTGCCCATTCTTGCATGCCATCGGGTCAAAGGGCCGTGGGAAAATGGTCAAGAGTGTCTAAATAGGCATGGGAGAATGAAATGGGGGTCATAAATGGGGTTTAGGTCACTAAGGCATGGGAGGAGTGAAGAGAATCCAAGGAAAGGGATCCTAGGGTGGGTGTGAGGTGGCATGAGTGAGGTGGCATGGGGAGAGAGAAAAAGGATTTTATTAATTTAAAATAGCTAATTATTTTAAATTAATAAGTGTGTAGGGGATTAGGAGTGGTTAAGTGAAATAGGACGAAGGGGACCAAGGCGGGAGAGGATGAGGAGGATGACCAAGGGAGTAGACACAATTTTGGTGTCTACATTTGCCCCTTTTTGTCTTGTTGGTTGTTCTGGATGAACTGCAAGACAAAAATATGATTGGATTGCCCCAGGTGTGGGATAAGGTTGATTTTGTCTTGTTAGTTGTTCAAGTGAACTGCAAGACAAAAATAGGAGGGTTGGTTGCCTTGATTATGGATGAGGTATTCCTCCTCAAAGCAGGAGTCAAGGGAAGGAAACCTGGAATTGGGTGTTGATTTGACAAAGAGTGGATGAAGATGGTGAAGATGGAGTAAGAACACTGCAATAGTCGCGATTACATGCATACCACTTCATGAGATAGTCAGGTCAAATTGTCACAGGTCAAGGGTCAAGGAGTACCAAAATTGAAATAACTGGGCCCCAGCATTTGGTTGTAGCTGATCGAGTTATTCAATCTAAGCTGAAGCTCCAATGGTCATCGTGTTCTAGGTATCCCAAGCTCAGGAAGTGCTCTTGGAAACATGAAAATGTCACAAGTAGTGGGGATCAACCGGCTTGCGATCCTATACTTGTGAGGGTCAAAAATAGTCTGTGCACAATTTTGCTAACCATTCATGCGGTAGCATACATGCAAAAACAACCAAGGCAAAGTCATCTTGGAAGTGGTCATGGTCAGAGGAGATAGGCATGATCTCCAATGGTCATTGGTCAAGGCATGTTGAGATTGGTTGAATGAATGGATGGACGAAAGAATGTAGTTGAGCTAACCTCAGAAGACATCATGTCATCTGAGTGCTGCCTACATAGCCCCTATTGCAGGGCCTGAGGCCAATGTAGTTCTCCCCAAAGGGGAGGAATGGTCAAAGATATGGACTGGTCTTGGTTGATGTCAAGCTCATGGTCAAAAGAAAAAGAGTTTATCCATCAGAGAGATGAACAAATGGAGGTGGTCGAGCTAACCCCAGAAGACGTCGTGTCATCTGAGTGCTGCCTACATAGCCCCAATCTTAGGGCCTCAGACCAATGTAGTTCAGACAAAGAGGTCAAAGAGGTTGATAGGTTGGTTTGGTCATGTGTCGAAATGATGAGGAGAAAAAGATGTTATAGCCTTTTCCAAATGGTGTATTCTGTAACATTGGTTGGGGTCTTTCATCCCTAGCAATTTTCCATATTCATGATGGCTGTATGCTAAAAATGAATTGAGTCCTATTTATGTTACAGCAAGTATTGGTTTATGCTTAACATAAATTGTGTCTGGTTGATAGTTTCCATGTGTATTGGTGTCCATAGAAACTATGTGAAAAGGACTAGGATGATGTCATGATGTCATGTTGTCGTGTTGTTGGTCTGAAAATGTTGGGTTGGCTTGGTTGGGTAGAAAAAGGGTTGGTTAAATGTGGCTAAAGTTTGAAAGAGGAGTGAAAGGCGAATCGCTCTTTCATTGACAAGGACCAAAATGAGAGCATAGATAGGGGTTGTTAGAACCAAGAGCCCCATTCATGCATTGCGTCGTTGACCAGGGGTTGATGTTAGAGAAGTAGTCGAATCACTTGACGTTAAGTGAGCTCAAAATCCCTTGAGTATGCTAGGGTGATAAGTAGGATTATGTGATATGAGAGGATGGGGTAACCCTTTTTGTGGCAAGAAGCACCTTGCCCCTTTTATAGGTGACCTGAGAATGACTATAGGCATGTCCATGGCTTGATAGCTTGTCAGTCATTTTTTTTTTATGCAGACTGATCGATGAGGGAAGTCTGCATAGGGATGTTGTTTTGCTTGGTGGTCATATATATGAAGCTAATCGATGCGAGAAGCTTCAAAAAGAGAGTGCTGTCTGTAGCAATAGTTTAGTCATAGCCATCCTTCAAGGGAGTGGTCTATATTTTTACTTTATATGCTTTTGATATGACTTTGGCCTAGCTATCCTTTAAGGGAACAGTCTAGTAAATACATCAATTATGTAGTTATCCTTCGAGGGAGCAGTCTACATTTAGAGTTTTATGACCTTTGATATGATAGGTATCCCATTTTGATATGTTTTGTTGACTGAAGTTTTTAGCCATGGACGAGCCTCTAGAAGTTTAAGGGTTCCCTTTTATTAGGACAAAACATTACTACTTGACAAAAAGGGTTGACGAATGTTGGGAAATAGGGTTGAAAGGAATAGGAATGACAGTGATAAGGGGTTGCTCAAGGGACGAGCTCAAGTAAAATGTCAAGTGATCAAGTACTCGACTAACAGTAGAATGGTCATAGATGCAAGGCATTTAAGGGCTCAAGTTCTGATAAGTCCCTGGGCCATGCTTGTGTGTTATGATAAGGTCTGAGTCAATTAGGAGTAGTCTTGCCCCATTTGGCTCTTCAAGATTGGTCACGTATTGATGTTGGATATGAAGTTGGTTGATATGGTCGTTGATTGGTCAAGACTGGTTGAATGGTTGGTTGAATGTTTGGTCAAGGTCATGATTGATGATTGGTTAGTGTCTGGTCGATGGTCTGGGTGAATGTCTGGTCAATGTCTTGGTTGAGATTTGGTTGAGGTCTTGGTTAATGTCATGATCAAGGTCTGGATTGATGTTTGGTTGATATCTGGTTGATGTTTGTTGATATTTGGTTGATGGTTGGGTTGAAATTGGTATTAGGTCAGTGATTGGTCAAAATTGGTTGAGACTAGTTGATGCATGGTCGAGGTCATGATTAAAAGGTTGGTTGAATTGTTGGTCAAGATTTGGTCAAGATTGGTATTTGGTCAATGATTGGATGAACAATTGATCAAGGTCAAGGTTGATGTTTGGTCGAAGTCGGGTCGATGCTTGGTTGAGGCCCAACCGAGGTTTAGGATTAAAA
This sequence comes from Torreya grandis, assembly GCA_037957365.1. Taxonomy (NCBI): domain Eukaryota; kingdom Viridiplantae; phylum Streptophyta; class Pinopsida; order Cupressales; family Taxaceae; genus Torreya; species Torreya grandis. Next base: position 558,652 of record JARHVA010002916.1, on the reverse strand, counting down.
GAGTGATTGATATTTGGTCGAGACTGGGTTGAAAGTTTGGTCGAGGCTTAGATGAAGGTTGAATTCCCCCAGCGGCTAGGACTAATGTTTGACAGATTGGTCAAGGTCGGTTGAGGCTTGGTGGTTAGATTGACTGTGTTGATGTCGAATAAGGGGGTCAAAGGTGGCAAAGGGACCATAGTCTAGCATGGAGATCCTAATTTAGGTGATGAAGTTGGAGAAGTATGGGTCGGTATTGATGATTTGTCGAAGAGGTGGTTAAGAGGATCCTTGATGAGAAGGGTATCATTTTTTTGGTATTGGTGAGTGACAGCTTTGAGAGTGCAACAATGCTCCGTGTCATGTCTCAGAGTGTGATGATAATGACAGAATTTAGAGTTGTCGAACCAAGATGGTCTTGATCTAAGAGTCGATGAGTGGGGCAGTGTTGAAGTTTTGTTGATGATGTGGTCACGAAGAAGGGCGTCATTCCCCAGACATTGGCGAATGACAACCTTGAGGGCACAACAATGCTCAGTGTCGTGCCCAGGCATGCGATGATATGCTCAAATTTGAGTGTCGTCGAACCAGGGTGGTTTTGGTTTGAGAGATTGATATGGTTTAAGAGGCAGGAGATTGATGCAAGAGGACTGCAACAATTGGCATAATAGCAAGGCATAAGAACCTGCTAATGGGTCTATGTGTCTTGTTGTAGTGGGGGTTGATGACTTTGGTTTAGGAGGCGTTGGTCGATGGATTGGGGGAGATATATGTCTGATGGGTTGATAGAGTAATGGAGGTGACTTGCCTCTATGAGGTATGGGAGTAGGGAGCACTCCTATTAAAGTGGATGGGTGCAGGCCCAAAATTGAAGGTAATGATGGTGGGGGAGGAGTCCTCTAGTGTAGTTTAGTGGCCTTCTTTGGTTTGGGTTGAGGGCCACCATTGTGCGAGACGAGGTTAGATACGAGTTTGGGTTCGGATGTGGACGGAGGTGAGTGAGATGTAGCAATCTCAGGCAAAAGGCAAGAGGAAACCATGACTAAGTCTTCCTTGGTCAAAATGGGTGAAAAGACTGGTTCTTCTCTTGGTGGAGAAGAAATAGGAGAGTGTGGCTCCTCAAGAGGGCAGAGGGCAGGGATGATGGTGCCTTCTACTTGTGCTTGAGGAGTAGGCAAGGTAGGGTCCTCCATTAGAAGGAGAAAAGACAAAGGTGTGGCTAATGGTATAGGTGTGGTCAAGGCATCCTCCAGTATAGTAGAGGTCGATGGAGAACTAATAGGAGAAGAAAGTTCTTCTACCTGTGATGGATGAATAGGAAAAGAAGACTCTTCCACCTGTGAAGAAGGTTGGTCAGGGACAAGAGGCAAGACAATGTTGACTGTGTGAATGTCATGCTCGTGGGAGCTATTGGCCATGGTCTAGACATTATTTTGGGTAGGCAGATGATTATGAAAGGGTTGCTTGAAGATGTTAATGTGTTGATTGGGTGGGGAATTCGAGTTATCCAAAATAAGATCCCCCTTGTCGATCATGTCTTGGACTATGTTTTTGAAGGTTCAGCAATTATCGATGTCATGGCCTTGGATGTGGTGAAAGTGACAAAAGTCGGCCTCCCTATACCATGTAGGGAGGGCTTTTGAAGGGTCAAATTGAGGTGATTGGATTGGAGGGAGATTGAGGACCCCCTGCTTGACTAGTTTTTCCAAAACGGAAGCATATGATTCTCCAAGCGGAGTGTATGAATGCTGGATATACCATTGTTGGAATTGTTTGGTGATGCTTAGAGATGTCGAAGGTTGAGAGTGATTAGTTGTTATTGAGGATGGTGATCTAATGACCATAGTGTTGGCCACTCCTTTGGACTTGGAGTTGGTAGAAGTAGAAGGTATGGAAGAAGAAAGATCATTGGTTCTTGCATTAGTATTATACAATTTGACCTTATCCTCTTCAATAGTGCAGAGTTTGAGCTTTTGGGCCATGGTGAAAGCTTCGTCAAAAGTGTAGAATGTTTGAATCTGCAAGGTAGAAGAGATGTGCCTGGTGCATGCTTGAGAAAAGAGCTCGATGAGCTCAGATTGAGGCAAGGAGAAGGAGAGTTGATTAATCAAGCCTCTCCAACGGGCAACAAAATTGAGTATTGATTCATCATCAAATTGCCTGATGGAGTAGAGGTCTATGATCGAGACTTGTTTGGCGATATTGATAGAAAAATGGTCGAGAAATAATTGGGCAAGTTGAATGAATGAAAAGATAGAATGTCTGGTAAGAGAGCTATACCAATCAAGAGCGGGGCCAGAAAGCGACATGGAAAATGTGCATAGAAGTAACACATCATCTTGGGCTATGAGATAGTAGGCATCTCTGAATGCACGTAGATATTGTTGTGGGTCTTCCTTACTCTGGAAGCGAGTAAATTTAGGAAGCTCCGACTGGTTGGGGTATGGTCGGATTGAGGCAGAAGGATGGATGGGTTCATTGCAAATTTGCTCATACAAGAGAGCATTGCGTGAACCAAAAATAGAGGTCTCAAGACTAGATATTTTGTCCATCAGCATTTTGATGAAATCTACTAATAGATTGGCAAATGGGGCACTGCCTAGGTTGTAGGGCACTTGAAAGGTGCTAGAAGGGACGTACGACATAGTCAGTTGCACTTGTAGGGGTGCAACGTATTGATAACTAGTTACAGGGACAAAAGTGGAGGCCAAAGGTGGTTGGGTTATGGAAGTAGAAAGCATAAGTTGACTAGATATCACCAAAGGTGGTTGCATGGTGGCATTGGCAAAAGGGGAGGTAGACACTCCTGCATTTATGGGTGCAAGAGTGTGTGGAGTCGAGACAATCAAGTTTTGGTATGATGTAGAACTTGGTTGAATTGTGTGTGGTTGAGGGGGTAATGAAACCCTAATGGAGGTCAGTCTAAAAATAGATGGGGAGGCCAAACTTTGCATATTAGCCATGGTCAGGTTAATGGTTGAGGCAAAAGGCTGAGTCATAAAAGGCTAGGTAGTGAATGGTGTTGATGTCATCGCCGCTTCACCTGAAAGGTCTCGCATTGGGTTTCTTGCGAGATAGTTTTGGAGGGCTGTGACATTGAGGTCCAAGAATCTTTCGAAATCTTGGTCCCCTTCAGGGAAAATGGGAGACTGAGTTGGGGTTGGTCGAGTAGGAGTTCTTTTGGTCTCTGAGTGGAACTCCATTATAGGACTTATTATGGATGGGGAAGGCGGAAGCAATTGATGGCTAGCATGGTCAAGAAGAGCCTTGGTTTGACTACGTGTCAAACCATTCAAGGAAAGAGGGGTCAGGTTTCAGAAACTATGTTTTTTCAGTTTCAAAAATTTGAATGTGGTTTTGGCTGAAAAAGGGGTAGGATTTAGGCTTCCATTTTGATAAAAAAGGACTGTGATAGTGACCGACGTCGGTTGAAAAATTGATGTTGGTGGGAAAGATGGGCGACATTAGGCAGATAGCTGGTGACGGTGAGAAAAGATGGCTGACGTCGGTGGTAAAGCCAATGCCGGTGATTGTGGTTTCCAGAAACTCAAAAAATTTGAAGATTCTTGGAAAAAAAAGAAGAAGAATGTCCTCACTAGCTCAAACAAGTAGATGGGAATACAAAAATAGAAGAACACAAGCAGGTCCTAAGCGTTAAATCCTAAGAATCAACTTTTAGAATCCTGTTGGCTTATGCCCTAAAGTGATGTTTGGGAGGTTGGCTTGTAGAAGGGTCCTAGAAGAGGTAGTCTTTGGATGGTTTTAGGTTTGTTTAGGCACTCAAGAGTCTGGGTTAGGTTTCGTACATGGCCTGGTGCTAAGGAACAAGCTCCCTTCACTTCACGAGCCCAGTGATAAGCTGGTCTCGCTTAGCCAAAATATACTTTCCCTAGAGATTAGACTCTACCAGAGAACAGAGTGGGCTTTCCCCTTGGTGATGAAATCCAAGTGGGATTGCCGGGATGGGTAAGGTATCCGCTGGGGGATGAAATCCCAGTCGGGCCTTGTCTCAGGTAAGTTTTGATGTTTGATTTGGTGCAAGTGGTTTGGTTGTGTAACATAAAGTGGACTACAATTAATTCATGATGTGGTTATTAATTACTAGGTGTGGACTAAGAAATGCAAGCAAGTAGAAATGACATGCAATGTGTTTTAAGCCCAAGTCAAAATGTGAGTTTGAATGAAAACAAGTTAAGAAAGGGTTGAAGAATATAACTTTTGACTAGTTTGAAATGCAAGAAGAGAAAGAAAGGTTCTTTTTAATCTTGCTTATGATGTCATTTAGAAGAGAAGAAAGAGGTGAAAAGGGAGAAACCTAATGCACCTATATGAACAAAAAGAAAAGGAACCCAAGGAAGACCCTAAGGTCCCACTGGGCATGCCAGAATATTTCTATGCTATATTCACTTTCTACATTCAAAGAGAGAAATAAGAAACTAAGAAGAATGGTCTAAGGCTTGTATGTACTTGGATGAAGTCATGCGCACCGTTATCCAGACGTTGTGAGAACTCCTCTTTGGTTGTGGAGGATGACACCTGCAAAAGAAAGAGACTAAGACAAAGAAGGCATTAGATGAGGAGATGGTGGGTTGCCAAGCAAAAGCTTGATCCCAAAAGTAAAAGCTTAAGGGATGTCAACCCATTGATTGACAAAGATAATGTCTAATAAAAGGCAGAATGTTAAATTACTGAAATGATTAAAGATTGAAAAGGAAATGGAAGCAAATGCTTACTTGAATGTTACTGTCGGCCTGGTCACAATCGCTGACGTCGGTGGTCCTACCGGCATCGGTTGTCAAGGTCTGTCAATGTCGGTTAGTCTGTCGATGTCAGTTGGGGAAGTGGTCTCTACGGCCGACATCAGTCGGGGCAGTAGTCTATGGAAGAGGTCTGGGTGAGTTATTGGTCTGTGGACAGGTCTGAGAAAGGGTCTGGGTTTGAATAAGTCTCTGAGAGTCTTTGCAGAGGTCTGGGATAATGGACAAAGTGTTGAAAAGGGATAGAGGGACAGAATAGGCCTTTCAACATATTTGGGGAGAGTAGGTTGGGTCTGGGCTAACAGAGGTTGCAAATGGGCAGAAGACTGAATGATAGATGAGTGAAAAGAAATACTGAAAGGAAAATAGTAGCAAATACTTACCTTATATCTACTGGAGAAGGAATATTGTAGACTGCTTGTACCTATTGTTGGTGCTACTAGTGTGAAGGCCCTGTTGCTGGTGGAATGGCTGAGGTAGAGTACTTGTTGTGCTTGCTGGTGTAGAAGCCTACTATGTGTACCTGAGAGAGAGAGTGAGAGGCCTCGTTTGAAGATTTGCATAGTGGCAGAGTGAAGGAATAGATGGTTGAAGGTTGGCTGATCAGAGGTTGGATGATTGAAGGTCAAAAGAGCGGATCCGCGTTCTAGAGGTGGAATGCAGTCTTGAAGGCTACCGACGCTGGTAGAACTGCCGACATCGGCCAAATAATGACCGACATCAGCGGCTGCAGAATGGGGACAGAGGCTAATTTTAGCCTTCTGCCCATTCTTTCACGTCGTTGGGTCAAAAGGCCGTGGGAAAACGGTCGAGAAGGTCTAAATAGGTGTGGGAGAATGAAATGGGGGTCATAAATGTGGTTTAGGTCACTAAGGCATGGGAGGAGTGAAGAGAATCCAAGGAAAGGGATCCTAGGGTGGGTGTGAGGTGGCATGGGGAGAGAGAAAAAGGATTTTATTAATTTAAAATAGCTAATTATTTTAAAATAATAAGTGTGTAGGGGGTTAGGAGTGGTTAAGTGAAATAGGACGAAGGGGACCAAGGGAGGAGAGGACGAGGAGGATGACCAAGGGAGTAGACACGATTTCGGTGTCTACAAACACATTACACACGATCTACATAAAAACCCTATTAAACTATTTAGGAAAAATTAAAGGGTATAAGAAGCATCCATACTTCATATTCCATTATAAAGTCTCACTGTAAAACATTAGATCTTCTCAATAAATCCTTTTTCATGGTTATAAACACTCAGGTGAACCAAGATTATAACTAAGCCTTGTAGGATCCAACCTCCAAGATGTAACATGTAACTCCATCATGATGTTAACACCATAGCATCCATGGTGAGCACCAAAGAATAAAAATCTATATTCATTAGTTGAGCTAACAAGCCTCCAAGATCCATGTCTTAATCTAGATGAGCCAAGCATTCTTAGCCTTAGAGGTTATAACCAATACCCTCAAGGATATCCATAATTTCATAAAAAATAGGTGAGCCATGCTTTCATCTAAGCCTTATAGGCTTGAACCACCTAATAATTGATTATTCTTGCAACCAAATAATCTAGCTGAGTTAATATTCCATGCAATCCAAACTCCAACTTGTAACATTGATCAAAGAGTAGATACCCCAAATGGGCTTCTCCAAAATGTAAATGAGAATGCAATGATTCATAGCATTTTACATGAGAGAGAGAGAAAGGGATAAATTCATAGTGCTCCCTTATAAATTTGATCCAATTGTAAGTGGGGTGTCATGTGATCTCTGTAATGTTTTTTACTATGTGCAAAAGTCTTCAAAGCATCTTTGCTTTAAACAATAACATGTGCCAACTCCATGTGGATCCAAAATGTGCTTCCAAAAGTGAGACTAAACACGTAGTAGTGTTTTTATTGTCTCTATTTATAAGGATAAAAAATGTGTATGCTTCACATTGGACAAGATCAAAGCCATCCCATGTGATTCCAATAATTATACCCTACTCACATATGTGAGGATAATCTACAATGTTGTTCATCTTATCTTCTTACTCCCTGTGACCACACAAGTCCAAAATGTGTTTCAATAACCTTTTAACTTTGTCCACACATGGGTATAATGGTTCCCTTAATAAATTTGGCCCATACATGACGTCTTATCTTTTTCACCTCGTGATAACACATATGTGACAATTAAGTAAAAATCCATGTCCTCTAGTGGAGTAATATACTCCACACAGTGTCACCTAATCTTTATCACATACTAGGACCCACCATGGGCCCTCTACCACATCACCTTCCTTTCACATCACCTATATTCCACATCATCTACACATCCACATGCCAAACCATCAAGATGTTATCTCAACATGCCACACCAACATGAATAGTTAATATGAATAGTGCCCATGAATAGTCACCTATAAATAGTGGTTTCACAACTGAACACAAAATGTAGGTTTATTTATAGGATTAAAAAAGATGAATGAAATAGAAACAAAAGATCCCCAAAAATTTCACCTTATACACATGGGTGAATCTTGAAAAAGGACAAGAAGTATGCACTAGAAATATATGCCACTTTCCTTGTGGAATTGATGATTACAAAGGACAAAAAGGTTCTTTCAAGGAGAAATCTTCTCCATATCACACTTGGATGAGTAAGGAAAATGGAGATAGAATAATCCTCAATAAAACCATGCCAACTGTCACATAGAGAAAAAAAGGTAAAGTAGAGGTCAATTAGACAATAAAACTTATCTCCTACACTTGTTAATCTAAAAAAATATGGTAGATTTCATTTTTGACTAATCTCAAGCCATTATTTTGTCCCCACTTACAATTTCAATCCACTCTCATAATGGAGGTCAACATCAAGCCCTTTGTTTTCCTTGCAAGTAATGTGTCACCCATGCTACCTAGGAAACATGACTAGTGTCTTTCACCTCATTAGTGAATAGTGTCTACCATGTCATCATTGAAGAATGTTTTTTGTCCACATAATTCTCCTCCATTTAAAACCAACTTAGATCCTATGATTTCCCTGATTGTACTATTGTCATTTATTATATAAATAAATAAAAATTCACACCACTCTAATTTTTGTTTATGCAATATTGCATGAATACTTCGATGTTCCCACATTAGACACCTACGGCATTATAATGTGATTTATTTATTACATGGATTGGGTAAGTGGAAGAACCAATCTATTAGTCACAAATTTTGATGATCATGTCATCCCGTTCCACCTCACCAAGTTCTTGCCCTTTTTCCTCCTTTACTTCTAGCTTTTACTTGCTAGTTTTCCTTCTCTCCTCCTTGTGAGATCACACTTCCAACATTAAACTTTCCTCCTCTCCCAATATTCTCTTTCATACATATTACATCCTCTTATGGGATTATACCCATCATTATATGTCTACCTCCACTGAAATCTAGATTCTATTTATGCACAACTTATCCAACCAACTGTTAGATCAATTACAACACAAACATACATCACCACTTATAGCTCCTCTTTCATGGCTGCAACATCATCATCCATACTTCTCCTCATGTATACTAGCTTTTACATCCTCCTCTTGCTAATATTTCATTACGAGAACTTGAAACATTACTTTGTGTCTTTTTTCCTTGCCCCAAAACACTACATGCATGCAACCTTCCTCCATATGCAGCCCTAAATTTTGATAATATTATACCACATGCATCTCTTCTAGGATGCATTATTCCTCTTCAATGCTTGAATTATCCTCATGCTATTCAATCTCACTATGGGATGTTGATGGCACATCCGAAACAACTCTAATGGCTCTTTTATTCTCCTCATCTCTCTTAAAGGTAAGTATCAACTTTTGCCTCTTCCTCATCTCAATCATTAGTCTCATAGACCACTTCACTATCTTCTTCATCAGCTAATCATTCCATTGAATCTCCTCCTTTGGCATATGTTCCATCATTATATCCAAGCATGCTTGGATTTACTTTAACTTCTCCACATTTTTATTTCATGGTGCTCCTTCATTATTTTGTTTCATCTTCAAATTTAAAATAGACTCATAATAGAGCCTTTCTCACAATATATCTACTCTTGCAAGGCTTCTCTCATACCTGTAATAAACATTCCAAAATAATTATAATTTGATATAATACCACTTTATGTGAAAAAATTCAACTCCTCATCATAATTTATCTTTGATACCTCTTTATGGATTAAATAATCCATGTCACTCTCAAACACATAATCATCTTAGAAACTCATCTAATAAAATAAACACACTTCTAATTAAATCTCTTCCTCATATTACATAAGCTTCAACAAGCTTCACCCTACACACATACAAAACTTGGCCTCAACATGCCAAGGAGGATTTCAAATCTTATTCCCAAATTTTTATTATCTACCACTAGTCTCCCAAACCTCATACATAATGCTTCATTTAAAGATTTCCTCTAAAACTCATAGATACTTGGCAACATCTCACTAAGGAGGATATCCTCACTTCTATCAAATTAGATTATTCTACTAAGAAAATAATAAATTTATTTATAGAATTACAATTGATGAATTACATAGAAACAAAGGAGACCCAAAAAATATGCCATTCTCCACATGGGTGAATATTCATAAAAGACAAGAAGCATGCTAAGGAAATCTATGCCATTTTCCTTCTAGTATTGATGATCACCAAAGACAAAAAGGTTCTTCTAAGGACAAATTCACCCCATATCATATTTATATGAGTAAGCATAAGGGATTTATATTTGTCCTCAAGAAAACCATATCACCTTTCTCATATAAAAAAAAAAAATTGTAGTATAAGTCAATTTGAATAGTAAATCTTGTATCTTCCACTTGTATTGAAGGTGTTGATTTAGATTTGAGCATGAATCATAGAAAATAAAAGAACCAAAACACAAAGTAATATATTAATAATGTATTCACACCATTCATTATTTCTTCTTCATATCTCAAACCATATGTGAATACAATATTTATATTGGAAAACTATTTCCTATAACTGGGGATATAAAATATCCACAAACATCTCTCATGCATCCCCACAATATATCAAATAAGATATGTTTGTAATGTTTTTGTAAAATATTATGACTAAAAATATATATAAAAAGTCACCAATATTATATTTACCACTTAGTAAATATGTAAACTCACATAATGTGATAAACTGATCCCTAGCATTCCTGATCTTAGTTTATATAGGGTGAAAATACATTCACACTCTCACCTATATATTAGCATCCCTTTTAGCATTCCCTATTTGAATCATGACCTTGATATAAATATATCCTTACTACTCTCATGGTTTTATAGGATTACCATAAAGCTTCACTTGAACAAAATGAATCAAATTATATATCACTATATACTCTTAAGTCTGTATACTACTAACACAATCTTGCTACACATGATTAATACTATGTGAAGGAATGTATCCCTTATTTAATTTAAATTTTTATAATAGATGTGTCACTGGGGATCATCTCCATAAAGAAGTAATTTATTTATGGTATCTCTATATTAGTTTATCTCCTAACTATTTCTAAAACACTGTTCACCTCCTATGGTTTTATGGATATCTACCACAAACCCTTTCCAGATCCAAGAATTTAATTACATTGGTATTTTTATCCTGTCATAGTGTTTATACAATAAGGAATTATGTTTTAAATAACATACAATACATATTTTAAATAGGCATTTACTTTTATTCTTATTTTGAAAACATATTATGAAAATAATAAAAACACACCACACGAAATGTCACCAAAACATTCTAGGCCCCATTAGTGGTGACTGATGAGAGGCTCTAGAAACATCCTTCATGCCTCTGACCTCCAATATGTGATACTGCTTACTAAATTGATATCTCGATGAAGCTCATGTTATTGATGACAATATTACCATTAATTAAGACATCATATACAAGAAAAAATGCTTTTGTGTGGCCATGTTTTTTATTTTTTAAATTTTTATAATGACTCTAAGACTAAATGACTTGACTCTAATTAACCTACTATAAACTATTTTTTTATTGACTTTGGCATTAACAACAAAATGGCACCTTATATTTTGGACAGCCATACTCTTAACATAAAAAATGAAATAGATTAAAAAAGAAAACTATATACAAAAATAGATTTATACTAAAAAATTTAATAAAAAATCTATTTATTACAACTAACAATACCTTACAAATTAATGGGGTTAAATAATAGTTAACAAGTATTGACATAATTTAATCGCACATAAATGAAAGACCTAATAGATGTTTAAAATGAAAAATTAACTAAAACAAAATATAATATGTTGATGTACATTTCCATGCCTTCCAATATCTACCCTAAAAAATTGATCCAAAATTGGATAGCCCTAAATGGTCTTCTCACAAATACAAATGAGAATGCAATGCTTTATAGAATTTTACATAGGATAAAGGGAGAGAAAGATAAATTCATAGTGTTCCCTTAGAAATTCAACCCACACATGAGTGGCATGTCATGTGATCTCCATAATTTTTGTCACCATGTGCAAAATACATCAAAGCATATTAACTTTAGGAAAGAACATGGGCCACCTCTTTATGTATCCAAAATGTGTTCCCTACTTCTAAAAGTGAGTCCAAACATTCAATAGTGTTCTTATTATCCTCATTTCAAAGTGTCAACAAAGTGGATTCTCTACTTTGGATAAGATCCAAGCCACCCCGTGTGACTCCAAGAATTATTCTCCACTCACACATGTGACAAAAATATGCAATAATGTTCATCATGTCCTCTTCTTAAATGTGAATACAGAAGTTCAAAAGGTGTTACAATCACCTTTTATATTTTTCCACACATGGGAATGATGGGTCCATTTATAAATTTTATCCATACATGACCTCTTATCTTTTGCACCATGTGATAACTAAGGACAAATCCATGTCCTAAAATGGAGTACTACACCCCACAACATGTCACCTCATATTAATCACATATTATGACCCACCATGGGACCTCCTACCATATCACATTCTTACCCTATCACTGGCATGCCACATCATCTACACACCCACATGCCACATCATCAAGATTCCATCTCATCATGCACATCACCATAAATAGTGCCCATGAATAATGACCTATGAATAGTGGATTCACATCGTAAAAATATCCCACTTAAATCCATATATAAAATACCTTACCATACCTATATCTTATGATAACCAATTTCCATCCAAATGTTATATATGTTTTCACCAATGCCCTTTGGTACTCACACACATGTGCACTAGTTCACTTTTATGAATGACTAAAACTTCTTTGCCCTAAATAGCTTTGTTAATGTTTGATCTTCCAAAGAAAATTACATCAAATTGAAGTGACTCTCACTTCACCATGTACCCATCTTTATTGAAGATTATTCCATGAACCAATCATTACACACATTGCTTGTAAGTATCCCATCTAGTGCACACAATGGCTTTCTTGAGGCTTTCCTACTCCTGATGAATCGAATACATAAGACAACTATGTTTTCTTATCTTTTAGGATACTTCAAAAAGAATTCAAAACAATATGAAGTGGGATACTTGACTTTCTTTCTTTATGGCCATTGTGCATATCCATGCTTATTTTTCTCCTTCATCTCATCTTAGTCACCTTAGTCATCTCACCATTAATTGGGAATATAGAAAATCCATTAATGCCTCTCGCGTATCTCCAAATTATTAAATAACATATGTTCTTAATATTTTTGTAACAATATTAAGATTACCTAAATATAACAAACTCACCAATATTATATTTACCACTAAAAAAATATCTAGACTCACACAATGCAATAAATTATCCTTAACATGTATAAGCTTCCAAAAGATGGTGGATTAAACCTTTTAATAATCTCAAGCAATTATATTTTGTCCCCACTTATAATTTCAATCCACTCTCATAATGGAGGTCAACATCAAGCCCTTTGTGTGCTTTGAAAGTAATATGGTGCCCCATGCCAAATAAGGAACATGACTAATGTTTGCCACCTCAATTTTGAATAGTGTTTTCCATCTTGATAGTGAATAGTCTCCTCTATATCATCACTTAATATTAATTATTCTCCACATCACTTCTCATCCTCTTTAGCTTCTCTAATAGGTGGCTATGAGAGTGATTTAGAGACTCTTGGGAACTATTGCTCAAGACGAGGTTTTCCAATGGATGGGATAAAAATATGTAGAGGGAGAATAAAAAAATCAAGGTTTATATATAATGGGAAGATAAATATGAACTAGACATAATTATAATATCCTTGGGAGTGTTGTAGAATCTATATTTTATCATTTTAGACTTAGTTTGAATAGGCTCCTTTACAAGTAGAGTTAATGTGGATACTCCCTAGCACGTTGAGTAGTTGACAAAGGTAAATGAAGCATGGAACTAGAAAACTAAATTATTGTTAATAGGGTTTTTATTAGTAACACACATATTAAATTTATTTTTCTTAACCCCAATAGTTTTCCACCCATATTCCCATGTGCCCTTAGGTTTATCATAATTGGGCTTGGGAATTGGCATATTACAAGGAAAGTATAGCCAATAGTATTTTATCTTGTGATCTATTTATTGACAATGAAAGCAAATGTAGGTATAGCTAACACATATAACCTGAAGGGAATGGTGAGAGTCACCAAATTCTATCTCAAAAACTCTTTGTGGTACTTAGATATAGTAATTCAAATGTAAAGACTTTTGTAGGGATGAGTTGAATAAAATGTTGCAAGGTCATGGAAATCAACATGTCTAATGGAATCCAAAATTCGATTTATGAAATGTCAACAAGGCAAAGGTAAACCATGGTTTTCAACACAAATGGTGAATTTTAGAGGGGTGTGCTCTGAGATTAGAAAATCATGGGTCTAAGGTGAAATGACTATCAAGGAGTTTCAAATATACCATGTGGTGGATTTATTCATTACACACCCATACATGTGTATGGTATGAGAAATGTAGTTTCAATAAACCCTTGGTCATGTTCTCAATGCTTTCATGTTTAATTTAATGATAAACCCATGGAGTTTGTACATAAGTTTTAATCATGATTTTTGAAGGAATAAGACCCAAAAGATATCTTATTAATCAAAAGTGTTCTATCCATTGACAAATAGAACTAAATTCATGCATATACAATATAAAATAATTTTAATAATTGATATCTTATGGTACACTTTATAAAAACCATTCATGAGTGGCTTGAGTGAGGGTCCTATTGCTAGGAACTCCACCTTCTTCTATTATAGCCTCAATAGCTAGATGTGATAGAGAAGAGAGCATTAAATAATCTAAAGTCACCCCAAGGTGAGGCTCCCTAAGAGACAATACATGTGACTATCTCATAGGATCTATAAAGGAATATGAAATGAAGGTTGTAGATAGAAAAACAAAAGTGGTGACATGCTTGCTGAAAACATAGAAAATAGAAAAAAACTCAATTGCATCTTTAGTCCAAGAACCCTATAATGAATTTATTTATAATCAAATAATCCATAGTCTAAAATTAAATAAATAAGATGGTATTATCATTAGTAAACCTAAGTACATGTAATAATGTACCATATGAATATCTAAAATTATATATCATCAAATAATATATCTTAAAAATTATACATCATCAAATATTACACCTTACCAAGTTTGATGTGAAGTGAAACAATGGGGTCATAGTCACTTCATCATTACTCAAATGAAAAAAATTGTAGATAATGAGTACATGTTAAAAATATTCTTATTTTTTTTATTATAATCATGAAGGTAGAAACATAGATAAGTTGGTCGTGTGATGTGGGTTTTAATGTAGTGAAAAGGTAACATATAAATCTTTTACAAATTTTTAATGCCGAACAAGTCGATGTTCCTTCAATATTTATAAAAATATAATTGAACAATTGCAAAACAAATATTGGAATTAGACAAATATGTCAAAAACACATTATTTATACTAATATTATTAATGATTATATAAATATCATAAAATTATATAATAATTAAATGTTTATTAACAATAATCAAGATAGTTGTATGTAATTAGATATGAAATATTCAAAATGTATATGAAACATACCCATCATTTTGAATAACTTAATCAATGGATCAAACCTGAATTAATGTTTAACCATGGTCATAATCAATGGTGAGGTTAGCGAGGGTGTTATATTCTTCTCCCATCAAGTAAATTGTTCCTAAAGTTTTATTGTTATAAGAAACATGTACTAATTACAATCATCTTATAATAGAACATTAGACCATCAAATACCTAGCATTAGTCATGCATAGGATGATAGTAATGGAGAAAATTTGCACGTTATCAATTTATCATTTTTACATATTCTATAGAATTTGGAGAAGCTCTAACAACTTAATATAACTAGTTCATAAGTAATTCATGCAATAGTAGAAATAACTATTAGACAAGACATTGGTGTATCAAATAATAATTTATAGAGTGAGCAGCCACCACAAATGGAAAATCATAATATAATTAGTGCAAACGCCTATGAAACATAAATAATTTTTTTAAATCACTTATTAAAATAGTGTTTTAATTAATACTAGTTGAAAGGTTGAATCAATCAATTGGCATGTATGATTTAACAATAAATTTACTTATCAATCAAAAGAAAAATAAACATGAAATATCTATCATATAATTAAGGAGGCAAAATATATTGATTTCTAATAATTAATTCATCATAAACATAATAGACATCCAAGATTAAAATACTGAAATCATATATAAAATATCATATAACATGGTAACAACCATGATCATTAGCAATACAATGATTATAAAACATTAGTAATAGTCATAGCGAAACACAAACAATTAACCCCAACTCATCAGGGCAATGAAATCTCATAAATAGTTTGATTCTAAATGTTTTACTAAGAAACATATCTTTGTTTACTTCGACGTATCACATAATATCAATCTTCTATCACATAAAGTGTTGTAATGTTTTTTTTTTTTCAATTATGAGTTTGCTCATACCTAATATTTATTTCTGAAGTTATGTCAATGAAGAACAAATATCTTCAATTTCACACACATGCATATGTATGCACACATACACACACAAATACACACACATGAAATGTAGTTTGAAGGTGAGTACTATTTCAAAAACATTTTGTTGTTGTAAATATGAGCAAACAATTATTACCAATTAATCATGGAAAACAGATCCCATATAAAAATTGTAATTGAATGCTAATATAAAGATTCTAATAACTAGTGTCCACATAAAAGAGTTAAGCTATATGTGAACTCAACAACATATATCACTGTAACTTATTAATAAGAGTAACACTAATAATTGATATGAAGTTCATGGATTCTATTTCAATATGGCATCTTATAATACCACTTAAATTTATCAAATAAGTATTTTACCTTGGCGAAGGTTCCTCTATTTGTTATAGCAAGAAGATTTAATTCCATTGGAAATGACAATCTCATACAACCATAATTTCCAACAAACTATTAAATTTATTAGAATGTCATTTAAAAATAATTTCATATAATTGCAATATCATTAACATATAGTAATAAAAATATATTTATTTTAATTAAAATTTTATATAAAAACTTATAAAATTTGAATTGTTAAATATAATTTACAATTTTCAAATTTACTAAATCTAATAAAACAACCTAATCCAACTAAAATATAAAAAAATGTTTTAAAAATTAGGAATAATTAATGAATATGATTACGATTAGATTTGTTTTTTATATAATACATGTGACCATTAATAATATATTATTTACTTCTAAATATTAAATTTATTAATGATGCTCTTTGTAATTATTTTTTTTTTAAATTAAATATTTTATGTCTCTTACATCATATTTTAAATTTTTATGTTTGGGTTTATAATATACATCATGAAAGATTCCATTAATGGGGCAACAGTTTCAAACAATTTTTTTTTAAATTATAATATTTAGTCTTGCCTTTTGATTTGGATATCATTATAAATTAAATACTCTATGATTTAATGTTATTCTATTTTCACCATCTCTAATTAAATAAAATATGTATGTTTTATTTCACCACTCTTTTTTTAGAGTTGTTTATTTATCCATTTTACATGTAAAATCATGTAAGTCAGTGTTTAATTGAGCAATCAATATTTTCATTATCCCTTTAATTTTTTTCTTTATATAATTTTTTTTGTTATAACTACATATGATAAAATTCTTTAATATAATATACATTCTTTTACCCATATTTTTATGTTTATATGATTATCTTAAATTTATCTTTTACATATATTATTTATTTATTTATTTATTTTTAAATGCTCTTACATAATCATCCACATATTTTTATATTTCTTTTATGGAACACTTTCTCAACTATTATTTTAGATCATCAATAAACGTCCATTTTTATTTTTATTTCTTTAATAAATTAACGTCAAAATAATAATTGATATTTTAAATGAAAAATTAAATATTTCAATTAATAAAATTTTAAATAAAATCGATATTTCAATTTTAAATATAATATTTTTTAAATTCTATTTATTTATTACCATTTCAAACTGATACATTATTTCACCAGAATTAAAACCTATTCTAAAACTATTTATTTTTAAAATATTTTCTTTAAGAATTTAGTTCTTTGCAAAAAATAACTCTTCGTTAATAAAATAATAGATGGAAATAGCTGGCAAAAATTCACGGGTGAAAAAAAAGTTAAAAATAAAAATCTCATATAATATTACAAGTGTTTAAGTTTATTATATTTTTTACAAAAATAATATAAATTTTTAGTTTTTCTCATTTATATTCTAGTGCTAATGAATAAATAGATAATTGAATTTATTTTTAATAAATAAAAATCAAGGAAAAAATAAACATAATAATGAAAATAATATAAATTAAATAATTAAAAATGTTAAGAGAGAGTTACCTGATTTATAAAATATAAAACTAAAATGATATTAAGAAATACACATTTTAATCAAATAAGCTAAGTTAAAATAATTACTTTTGATTGATTTTAATTTTATAATAAATTAAGACTAATAACTTAATAAATAAAATAAGTCATAAATATATTTTAAAATAGGTTTCTTTTTGACATATACAACCTAAAGGAAAGGAAAAGTCTAGCAAAACCAAAAAGGAAAAGAACAAAATAAGCATCTCTTTTACTCTTAATTAGTCATATCTTCAGAGCTATTGATGATGGGTTTCCAAGAATGGATTGAACTATCTTAATGGTTTGCCTTAACTTGCACTTTTGGTAATGATTTTATTTTGGAAGAATCTTAGTCTCTTTAATGTTGATTTTTTTTTTTTTTTTTTTTTTGTTTTTTAAGAATGTTTAATTAAATCTTACTTCTTTTTGTTTCCAATTTTGATGTTTATCCCATGTTCTCTTATCTTTGTCTAGATGGATTTACATATTTAATGGAATTCATCTTCCTATAAATAAGATCTTGAATATTTTAAATTTTATTGAGGAGGTACTACCCTTGAACCCTGACCAAGGAGGATCCATAGGATGTCTCTGTCCACCTGGACCCAATTGCAAAAATAGTGGGGAACAGGGGAGGGAGTTCATTCCCCCCACATCCCTTTGTCAAGGAGTGGGCTATAAAATACACCGTGGAAGGATCAACAATTTAAATTTATTTTCACACATCTAACAAGCTCCACCTTGACAACAATTTCTACCTAATATCTTGCCAACCAATGTATCACCCTTTTTACAAGTCAAGCCAAGCCAAACAGCATTTTAGCTTCTCAAAAATAAATTAATTTTGTGAACATATCAACATTATTTTCCTATATGTGAACCTTTTCAAGTGTTACTTTTACTTCATCAATCCCCTATCTAGCATGATGGTACTTTATTGCAATATGATTTTTCTTACTATGATTAGCTAGATTCTTAGCCAAATAATTTGCACTCTAACTATCAAAAAATACCTTCATTTTATATTTCTCTCTTCCAAACTCACCCAATATGCTCTTTATCCAAATTACTTGCTAACACAAATGATAAGCATGCACATATTCTTCCTCATTAGTGATAGGACTTGTTCCAAAGTATTAACATTAGGCTAGGTTTTTGGTAGGTTAATTAATATTATTGTAAATGGGGCATGCATATTTTAGTAAGGACACCCCCATAAAATAAACTTATTTAGTTTAGTTTTAGGTAGTTTTCATGTTTTATATTTATTAATTAGAACTAACTTACAGGTTGTTTTCCTATAAATAGTTGGTTATAGGTTAGTTGTTATTACCGGTCATTGGTAAAAACCATATAAATCAATGTTTGCAATGTAAAAGGGTTAACAAAGTAAAATCACCCTTATGTACTTAATTTTTGGAATATTAATAAAATATTTGTGCACTCGCACTATGTGGGGACAAGGTTCAACCTATTTGGTTCAAGGAGTTATCAATTAGTCAATGCAACAACAATCTTTTGAAGCTTCAACATCCAACTAACAGTTCTACCTACAAATATAAAAATATAACCAGATGTTGATCTTAGTTTATCTAGATCTCTTAGGAAATCAAAATCAATATATCCACAAATAGAATCACCAAATCTATCATTAGAATAATTTTTTGAATAAGCATTAATGATACTAAAAGAGATGTTATCAAAGTTGAAAATCACCCAAATGACATAATAGGAGGGCTTAGAACTAGAGTCCACATAGTGAAAATGCCATTTTGGAGAAATAAATGTAATAAGGCCAACACAAATAGGGTCATGATTGCCTTTCAGAATGAGACTATTTGTCAATAGGAAAAAGAATTAAGTTCTTGAAGGTAGAGAATGCCCATATCTACAATTTTTTTATTAAACTATCTCACAACATATTTGTGAACTGAGTCTGTTAGACCCTAAAAATTTCATAAACTATGGGTATCGAGAGACATACCCTCAAAATTTTAACCCTCCATGTATTAAGACCATTTTTTTTGGAATTGAGTATTGTTAGACTGGATGAATTCTTGAATTTGAAACTATCATCTGTTTGCATACTCTTACACATACTTCTACTCATCTATAGTTTATCTAATAGGTGGATATAAGAGTGAGTTGGATACTCCCAAGAAGGACTGCTCAAGCACATGTTTGCTCTTGAATGGGAAAAAATATCGAGAGGGAGACCAAAAGAACCAGGAGACATACACAATATCACATGTGAACAAATTTAGAACCTCATCTCAATGGATTCTCATATCACTTGATGGATTCAACAATCCATGTAACTCTTAAACACATAATCATATCATCATCTAATAAAATCCTCACACTTCATTAAATATCTTCCTCGTATTACTTAAGCTTCAACAAGCTTCACTCCCCACACATACAAAACTTGGCCTCAACATGCCTAAGAGGATTTCAAATCTTATTCGAAATCTTTCTTCTCTACACCTAGTGTCACAAACCTCATACATAAATATTCATAAAAGATTTCCTTTACAACTTAGACATACATGCAAACATCTCACCAAAGAGTATATCCTCACCTTTACCAAACTAGCCTATTCTACTTAGCAAAGTGTTAACAAACAAAATCCTACATATGTAAATAAATTAAATGTGGAAGTGAAAAAAAAGTTATAGTAAAAGTATAAACAATAGGAGAGAACACATTACACACCATATACAAGGAAATCCTACTAAACCAGCTAGGGAAAAACCATAGGGGAAAGGTATCATATGAAATTCATATTCCATTATAAAATATCTCTATAAAACATAAGTTCCTCTCAAAAACTCCTTTCCAGTGCTTACAAGCACATAGGTTATCCAATCTTGCAACTAAGCCTTACAAGTTCCAACCTCCAAGCTCCAGCATGTAACTTCGTCATGATGCTAAGACTATAGCATCCAAGTCAAGATCCAAAGCATCAACCTTCATATTTATGAACTAATATAGCAAGCATCCAAGCTTGATGTCTTCATCTAGGTAAGACAAGCATTCCTATACTTACATGATCTAACCTCTAACCTCAAGGATCTCCATGCCTACATACAAACTAGGTGAGCCATGCTCTCATCTAAGCCTTACAGGGTCTAATGACCTAAGCATGAATGATTCTTACAACCCATGCATCTCGATGAGATACATTTCAATGCCTTAAAATATCTAACATAAAAAAATTATCAAAAATTAGAAATTCCCAAATGGTCTTCTCACAAATACAAAAGAAAATGCAATCATGAGAGAAAGGGAGAGAATGAGAAATGCATAATTTCCCATTATAAATTTAACCCACACTTTTTTGGCATGTCATGCAATCATCATAAGTTTTGTCACCATGTGTAAAATTCATCAAAGCATCTTCACTTTAGGAAATAACATGGGACACCTCCTTGTGGCTCCAAAATGTGTTCCCTACTTCCACAAGTGAGTCCAAACACTCAATATTGTTCTTCTTATCTTCACCTCCTAGTGTCAACAAAGTTGATGCTCCACTTTGGACAAGATCAAAGCTACCTTTTGTGACTCTAAGAATTATTCCCCACTCACACATGTGAGGAAAGTACTAAATAATGATCATCCTATTTTCTTATTCCATGTGACCATACAAGTCTAAAAGGTGTTGCAATCACCTTTAGAATTTTTCCACAAATAGGAATCATGGATCTGTTTAGAAATTTTTTCCATACATAAGCTCTTATCTTTCACACCATGTGATAACCAACATGTGACAACTAATGACAAATCTGTGGCCTATAGTAGATTACTACACCTCACAACATGTCACCTCATGTTGATCACATATTTGGACCCACCATGGGACCTCTTGCCATATCACATTCATACCATGTCACCTGCATGCCACATCATCAAGATGCCATCCCAGCATGCACATCACCATGAATAGCTCCCGTGAATAATGACCTATGTATAGTGGTTTCACACCCTAACAATATTCTACTTTAAGTCATATATAAAGGACCTTACCATACATATGTCTTATGCCAACTATTTTCAATCCAAATATCATCTATGTTTTCATTAATGCCCATTATTTCTCACACACATGCCCACTAGTTCACTTTTTTGAATGAATAAAACTTCTCTGCC
Source organism: Torreya grandis (assembly GCA_037957365.1). NCBI lineage: Eukaryota > Viridiplantae > Streptophyta > Pinopsida > Cupressales > Taxaceae > Torreya > Torreya grandis. Next base: position 536,795 of record JARHVA010002916.1, on the reverse strand, counting down.
ATAAATGGCTTTGTCAACGTCTACTCTTCCATATAAAATTACATAAAATTAAAGTGACTCTCACTTCACCATAGACCCATCCTTATTCAGGATTGTGCCATGAACCACTCACTACTCACATTGTTTGGAAGTATCTGATCTAGTACACACCATGGATTTCTTGAGGCTTTCTTAATCTTGATAAATCTAATACATAAGATAAACATGTATTCTCATCCTTGAGGATAATGTAGAAAAAAATCAAAATGATAAGAAGTGGGAAACTTGAATCTCTTTCTTTATGTTAATTGTGTGTCTCCATCCTTAGTTTTTTGCTTCATCTCATCCTAGTCACCCTAGTCATCTCACCATTAACCACGTTGGGGCCTACAACCAACATGCCATATACACATAGTATCAACCCCTATTAAACCTTGGCTCTCCATGAAGGTATTACTTTACCACATCAACATGTCTATTAGAACTCATACAGTCTTCAGTTATGCAAAATAGAAACTCTTTGTCTCATCCTCATATCCTCTTGGCTACTCCATCTCATCACAAGATCATCATGTAGGAAACTAGTTGCTATAACCCTAAACAACAACAATTACAAATAGCACTCTAATAGTAGTTATCAATAGGATATAAATAGAATATAAGTCAATACCAGACTTTGACATATGTAGCATACCTATACCCACCATGATCAACATGGTATCCATCTACAGTTCTTGAGAAGTCATTGCACTACTCAGTTTATCATTGCACCTACCAAGTTGCAAAGACCTAAAGATACACTCAAGATACATCTTTCTCTACCAAATGTCGCACAAACAACTTTCTCCTTCAACATAACCTCAATTCTCTTTTATATCCATCTATCCTAAACCACTTCAATAATAGGAGAGAATAACCCATAAAAGTCGACACCTAACTTATACATGTAGTAAACCACTATCCATAGTTATTCGTAAGTTTCAATGTTACTCAGTGCATCACTTCACCAACCATGTTTAGGAGCCCCAAAGATACAATCAAGTTACATTTTTCTCTATCACATTTCACATATATGGCCTTTTCCTTCCATGGAACCTTAGCTTTCTTATTCTTCTCCATCCCCTAGGTACAATATCAGGTTTCTTTTCCCTCTTGCCATACCACATTTGTACCATGTCACGTACATGCCACATCATCAACATGCCATCTGAGCATGCACATCACCATGAATAATGAATTGTGAATAGTGGCTTCACACTATAAAAATATTCTACTTGAAGCCATATACAAAGGACCTTATCATACATATGTCTTATGCCAACTATTTTCCATCCAAATATCATCTATGTTTTAATCAATGCCCATTGTTTCTCTCACACATGCCCACTAGTTCATTTTTTTGAATGAATAAAACTTCTCTACCCTAAATAGCTTTGTCAATGTCTACTCCTCCATATAAAATTACGTAAAATTGAAGTGACTCTCACTTCATCATAGACCCATCCTTATTCAAGATTATGCCATGAACCACTCACTACTCAAATTGCTTGGAAGTATCTAATCTAGTGCACACCATGGATTTCTTGATACTTTCTTAATCTTGATAAATATAACACACAAGACAACCATGTATTCTCATCCTTGAGGATACTCTAGAAAAAATATCTAAATGATAGGAAGTGGGAAAATTGAATTTCTTTCTTTATGTCAATTGTGCATCTCTATACTTAGTTTTCTACTTCATCTCATCCTAGTCACCCTAGTCATCTCACCATTGATCATGTTGGGGCCTACGACCAACATGTCATATACACACAATATCAACCCCTATTAAACCTTACCTCTCCATGAAGGTATTACTTTACCACATCAACATGTCTATTAGAACTCATACGGTCTTTAGCTATGCAAAATAGAAACTTTTTGTCTCATCCTCATATCCTCTTGGCTACTCCATCTCACCATGAGATCATCATGTAGGAAACTAGTTGTTATAACCATAAACAACAACAATTACGCACTATACTCTAATATTATTTATCAATAGGATATAAATAAAATAGAAGTCAATACCAAACTTTAACATATGTAGCATACCTATACCCACCATGATCAACATGGTATCCATCTATAGTTCTTGAGAAATCATTGTGGTACTCAGTGTATCACTGCACATACCAAGTTACAAAGACCTAAAGATACACTCAATCTACATCTTTCTCTATCGGATGTCGCACACACAACTTTCTCCTTCAACAAAACCTCAATTCTCTTTTTATGCCCATTTATCCTAAACCACATCAATAATAGGAGAGAATAACCCATAAAAGTCAACACCTAACTTCTACATGTAGCAAACCACTATCCATTGTTATTAATAAGCTTCAATGTTACTTAGTGCATCACTTCACCAACCATGTTTTTGAGTCCCAAAGGTACAATTAAGTTACATATTTCTCTATCACATGTCACAAATATGGCCTTTTCCTTCCATGGAACCTTAGGTTTCTTATTCTTCTCCATCCACTAGGTAAAATATTAGGTTTCCTCTACCTCCTCCTCTATATCAAAATTTAGTATCATCTCGACTCACACATAGTGTTAGTAGGATTCCATAACATGTACCCATTCACTACATAATAAAATAATAAGTAAGCCTTTTCATCACCCTCCATCTACACCAATGGAGACTAGTTCAATCAACCATAAGTTATACAGTTAATTATTCTTTAGGAACACTATGTGGGTGTTCATTTATTTAGTAAGACTTTTTCATCTTCTTCTCCATTCTCCATATTATACGAAGAGTTGAATACCTACCATGCAATTTTCATTTCTTTTTATTTCATATCTTTGTTTATATTTGTAACTTCCACTTGCAAAAACCAAATAACAACCATGGCTTTGATACCACTTATTAGTATATAAAATCTTAATCAGGATAATACATTTTCAATTAAAATAAATATGGAAATTAAAAATAAGATACAATAAAAATATAAACAATATGATAGAACATATTACACAAAATATACATAGAAACCCTATTAAACTAGTTAGGAAAAAATCAGGGGGTTTATGAAGCATCCATTTTTTTATATTCAAATAGAAAATATCTCTATAGAGCATCATCTCTTCTCAATAACTCATTTTCGGTGTTTACAAACACTCAAGTGAACCAAGATTACAACTAAGCCTTGTAGGATCCAACCTCCAAGATGCAATATGCAATTCCATCATAATGTTAACTCCATAGCATCTAAGGTGAGATTCAAAGCATCAATCTCCATATTCACGAGTTGAGATAACAAGCCTCCAAGCTCCATGTCTTAATCTAGGTTAGCCAAACATTCCTAGCCTTAGAGGCTCTAACCACTACCCGCAAGGATCTTCATACTTATATACAAAATAGGTAAGCCATGATTTCATCTGAGCCTTACAGGATCTAACCACATAATCATAAATTATGCTTACAACCCAAGCATATAGGAAATTTAATATTCCATTCCTTACAAACTCTAACTTGTAACATTGATCCAAGAGTGGATACCCCAAATGGGCTTCTCCCAAATATAAAGGAAAATGCAATTCTTTATAGAATTTTACATGAGATAAAGAGGGAGAAATTCATATTGGCCCCTTATGAAATTGATCCACTCATGTGTGGGGTGTCATGTGATTTTCATAATGTTTTTCACCATGTGCAAAATTCTTCAAAGAATCTTCACTTGGGACAAGAACATGTGCCAACTCCATGTGGATCCAAAACATGTTCCCCACTTCCACAAATGAGAGGAAACACTCAGTATATTTCTTCTTGTCTTCATTTCCAAGGGTTAACATAGTGTATGCTCCACTTTATACAAGATCCAATCCATATCATGTGATTCCAATAATTATAGCCTACTGACACATGTGAGGACAATCTACAAAATCACTCATCTTGTCTTCTTATTCCATGTGACCACACAAGTTGAAAAGATGATAAAATAACCTTTTGAATTTATCCACACATGAGAATCATGATTCCCTTAATAAATTTGGACCCATACATGACTTCTTATCCTTTTGACCATGTGATAACCCACATGTGAAAACTAAGGATAAATCCATGTCCTCTATTGGAGTATTATGCCCAACACCATGTCACCTCATTTTGATCACATCCTAGGACCCACTATGGGCCCTCCTACCACATCACCTTCCTTTCACATCAACTATATTCCACATCATCTCCACACCCACATGCCACATCACCAATATGTAATCTAGACATGCCACATTAGCATGAATAATTACTATGAATAGTGCCCATGAATAGTGACCTATGAATTGTGCATTCACAACCTAAGACAAAGAATACATTCATTTATAGGATTAAAAGATATGAATTAGATGTAAACAAAGGATCCCCAAAAATGGAAACATTATCCACATGGGTGAATCTTGAAAAAAGACAAGAAGTATCCATAGGAAATATATGCCATTTTCCTTATGGAATTGATGATTACAAAAGACAAAAAGGTTATTTCAAGGACTAATCTTCCCAATATCACACTTGGATGAGTAAGGAAAATGGATTTACATTATTCCTTAATAAAACCATGCCATCTATCACATAGAGACAAAAAAGGTAAAGTAGATGTCAATTAGATGATAGAACTTATCTCCTCGACTTGTATAAGCTTCCAAAAGATGACATATTTCGTTTTTGACTAATCTCAAGCCATTTTATTTTTTCCAAAATTAAAATTTTGATCTACTCTCATAATGGAGGTCAATATCAAGCCCTTTTTTTGCTTTGAAATTAATGTATCACCCCATGCCACCAAAGAAACATGACTAGTGTCTACCACCTCATTAGTGAATAGTGTCTACCACCTTAAAAGTGAATAATGCCAACCATGTTATTAGTGAATAGTATTTTTTCTCCACATCATTCACCTCTAGTTGAAAACAACTTAGATCTTACGAGTTTCTCTAATTGTACCATTGTCATTTATTCTATAAAAAAATAAAAATGTACACCACTCTATTTTTGGTTGATGCAATATTGTATGAACCCTTGGATGTTCCTGCATTAGACACCCAAGGTATTATAATATGATTTATTGATTACATGGATTGGTTAAGTGGTATAACCACTCTATTAGTCACAAATTTTTATGATCATTTCGTCCCCTTCCACCTCGCTAAGTTCTCCCACTTTTTCCTCCTCTACTTCTAAATTTTACTTGCTAGTTTTCCTTCTCTCCTACTTGTGAGATCACACTTCCCACATGAAACTTTTATCCTCCACCAAGATTCTCTTTCATACATCTTACATCCTCTTATGGTATTATACCCACCATTATTTGTCTAATTCCACCTAAATCCCAATTTTATTTATGCACAACTTATTCAACGAACTATTGGATCACTCATAACACCAACATACATCCCCACTTACAAAACCTCCTTCATGGCTACAACATCATCCTCCATACTTCTCCTCATGTGCACTAATTACACATCTTCCTTCAAATCTTTCATCATGGAATCTTGCAACAATATTTTGCTTATCTCTTCTTCTCTCCGCAACACTACATGCATGCAACCTTCTACAATATGCATCTCTTCTTGGATGCCTTATTCCTCTTCAAAGCTTGAATTATCCTTATGCTACTCAATCTCGCTATGGGTAGAAATTTCCCATCTAAAATAACTCTCATGGATGTTTTATTCTCCTCTTCTCTCTTTAAGATAAGTCTTAACTCTTGCCTATTTCTTATCTCAATCAGTAGTTTCATATGCTACTTCATTGTCTTCCTCATCACACAACCATTTAATTCAATCTCCTCCTCTTGCATATGCCCCATCAACATATCTAAACATTCTTGGATTTACTTTAACTTCTTCTCCACGTTTTCATTTCATGGTGCACCTCCATTTTTTTGTGGCATCTTCACATTTTAAATAACCTAAAAATACAGCCTCTCACAATATATCTACTCTTACAAGGCTTCTCTCATACCTACAATAAAATTTCCACAAGAATTAGAATTTTCTCTAATACCACTTGATGTGAAAAAAATCAACTCCTCATCATAATGGATCTTTTATACCTATTTATGGATTCAATAATCCATGTAACTCTCTAACACGTAATCATCTCATAAACTCATCTCATAAAATACTCACCCTTCTCATTAAATTCTCTTCTTAATATTACATAAGCTTCAACAAGCTTCACTCTCCACACATACAGAACTTGGCCTCAACATGCCAAGGAAGATTTCAAATATTATTCCCAAGTTTTTATTCTCTACCAATAGTATCACAAACTTCATACATAAATCTTCATTTAAAGATTTCCTCTAAAACTCACACATACTTGGCAACACGTCACTAAGGATGATATCCTTATGTATACCAAACTAGCCTATTCTACTAACATAATAATAAATTTATTTATATTATTAAAATATATGAATGAGAGAGAAATAAAGGAGGCCCAAAACACACTCCTTTCTCCACATGGGTGAATCTTCACAAAAGACAAGAAGCATCCCAAGGAAATCTGTGCCATTTTCCTTATGGAATTGATGATTACAAAAGACAAAAAGGTTCCTCCAAGGATAAATTCACCCCATATCATATTTGGATGAGTAAAGATAAGGGAGTTAGATTTTATCTCAAGGAAACCATATCTCCTTTCATATATAGATAAAAAAGTTAAAGTATAAGTCAATTTGAATAGTAAATCCTATATCCTCCACTTGTATTGAAGGTGTTGTTTCAGATCTGAGCATGAGTCATTGACAATAAAAGATCCAAAACACAAAGAAATATTTTAATAATATATTCACACCATATTTTATATTTTCTTCATATCTCAAAACATATGGGAACATAATATTTATATATGAAAACTATTTCCTATAGCTGGGGAGATATAATATCCACCAATATCTTTCATATATCACAATAATTTAACAAATAACCTATGTTCATAATATTCTTATAACAATATTATGACTACCCAAATATAAAAAAACTCGCCAATATTAAATTTACCACTTGATAAATATATAAACATAATTTGATAATAGAGCCTCTCTCACACCTACAATATTTCTACTCTTGCAAGGCTTTGCTCATACCTACAATAAACTTTCCACAAGAATTAGAATTTTCTCTAATACCACTTAATGTGAAAATATTCAACTCCTCATCATAATGGATCTTTGATACCTCTTTATGGATTCAATAATCCATGTAACTCTCAAACACATAATCATCTCAAAAATGCATCTAATAAAATACTCACACTTCTCATTAAATCTCTTCCTCATATTAAATAAGCTTCAACAAGATTCACTCTCCACACATACAAAACTTGGCCTCAACATGCCAAGGAGGATTTCAAATATTATTCCCAAATTTTTATTCTCTACCACTAGTCTCCCAAACCTCATACATAAATATTCATTTAAATCTTTCCTCTAAAACTTACACATACTTGGCAACATCTCATTAAAGATGATATCCTCACTTCTACCAAACTAGCCAATTCTACCAAGAAAAGATTAAATTTATTTATAGGCTTATAATATATGAATTCAAGAGAAACAAAGGAGGCCCAAAAATTATTCCATTCTCCACATGGGTGAATATTCACAAAAGACAAGAAGCATCCCAAGGAAATCTATGCCATTTTCCTTATGGGATTGATGATTACAAAAGAGAAAAAGGTTCCTCTAAGGATAAATTCACCCCATATCATATTTATATAAGTAAGGATAAGGGATTTAGAGTTTTCCTCAACAAAACCACTCCACATTTCACATATAGACAAAAAAATTAAAGTATAATAAGTCAATTTGAATAGTAACTATTGTATCTTCCACTTGTATTGAAGGTGTTGTTTCAGATCTGAGCATGAATCATAGAAAATAAAAGAACCAAAAAATAGATAAATATTTTAATAATATATTCACAGCATGTATTATTTTTTCTTCATATTTCAAACCATATGGGAATATAATATTTATATAGGAAAATTATTTCGTATAATTGGGGAGATATAATATTCACCAATATCTCTCATGTATCACCACAATATAACAAATAACCTATGTTCATAATATTATTTTAAAAATATTATGACTGCCCAAATATTAAAAACTCACCAATATTATATTTACCACTTGGTAAATATGTAAACTCACACAATATTATAAACTAATCCCTAACATTCCCTCCTTAGTTTAATCATGGTGTAAAAAAATTCACACTCTCACCTTCAATATTCTCATTCCTTGTAGCATGGCATATTTGGCTCATGACCTTGATACAAAGAGAGCCTAAAATTAGTTTTGGTTAAAAGGAAACTGAAAATTGATGTCTTATTTATGTTAAATGAAAATTGAAAGTGATGACTCTGTTATAGCCACTTTCAATAAAAAATGAAACTGAACATCTTATCTATGGTCACATTGATGATGTTCATTGTAATTAATTTTTTTTAATTAAATATTTGATGTCCCTTACATCATATGTTTGCAATAGGCCTATGTGAGGTCTTATTTATTTTGAAGGAAAAAAGAGAGTGATTTGTAATATTATATGATTCGGGTCATATTCATATTGATGTTTTTTTTTTTAATAATTTTTATTAATAAATATTTTATGTTTTTTATATTATATGTTTGTTTTATCAATAAATTATTTAAATTATTATTGTAGGTATATTTTAAAATTTTTATTTTGATTTTTGGGTTCACAATATACATCATGAAAGATTTCATGTCATCTCAAATTTTAAAATAGGACAATTTCAAACAATTTTTTTACTAGTTTTACAAAAGATCTAATCTTTTTTTTTATTACAATATTTAGTCTTGCCTTTTAAAATAAGGTGATTAGATTGTCTTCTTTCAAATTATTATCAGATTTGATTTGGATGTCATTATAAGTTAAATATTCTATGATTTAGTTTTATTCTATTTCCACCACCTCTAATTATATAAAATATGTATGTTCTATTTCACCTCTTTTTTTGTTAATCTTTATTTAAAAGGGAGGATGAGTATCATATTTAAAAGGGAGGATTTATGTTCCATATGTGAATCTTCTCAATTCCCTAAAATGTTAAAAAATTAGGAATTTTCTTAATGAAGTGAAAAATAGGTTCCAGTTTTTTTGACTGCATTTTTTAAATTTTGATCTTCTCAACTCATCATATTCTTACACTTTCACTTTAATTTTTGTTAAAACATAAATTTTGTTTCTTTTTTTAAATTAAAAATAATAATTAAAAATTTATAATAATATATTTATATGTTTGAAGAAATGTAATAAATTTAATAATATTAAAATTATTTATATATTTTTCAACACTCTCTAAACAATAAGAATATTAAAGAAAGGACCCTTAATGATGTCAATAGCATTTAAATTAGTTTTAATAAGATGCCTAAATATAAATTATATGATTCAATGAATATTTGTTCTTTTCTATAGTAATTACAATTATTTATTAAATTTTTAGAGTTGTGATTTTTCTGAATTTATTTTTCAATTCCTAAATTAATTATAATACTTGTGTATTTATAAGAAATTGTTTCAACTATAGATCATATTTTTAAATAAACATTAATAGAACTATACATATTTTCAGGTCTATGGCAAACCATATAATATAAAAGCTATAATCTTAATATTTTTTTTTTGACCCATTAATACTAATAATATTCAGATCAATAAACATCAATAATTGAAATAGTGCATATAGAATGTAAACCAATCTTATATAATGTGTGTCTAAAATTGACTTGTTATTTCAATGCACACTTTAAATCTTAGATATTTATGTTTTTATAATCTATAAAATATTTTTGAAGGTTCTGTAATAAAATGTATATAAATTTTAAATTGATATTTCAGATCACCTTTTATGATGCATTATCTTCCATTATCAATATATAATCATATGTTTGAAAAAATGAACTCAAATTTTATTAATAAAATAATAAATAGAAATAGCTGGCAAAAAAATTTTAGTGAAAAAAGAGATTAATTATTATAAAAATAATTTTTAAAATAAGCATCATATACAATATTACATGTGTTTATATTTATTATATTTTTTACAAAAAAAAAATATATTTTTTTAATTGTTCTCATTTATATTCTAGTGACAATGAATAAATAGATAATTGAAATTATTTTTAATAAATAAAAAAATAAAAATAAACATAATAATTAAAATAATATATAAATTAAATAATTAAAAATGTTAAAATAAAGTTACTTGACAATCATAAAAAAATATAAAACTAAACTGATACTAAGAAATACATATTTTAATCAAATAAGTTAGGGTAAAATAATTAATCCTGATTTATTTTAATTTTATAATAAAGTAATAGTAATAACTTAATAAATAAAATAGGTTATAAATATATTTTAAATTCGGTTTCTCTTTAAAATATACAACCTAAAGAAAAGGAAAATGCTAGTAAAACCAAAAAGGAAATGAAAACTATAAACACATCATTTACTCTTAATTAATCATATCATCTAATCTATTTATGCTGGGTTTCCAAACATGGATTGAACTATCTTAATGGTTTAACTTAAATTGAACTTTTGGTAATGATTTTATAATGGAATAACCTTAGTCTCTTTAATTTTTTTTTTTTTTTTTTTTAAATGTTTAATTAAATCTTACTTCTCTTCATTTTCAATTTTGATGTCTATCCCACGCTCTCTTATCTCTAACTAGATGGATTTACATATTTAATGTAATAGATCTTCCTATAAATAAGTGTTTGATTATTTGAATTTTTATTGAGGGGGTGTTGCCCCTGAACCATGACTAGGGAGTATCCATAGGATGTATATGTCGCACTAGAACCAACGGTAATTATAGTTGAGGGGAGGGAAGGGAGGGCATCTTGTACCATTGTCCCCCTGTCCGCCCTCCCCCCTACATCCCTTTCTCAAGGACTGGGCCATAAATTGCACTATGAAAGGATCTAAAATTTAAATTTATTATTACATATCTAACAATCTCTACCTTGACAATAATTTCTACCTAATATCTTGCCAACCAACTCATCACCATGTTTACAATACAAGACAAGCCAAACACCATTTTAACTTCTCTAACAAAACTAATTTTGTGAACATATCAACATTATTTTCCTCTATGTGAACCTTTTCAAGTGTTAATTTTATTTCATCAGTCACCTGTCTAACAATATGTTACTTTACCTCAATATGACTTTTTATACTATGATTATGTAGATTTTTAGCCAAATAGATTGTGCTCTAACTATAAAAATATACATTCATGTTTTAGCCAATATTCTCTTTAGCCAAATTACCTGCTAACAGGAATAATAGGTGACCACATATTCTTCCTTAGTAAATGATGCAAAATTATTTTTTTGAATCTTCAACATCCAACTAACAGTACCACCTACAAATGTAAAAACATAACTGGATGTTGGTCTTCTTTTGTCTATATCTCATACAAAATCAGAATTGACATATCCACAAATAAAATCACCAAATTCATTTTATGTGATGTAATATTCACGTTTCCCTCATAATTAGTGAAACACCCACTTCTTTGTGGCCCAATGGTCTTTACCTATATTTTCCATATATCTACAGATAACTCCAACTGCATGTGAAATGTTTGACCTTGTACATACCATAACATACAATAAACTTCCTACTACACTACCATATGCTACATGAGACATATATAATTTTTCTTCATCACTAATATGACATAAACAAGAAGAAATATTTAAATGGAAAGCAAAATGGATGATAACTAGTTTCACATACTTCATACTAAATCTAATTATTATCTTCCAAATACCTCTATTGTGATAAGAAAATCTTGCCATTTTTATTGTCCCTATGTATCTGCATGCCTAAGATTTATTTTGTTTCTCACATATCTTTTAAATATCCAATTTACTAGCTAGATGAGCCTTTAAACTATTGATTTATATGATATGTTTGCTTGCTATAAGCATATCATCAACATACAATGTAAATATAATGAATAAGCCTCTATCTAAAAAATTAAAGTAAACAAAATGATAATACTCAATTTTAACAAAAGTCTAGATCTTGATGAAGGAATAAAATATCTTATACCATTTTATGGTTGATTGTTTCATGGCATACAATGATTTATCGAGTATACAAACAAATCCCTTTTTTCTATCCTATATAAAACTTTCAGTTTGTTTCATATGTATGTATGTATGTATGTATATGTATGTATATATATATATATATATATATATATATATATATATATATGTATGTATGTATGTATGTATATGTATATATATATATATATATGTATATATATATATATATACATATATATATATATGTACATATATATATATATGTATATACATATACACATATATATATATATATGTATATATCTATATATATATATATGTATATATATATATATATATATGTATATATATATATATATGTATATATATATGTATATGTATATGTATATGTATATGTATATTTATATTTATATACATACATACATATTTCCTCTTCTAAATCTCTATGCAAGAACCATACAATACAATAGAGTTCCTATTACACTAACATATGATCCATGAGACATTTATTGTTTCACTTCGTCACTAAGAGAACACAAACATGAAAAAATATTGAAATGGAAAGAAAAGTGGATAGTAACTAGTTTCATGTACTTCATACTAAATCTAATTAGTATATTTTTGAAATACCTTTGATCTGATAACTAAATCTTACCATTTTTCTTGTCTCTATGTATCTCGATGCCTAAGATATTTTTTGATGCTCTGATATCTTTTGAGTATCAAATGTATTAGCTAGATGAGCCTTTAAACTATTGATTGATATGATTTGTTTTCTTTTGACAAGCATAACATCAACATATAATGTCAATATAATGAATAAAACCCTATTCAAAAACATGAATTAAACATAATGACCATTTTCACTCTTAATAAAAGTCTAGCTCTTGATGAAGGAGTCAAACTTCTTGTAACATTTTATGGGTGACTTTTTCATGCCATACAGTGATTTTTAAGCCTAAAAACAAATCCATTTCTTCTATCCTATACAAAACCTTCAAGTTATTTCATATGTATGTATTTATGTATATATAGATATAGATATAGATATATTCATGTGTGTGTGTGTGTGTGTGTGTGTGTGTGTGTGTGTGTGTGTGTGTGTGTGTGTGTGTGTGTGTGTGTGTGTGTGTGTGTGTGTGTGTGTCTATATATCCTTTTCTAAATCTCCATGGAAGAATGTTATTTTAACATCTACCTACTCCAACTCAAAAGCAAGTAAAGCCACTAATACTAAAAAAAACATGAATTGAAACAAGTTTAACAACTAGTGAAAATATTTCTTGGTAATCAACACCTTATTTCTATGTAAATCCTTTTTCCACCAATCTATTCTTGTACCTTTCAACTTTATCATTAACACCAATCTACTTTTTGTAAACCCACTTGCAGTGAACTAGTTTTCTACCTTTTAGAAATTCTACTAGGTCCCATGACTTGTTCTTATCCAAGGCATCCATTTCTTCCTCTATTTCCCTATTCCACTTGGTATTATTCTAATCTTCTAATGCTTTCTGATAACAATTAGGTTCATCATAATTAGAAATCAAAGTAATTGAAATATTGTGACTGCACTTACTATGAGGATGTCTAACCTATTTAGGTCTCCATACCAGTTGTGGAGGTGTTTCCTCATGTTCTAACCAAAATTCTCACTACTTAGGTATTTCCTCAAAAATTTTAAATATTCAACATATTTAACATCTTCACCATCCAAAAATGGTTGAATTTTCTCATTTTTAGAATCTAAATATGGATGGATTTCAATATTCACATCCTGATGTCTTGATTCTTATTTTTCTTTCATTTCTAAATTTTATTTTAGAATAGATAAGTCAAAATGCACATATATATTAATAATGATTTTATGGGTAGTAGTAACTCACACTTTATTCCCTTAACATCATTTCCTCACCATACCCAATAAATATGTAATTCCTAGATCTTGTGTCTAACTTTAAATGCTTATTATTACTAAGAGCACTAGCATTACAACAAAAATATTTCAAATCTAAATAATCACATAGATGGCCTGTCCATACTTATTTAGGAATGTTATAGTCTATTACAATTGATGGTTAATGATTTATCAAATTACAAGTTATATAAACTACTTCTTCCCATAAATATTTATCTTAACTTCCTTATAATAGTTTTAAGACTCCAATGATGTGAATTTGTCTCCATTGCCTATTCTTAAACATTTAATTGATGTACCAATTTTATTCTCAATCAAATTTCCAAATTGTTTAAATACACTAAAAATATTAGAATTTATTTCTAAACATTAGACCCATATTTTTATACAGTAATCATCTATAAACATAACAAAATAAAATGATCCTACATATGAAATTATAGGGGCTAGACCCACACATCAAAATGAATATAGTCAAGAATACCTTTACTTACATGACTTACTACACTAACCTTGAATCTACAATGTTTTCTGAAAGCATAGTTGATGTTGAGGAAAACATTCTATTCATACCAACACTATTCCTAAGTTATTATTCACTTATGAGATGGCAGACACTATTGATCTTGATGAGTTTTCCACAACTCTATTCATGTTCCTTAGGTGGCATGGGATGTTACATTACTAAAAGGCACACAAATGGCTTGATGTTGACCTCCATTATGAAAGTGGGTATAAATTGCAAGTGTGGAGAAAAGATATTGACTTTATATTAGTTAAAAAGGAAATATAGCATGTTTTAAAATCATATACAAGTGGAGGAGACAAGATTTACTATCCAAATCGACTTATACTTTACCATTTTCATCTCTATATGAAAGGTGTCATGGTTTTCTTGAGGATGAGTCTAATGCCCTTGTCATTACTCATCCAAGTGTGATACGAGATGAATTTGTCCTTGGAGTAACTTTTTTGTCTTTTTAATCATTAATCCCACAAATAAAATGGCTTGGATTTACTTTTGAAATAACTTATCTTTGGTGATAATTCACCCATATGAAAGGGTGATGACATTTTGGGACTCAATTGTTTTCCCTCTCATGCCTCCTTTGTAAGTATATAAATTAATACTCGTTTGATTTATTCGGACAGATAGGCTAGAGGAATAAGAGTGTAAGCTTTGTGAGAAAGCTTTGAAAGGCTCCTTATCATGATGAGTCCAAGTTTATATGTGTTATGCAAGCATGTTAATGTTTATATAGAGAATATTATTGAAGATTTTTTATGTTAAGAGTATGTGTTGAGATTTAATGATAAATATTGAGATGTTTATTGATTTTAGGATTTGATTATAAGTGATTGATGATTGTATGGATTTTTGAAATCATCATATGGTTGAAGGCCACATCAAGTGGTATTAGAGTAGGTAAGATTCTTATGGATAAGATATGAAATTGTTGAATATGTGAATGTGTATTTTTATTTTGTAGGTATGAATATGGAAAACAAGAGTGGAAGAATGTCACTAGATAAAAAATGAGAGAAGAAGTTGAAGACTCATTGCAAACTTTGGATTTACTACTAGAGAGATTTGGAGAAAGTGAGAATGAAGGAAAAAAAGAAGACTTGATGTGGGAAATGGTAGACTCTCTAAAATCAAAAGTGGCTTTATTGAAGAGAGAAATAGCCACATGTAAGAGTGAAGAATGTAACCAAGAACATTTGTAGAATACTAATTATTGTAGCTATAAATATTTCAATAGAGAATAATAAATCCTTATTCAAGAGGATATGGAAATTGATTGTTTTTGAATAAGAAGGTGAAGACATCCTTACGAAGGATGAAGGAAAAAGGTGAAATAAACTACGTCCATGAGGGGTTGCATGTGAATGAGGATATCAACAAATAAGAATTTTACAACATGAATTTTGAGAATGATGAAGTTGTTATTCAGGGTAATTTTATTTTACATAATGTAGGTGCACATGTGAAGAGTGAAAATGATGATGATGTAGGCATGATTGAGGAGCTACAATTGGTGATTTATGATGCTATGAAAGATGATCCAATAGGTGGTTAGATGATGTGTAAAGAAATCCAAGAGGGATTTAAGTAGAGGTGGATGGAATTTGGTGGGATAAATCTCACATAAGATAATGAGATATATGGTAGAGAATATTGGTAGCTGAGGATGGTTTGTAGTGGGTGTAGTCCCACATGTAAATCCATTGGGATATGGATTATATTTTGGCAGAGGAGGATGGATCCAATTTCTAATGATGGGTATAATACAACAAGTATAAATATAATATATGTGAATAAGAGTAGAGGGGAAAGACCACCAGGTAGAAGATATAAGTGGAAGAAAAAGGGGGGATCACTTTGTGTGTTGGAAGGAGATGTTATGATCATCAAACTCCATGACCAAAAGAGTAGTTCTACCATGTACCACATCTATCTGATTAGGATATCACAATATAAAACATTGGGTGTCTAATGTAGAATCATACAAGGGTTAATGCAATATTACATCACTCAAAAATAATGTGGTGTGTTTATGTGCTTGTGTATTCATTGTTGTAGTACTCATGTGTTCGTGTGTTCATGTGTGTGATCCTAAAAAGCTTGTAAAATAATCAAGTCAAATTGTTGGATCTAAGTTCTTTTCAACCAGAGGAGAATGATGTGGAGGAAAAGAATATTATTTATGCCAAAACTATTACTGAGTTACTATTCATTGAAGATGTGGTAGACACTATTCATTCTAATGAGTTATCCACAACTCTATTCTTGTTTCTTAGGTGGCATGGGGTGCTACATTAATTTTAAGGCACAATAATGGCCTGATGTTGGCCTCCATTATGAGAGTGGGTCAAAATTTCAAGTCGGGAAAAATATAAAGGCTTTAGATTAATCAAAAAGAAAAAATACACCATTTTTATAAGCTCATACAAGTAGAGGAGACAAGATTTACTCCACAAATTGACCTTTATTTTACCTTTTTTTTATCTCTATGTGAAAGGTAGTGTGGTTTTATGGAGGACTACAATAAATCCATTATCCTTACTCATCCAAGTGAAAGGATGGTTCCATTTTGGACCTCCTTTGCCATTTTCCAGTTTATTCTTCCTTTATAAATCTATAAAAGAAGACTCCTTTTCTTTGCTAGGTAGGCCAGGCTAGAAGAAGAAGAGTGCAAGCTTTGGGAGAAAGCTTTGATAGCCTCCTTGGCATGATGAGGCCAAGTTTTTATGTGTTGTGTAATATTTTTGAAGTTTAGAGATAATATATTTTTGAAGATTTTGTACATGTTGAGATTTAATGAGAAATATTGAGATGTTTATTGATTTCATGAGTTTATTGTGAGTGATTGATGATTATATGTATTGTTGAATCCATAATATGGTTTTAGGCCACATAAATAATCCTTGCATAATCCAAATCTAAATATTCTAAACCATAAATTAAATCATGATTTTTCAGTACCTTTGACCCTTTCTTACTCATGTGCCCAAATGTAGATGCCATAGATGAGAAATATCTCCTATTTTAGATATCATAATTACTATACTGATATTGTATTCCCTTATAATATGGAAAATTTTAATAAATTTAGATCCTTAATTACAACTAAGGCACCTTTAACCACATTTAGAGCTCCACCTTCACATCTGAACTTATAAATTCAAGAATATAATTCATTCATAAAAATAAAATTTCATTTAAGTTATAGTATATGTCTTACTTATATTAGAGTCCTTACTATTACATCAAATATTTTTATATTAATGCTACCAATCCCTTCTATCTTCCAAGAAACATTATTTTCCAAAAGAAGAGGACTCTTGTCAAGGATTTGGTAGGAATAAAACCAACTCCTATGTATATACATGTGATGTGAATCACTCGAATCCAATAACCATTCATCATGATAAGAGGAAACATTAAAAATAAATAAAACATCATCACTCATACCTTCACTTGATTCTACCTGATTTACTTCCTTGGTGGATTTTTCCTTCTTTTCACGTTTTTTCCTCTTCTAAAAATCCTTCTTAATATGTCATGCTTTACTACAATTCCACCATGTTGTGTTATTATTCATGACTTCTAACATAGATGTAGATATGCCTCTAGAGTTTTCCCCTCTTTCTCTAGATATCCTCTTAGCAACCATAGCTTCAGGTGTGGAAGTCTCTAGACAAGATTTTCTCTTCATCTCCTTACCCAATAATGTTCCAACAATATAATTATAGTCATGATCAGTAGCATTAATCAAGCTAATATAAGTTACTATATTATCCAAAGAATCTATCATAATACATAATAAGGTTATTGCCTTGTATTTTTCATCCACTTTCACACCAATACTAATCAATTGGTAAAACAGAGTAATAAAAATATTTAAATGATCAAAACATTTCATAGATTCTTTCATTTTAATTTTATATAGTCACCTCTTCAATTAAATATGATTTATTAATTATTTTTTCATGGTAATTACTTATAATTTGATCTATAATCTTACTGCAATCATTTCTCCAACTATGTTGAAAAGAACCTCATTTTGTTAAACACAATCATATTACACTGAGAGGTCTTGTATCTAGCTCTTCCCAGTCATTATCATTCATCATCATAGGTTTCTTTGTCTTTCCATCCATATATTTATGTATACCATGTTATAGCAAAACATCATGTGATTTGAATTTCTAAAACTAAATTTTTTTCTTATTGTTAAACTTCTCCACCTCAAACTTTACATTCGTAACTTTCACTATTTGATGCTTCAAAAAACAACACCAAAACTAGAACATAGTTATTGCAAAATAAGAGTAAAATTTTCTCTAATACCACTTGTTAGGAAACCACACACCTTATATGAACTTTAAATATAATATAAATCAATAACCAATATAAAAAAATAAACACAATATCCAACATACATGAGATAAAACACATTATTTATGTGGTAAAACCCTAGCAAAGCTAAGGAAACATCCACGGTGCAAGATAAAAAGATTTATTAATTACAAGATGGAAAAATTACAAGTGAATTACCTTTGTATATTACATGTGACCTCCAAAAATATAAACATGCCTAATTGGCAAAGAACTATTAATATTCCTCCTCCTAAAAATAGAGTGGAAAATGCCTTTATGACTATCCTTCTAAAGATAGAATCTAATGGAATTCATCTTCCTAAAAACATGTGTTTAACTCTTTGAATTTTTGTTTTGGAGATGTTTCCCATGAACCCCCACTAGGGGGATCCATAGGATGTCACTACTTCTCTAGAGCCTCCTATGAAAAGTGGGGGACGTTACCCCCCAATGCCCCCATTTTCATGGAGTGGGCTATAAATGATAGCACAAAAGAATTAAAAATTTAACTTTATTATCACATATCTAACAATTTTAAATAGACCATTTTAAAAATGATTTCAAGATATTATAAAACATGGAGTCTTAGTACTAGGGATGTGAAGTGAAGTGATAGGGTGTCAATGACTTCATTAGAGAAAAAGTATGGCTTTTCTACATCTTATTTACTCGAGAGTTTATAAACAATAGTTTTATTGAAAACTATTTATTTATAATTTAATTGAGAGAAGAAATAAAAAATAAAAATTATTTTAAAATATTTTCTTGAAAAATTTAGTAGTTTAAATCGTATATGCAACCTGAACAAAAATACTCTATGATGTTTCGTAAAAGCTAGACATCATAGATGCCAACACTAGTATAATGTGAAATGGTTGGATTTCAATGATTTCATTATGTGAAAAATGTGTGGCTTTTGTGCATCTTCATTTTCTGGCTCATCCAATGTCAAATACAAAATAGTGTAGAGGATGAGTACCATGCATAAAACAGAGGCTCTATGTTCCACATGTGAATCTTTTTAATTTCTGAAAATGTCCAAAATTTATGACCATTCCTAACCAAGTTAAAAATAGTTTGCAATTTTTTTTATTTCTGCATATTCTTGGTTTTGATCTTAACTCATCAAATTCTAACACTTTTACTCTGGCTTCTCATTAAAACTGATTTTTTTTTCATTATATAAGTAGGAAAAATACCTAAAATTTTGCAAAGAAAACAAAATATGGTTTGAAAAATGCAATAAACCAAATAATATTGAAATTATTTTTAAATTTTTGAATGCTTTTTAAATAATAAAATTATTAAATAAATGAATCTTAATGACATCAATAGCAATCAAACTTTTTTTGGGGGGATTTATTTAAACATGAACTTACATGCTTGAATGAATATTTGATCTTCACTATAACAATTGAAATTACTCAATAAATTCCTAGATTAATGATTTCTCTAATTTCATTTCAATTCCTAATTTAATTAGAATACATTAGTAGTAATCATAGAGAAACATAAACAATTAACCAAAACTCATTGGGGCAATGAAATCACATCAATAGTTTCATTCTACATGTTCTACTAAACAATATATATGTGTTTACTTCAATATATCACATAATATTAATCTTTTGTCACATAAAGTGTTGTAAGGCTTTTTTTTCAAATATGAGTTTACAAATACCTAAAATATCTTTCCAAAGTTATGTCAATGAATAACAAATATCTTCAATTTAACACACATGTGGAAACGTGCACACATACACATATACAAACACACACACACATGAAATGTAGTTTGAAGGTGAGTATTATTTCAAACACATTTTGTTGTAGTAAAGATGAGCAAACAATTATCCCTAATTAATCATGGAAAATAGATCTCATATAAAAATAGTAATTGAATGCTAAAATAAGGATTCTAATAACTAGTGTCCACAAAAGAGAGTTAAGCTATATTTGAACTGAATAACATATAGCACTATAACTTATTAATAAGAGTGACACTAAGAATGGATATGAAGTTCATGGCTTCTATCTGAACATGACATCTAACCATGCCACTCAGATTTATTAAAAAAGTATTTTACCTTGGTGAAGGTTCTTCTATTTATCGTAGCAAGAATATCTAATTCCATTGAAAATGGTAATCTCATACAACCATAATTTTCAAAAAGCTATTAAATTTATTAAAATGTCATTTAAAAATAATTTCATAAAATTATAATATCATCAACATATAATAATAAAAAATTATTTATTTTAATTTAAATTTTATATCAAAAACTTATAAAATTTAAATTGTTAAATATAATTTATAATTTTAAAAATTACTGAATCAAATAAAATAAACTAACCCAACTAAAATAACCTAACCCAATTAAAATAAAAAAAATAGTTTTAAAATTTACTCTAATAAATAATGAACATAATTAAGATTAGATTTTTTTTTTATTACATGTAAATATTAATAATATATTATTTACTTCTAAATATGAAAGTTTATTAGAATTTTGGAACACATGCGTAACGTGAATAGGAATACTTTATGTCCCTCGCATCATATGTTTTGAGGTCTTATTTATTTTGAATGAAAAATGAGAGTGATGTGTAATATGATATGATTTGGGTAATATTCATATTGATGTTGTTTATTTGTTTATTTTTTTTTTAAATAATTTTATTAATAAATATTTTATGTTTTTTATATTATATGTTTGCTCTATCAATATATTATTAAAATTATTACTGTAGCTACATTTTAAATTTTTTATTTTGATTTTTGGGTTCATAATATACACTATGAAAGATTTCATCTCATTTTAAATTTTAAAATAGGACAATTTCAAATAATTTTTTAACTAGTTTTACAAAAGATTTAATCTTTTTTTTTAATTATAATATTTAGTCCAGCGTTTTCAAATAAGGTGATTAGATTGTCTTCTTTCAAATTGTAATCAGATTTGATTAGGATGTTATTATGAGTTAAATATTCTATGATTTAGTTTTATTCTATTTCCACCACCTCTAATTATATAAAATATGTATGTTTTATATATTATTATTTTGGTATAATTACATATGAGATTAATTTATTTAATATAATACACTTAATTTTACCCATATTGTTATGTTTACATGGTTATCTTGAATTTTTATCTTATATATTTTTTTATTTGTCATTGAACACTTTTACATACTCATCCACGTATTGTTATATTTCTTCTATGTAACACTTTCTCAACTATTATATTAGATCATCAATAAATGTCCATTTTTCTTTTGTTTTCTTTAGTAAGTTAACATCAAAATCATAATTCATATCGTTAATAAAAAAATACATATTTCATTTAATAAAATTCTAGATAAAATCAATATTTCAATTTTAAATCTATTGTTTTTTAAATTTTATTTATTTATTACCATTTAAAAATAACATATTGTTTCATCAAAATTCAAATTTATAAAGCATCAGAGAGATGATAAGCATCCTAAACAAAGTCTCTTTGATTTACTCGAGAGTTGATAAACAACAATCTTTTTTGAAAACTATTTATTTATAGATTACTTGAGTAAATAAATTAAAATTCAAAATTATTTTTGAATATTTTCTTTAAAAATTTAGTACTTTGGATCATGTATATGTTGGGACCAACATACCCCCTTTTTTACTTTTGGGGACCCTTGAGAAGTATTCAAGCCCATGTTTTGAAGCATCTGAACATTTAAGTCTTTAACAGAATTTGAAGATCATCCACTCTATTAATTAACATGTTTGTGTGATTTAGTCCTCTTATTTCAAAATAATCTTAATAACAAGGTTACATGCATAATTTTACAGCTTCCATTGAAGACTTAGGGTTTTGTGTTTAGAAACCCTAGGTGGGCCTTGATTCAAATTCAAATATTGGAGGGAGCCAAGTTGGCAGGAACCAATTAAAAAGAAGCTAAGCAAGGGGTCTACGAGGATTCAAGTTGTGTTTTCATAACACAACTTGAACTCTTATTTATTTTATTTCCCCTTTCTTTTCCTATGTTCCTTGGGTCTAATTTGATATGATTCTATGAGGTCCATATTTACATTGCCTAACATAGCTTAGGTCATTAATTCTAAATCCCTAATAATTATCCTAACCTAAGAATTAATACCTTATGCTAAGTTATTTTATTTATATCCTCATTTCTAATAGGTATTTCCCTTGCTCTTTATAGGATCCTATGATCGATGCTTTCTCACTAGATTTGATCTGATGGAACATCCCAATTAAAAGGCTTTGGCTTAAATAATGTGCACCATGACAGATCAATGCCAATCACTCACTAGATTTGATCCAATGACGTGATGCACAAGAGAAGAAGTCAAAAGGATCATCAGTCCTTGAGAGACAGACATGCCATGCTTTGATGATCAAATAGAGGCAAGAAAGGGGGCCCATCTAATAAAGGCATCCAAAAAATGACCGGACCCCCCTCTCACATAGATTAATGGCTAATGCTAACTTGATGGATTTGATCTAATGGCACGAGGCCCAATTAGACCTTTTGAAGTAATTCTAGACTCTCAAGAATGACATGTGTCACATTCTCATTTGAACCATGATTGGTCAAAAAATTAATGACAATCACTTACTCATTAGATTTAATCTAATAATGTGAAAGGCTCGATGACTTTTCAAATCTCTATGAGCTTGACACATGGAAAATGGTCAACCAAGGTAATAACTGACAAAAGGATACACAACATAAGAAGGATCTATGAGATTGCCAAGTGTCATGATTGTAGACTAAGAGGTCAATAGACCAATAAAAGGTGAGGACTTGGATTGAGATCAATGGATCACTCTTACTCACTAGATTTGATCCAACAACATGAAATAAAAGGAAGATTTTAAAATCCAATGACTAGGATCTGAATGATAATTATGAAAATTATTGTAAAAGGCACAAGATGATGCCACATGGACTCCACATAAGCATAAAAGGTCAAAATCAAAGATCTTCTAAACTCAAAAATGTAAGGATATAAATCAAAAGGGTCTCCATCAAATATAAAACATGTATGAATTTAAATTTTGAATATCTTGTACCATTAAAGCTTTAAACCCTAAACACTCTATAAAAAAGCCCTAAATTAGTTTAATCGAATACGATTAAATGAAGATAGCATAATTATGATCTTGAGAATAAATGCTATGAAAAAAATCTTGTAAATATAGTGTGGGAAACTCAGTAACATCAAAAATGGTAACTAATAAGAAACAATTAAAGATGAAGTCCAAAATTTAGTTGACCTCTAATAGTTAAGTAAAGATTTTCAAGGATACAACATTGGACCTGGTAGCCCTGAACATCTATGGAGTGAGGAATTAGTATGAATTGTTCTTCCTAATACATGAATTGTATACTATATCCTAGGAGGAAAAGAGGAATACCAAAATGAATATAAGGTATAATGAACTAGTTATAATTCAAATTGTTGGTCTCCACCATGCTACAATAAAACCATAGGTAATGCACTGCATTCATGTCCTTATACCCATATTTATTGATTATAGGATATATGGGGAATGGATCATTCAAAAGTGTAGTTCCAAAAGGGTGGCATGCATCTATTTTATGGCATTTGAAACCTATTACAATCTCCCTTTACCCCATCTCAACTTCCCTAACATTAGGAACTCAGTTAACACCCAAGACCTTGATTCAGTCTTCACACCCTGGTTAATATAAGGACCCCATATCCTCAGAACCCTAGATGGCATGATTCTTGTTGTTTAGTTTATGGAAGCCAATTGAGTAGCCATGACCCTACTAAATCAAGCCTTTGGTGCCCCTTCCACAACATATGTAAATAAGGTCTGGGTGTCCTATGTCCACTTCATGATAGAAGAGAAATTGACCCCTCTAGTAGGAGACCTAATTAGCTTTGTCTTGGCTAAGTAATTCATATCAATCGAAAGATGAATGTCTATGTAATTTTAGAATATATCCTATCCATTGGATTCCCTTTTGGCCTCTATATCCTTCCCTAGCATTAGAAATTGGTCCCCTAATGGTAGAACCATAATATCTCACCACTATTCTAAACTATCCGTATTCAATTACAAGAACCACATGTAATTCATCTATGATTGTGTCTTCCCTACCATATATGAGGCCGTCATATGAATTCCTATACAAATTTCATCCCCTTACCAAAAGACATGTAGAAACCATGGGGGATATATGGTATTATCTAGACTGCACTATCACTAGGATGGAGGGGATCCTAACCCAACCTTATAGGCTACCATATCATGTCCCAAACAATATTTCCAAAAAAAAAATTGCCTCTCAAATCATCTAAGGTGTAGACAGAGTATACAAAGAGAAAATGAAATGCCAAATCCACCCCCTCCTATTGGATATTGGGAAGATTGTAATTAAAGATTGGAATCAATTGGAAATCATGGTAACTCATAAGAATTATTTTGATTTCCAATAAGATGACCTTAAAATGTGAGACCCTAGGGGCAGGGTGGTTAGCCAGATTAAAGAGAGAAATGTCCCTAAGATGGAATATGAAAATAAGGTAAGTGTCAGTTATGACATCTATATTAGAAAAAATAATTTTGAAGAAGTGCTCTCTAGAATCAAAAGCTACAACATCAAGTTAGAAAATAGATTGATCAAAGATAACAAGCGTATAGCAGAGATATCATAGTTTCATCCCTTGTAATATCATTTATTTCCAAGGCCATCTTGGACCACTCATGAGGAGCCATCTAATCAAGAGCAACCATCTGAACCTCAACCCCACTAGTAGAAACCTCTAGATAGACAAAGTCATGCTGAGCAACCTCAAGATGGAAAGGATAAAGGAAATGATAAAGTTGAAGAACCAAGATTGGAACATAGACCCAGGGAAAGTCCCTCACCTATAGAGCTCCCACAAAGGCCACCTTCTCCCATGGAATTTGTTGACATGATAGCTCTTGAGCCAGAAGAGACATTGAAGGGTCCTCTCATTGATATAGTAGCAACATATGCCTTAGATAGATAACGGGATCCCTTTGAAGAAGTAGGAAAGGAGCTGGTTCCTTTGGAAAAGGGGAGGAGGAAATTAGAGCTGGCCTTGGTTCTTATTAATCCAAAGAAGAAGCCTAGGTTGATATTTACCCTACTAGTGAAGTCAACCTCTTTAGTGATGAGAATAAAATCCATGGACCACTCATCCCTGACTCATTCATCCATGGTATGTTATAGAGGATCCCATACCTCTCTCCTTCATGGGCCTTGACACAAGCTAGCTTGACTAAGCATGAAGAATTCAAACCCTATATCATGAACATAGTAAAAAATCAAAAGGATAGATTAATATAAGTTCATCATATTCAAGGAGGATAGAACATTAACACCCCAAGAGCCTATAGTAGTGCAATTATGGAGGTGCTTGAACCTCCAAAGTTCAAGAAACTAGAGGTTAAAGGCCAATTTAATCTAGACATGATAGGATTGGAAAGGAACACCAGAAGTATAGTTGTGGTTGGTCAAGAGGACATTACCTTTCAAAAGGTGGAACCATTCACAAGGTTAACCCCTATCGAAGGGTAACAACTTTGAGAGGATACCATCTATGAAGAATATGTGGAAAGTTTAATTGAGGCTCAATCTTAATAGCCTACAGCTAGTGTCTAGGGATTGGTGTAAAGAATTAAGAACCTAAAGAAGGAAAAAGAGAATTTACAAACTCAAGCAATTCTCTTAGTGCCATATTCTATGATTAAAATGCTTGAGTAATCATTCCATGGCATGTTTAGAGTAGTAAAGTCTATGAAATTAAGGCAATATGTGTTAGAAAACTAGGACACATTAGCAAAGGAGCTAGTTACTCAATGTAAAAATTTTAAAGATAAGATTTCCCAACTTCTTAACATCGATGTTAGGAAACAAACACCAGATTTTAAAACCATCAACATGGGGAACCTAATCACCATTTTGGGAATTGTTGTAGACAAGGTCTAAGATTTGAGAACTTGGTATACAAAAATGGAAGTGCTTATTCAAGAGGATAAAGATCTCATGGGTAGAATTGAGAGACTCTTAACAACTATGCTCGAAGATCCTACATATCCCACTAACCTAAGGAATATTAGTGATGAGGAATTCCAACATAAAACCACTCTGGTGACATAAGAAATTAAGGGTAAAAGCTAAGGAAAATAAGGGAAAGATAATGGTAGAATATTATACATGATATTTAATATAGGGGAGAGGATGAATAAGTCTCTACAGATTAAGGAAGCATTGACTAGGAATGATAAAGATTGTAATGAGATGGTTGATCAAGAAGAGGAGCATATCAGAAGGCCTACCATAGACTAAGGCCTAGTGGATGAACAACATGAGTGAGCTATGATCATCCTTCAATGGTAAAGGGCCCCACCTCTAATGTCCTAATTATGGTTTACCTAAGATGTGGCATATTCTTTTGTAAAGGCACATGCTAGTTTGTTAGTGTGATTGCATCTAGGTCATCATGATTGTAAAAGACATGTGTATCATAGTTTGTTACAAAGATAACTATTTTTACCTTTGTACAGCTATGTTTTTAGATTGACTAGTATAATTCCTAGCTCTTATATAAAGGAGGGTATTACCATTTGTAATGGGAGGGATTTTGAGATATTTTGTACCACTTTTCATAAATCAATACAAAAAGATCAAGTAATATGATAAGAATTATCTAGGTTGATGTGCTTCAATTTCTAATTTTCTCAATTGCTTATCTGAGTTTAAATATGAATATTTTTTGGAAATACTAAGTTAGATCATTAATTATATGGTTGTTATCTTTTGTAATGCTACATTAGTTTAATGAAATTGAGTTTACTTCATTTTATTTACATTGTAACAAAGATGTGCATTAGCTATCTAGATGTGGTGTAAAAATTTAAAAGTAAATCCAAATTTTTACCTACATTGTCATTCTATCTTCAAAATTAAGCCTAGTTTGTAGTGAAACATGAGTTAGGCTACTTTACACTATATGTTGGTTGAGATCATGCTTGTTAATTCTTAAAAATGTATCGGTATGTTCACAATCAAGGATTAACAATCATCATTTCTTTCTTACTCTACCCTTTCCTTTTACTCTTTATTTAAATGATTCACTTTAGTTTAAAACATTATTTATAACTATTTAGTTTAATCAATAGTTTAGATCTAGACTAATTTGTCAAAATTAGCATCAAGATTCATAAAAGAAGGCATTAAGATGGATCCCAATAATGAAGCTTTATAAATATTATGGAATAGTCTATGTTGCTTTGTTACTATTTCACCATAGGCATCTTAATTGCCAAATACCTAAAACTCATGCCCTTAATACTTTGGATCCTAAAATGAAAAGTGTTATTTAAACACTAAGAGCACCTATGGTACATTTAGAAGCATCAATAGGGAGAATCTCTATTGGCATTAAAAGGAGTGTTGTTTATGCTAATTTATCTAGAATTAGTGGTATCTTTTCACCTTTGGGTAGATCTCTGATCCCAAGTCTAAAGATTGGTAATATTGGAGGTTTTTGACATATCTTTGTGCTTTTAAAAGGAAAATGTCATAGTTTTTTGATAAATAATTGCTAGTTCTAGTAAATATAAATTTGAATGTGTGGATCTATAGTGTTTGAAATTATAACAACTTCTTCTGATCAAATACTAATTGATCCCTTGGAAATTATGTCCATCTTGAACTAAAACTTACAAAGAATAGTTATCTTTGCACAATAAGATACATCCTCAAGATACCTTTGTGGAAATTAGATGTCTTTTATCATTTCTTTCATATATCTTTATAGAATTAACCTAAGATGCATGTTTGGTCCTTATTTATTTCAAAGATAACTTGACACACTATTTTTCAAATAGGATTTTACATCTTCAAGATGGAATTGTCTAGAACTCAAACCATATCATGATCATAAATAAGAGAGCCTTTACTAGAGCTACAAAATCATTAGAGAAATAGGTGTGACAAAGGTAGATGAAAACTTTCCAAGTCTATACCCACTTATCTTATTCAACGGACCTTTGTATTCAGAACACATCTAGGTATGGTTTGGCTAGGAAGTTCACCCATTAATGTATAAGGGGTAGTCTATGATTTACCACATAATATTGAAAAATATTTGTCCATATTTAGTCATACTGGTGTTGTAACTATGAAATAACATCTTAAGTATTTTAAATATGATTTGAGGTTATTAAATGTCATAAATGAGCATATATCATGTACATTATTTCCCTTTATTTTTAGTGATGCAACATATGAATGGTTCCTCAATTTAACTGATGACTACATTACCACTTGGAATGATTTCAAAACCATTTCCATTGATCAATTCAAGAATATTATCAACCCTTGTGTCATTTATCACCAATTTAGGACCATTAAAAGAGATTTCAGTGAACCTATAAGGCCTTTCAATGCTAGACTCTATAAAATGTATAGTAAGACTATGGAACCTTACAAACCTAATGATGTTCTAGCCCTACAGATATACAAGAACACAATAGATCCAATGACTTCTATATTTGTTAAGAGATCCATCACAGTTATAGATTCATTATCCCCAACCTATTTTGAGGCATTTATTATCAGTGAAAAATTGCAACCATAAGGCCACATGGCATACTCCATTTATAATGTTAACCCACAAATGCTTGCTATGAAATTTTTTATAAATAAAAACTAAAATACACTAGCTCTTAATCAAATCCCAAACTTAAACATTCTACCTACTAGTTATGCTACTCTTAATCAAAATATGTGATTCTTGAGTCACCAAGCTACTAATGGATCTTCTAGTAATGATAAAAGAGTCTTAAGACCAACACCTAGTTCAAAAAATAATTAGGTCCATAATTTTGAAACCTCTAAGATCAAGAATGAAGATCCACATAGTAGAAGCCTTTGATTTCCACTTTCAAGAGGAACATAAACTAGATGATATCCCTGAGGAAATCCATGAATTCCAATATTTCTTGAAAAAGACTTACCCATTGAGAAAAAAAGAGTAAAATCAACCTTTGACCAATTTAACCCCTCATAATAAAGATGTGATCCCTCCTAACACTACAAGGAATGACCTTATGCCACCCAAATAAAGTTCCTCCAAGCCTAGTATTGATTCATTGAGCAAGACTGGCTATAATATTATTGAAGACATGAAGAAAATAAAGGCCAAAATCACATTTTATGAGTTAGCATAGATCATAGAGCAAAAATATTTACTATTGGAGCCCTTGAAATTTAACAAAACTCCTAAGACTAGTCATGTTAATGTAATGGTATGTAAAGCCAAAGCTAAATCCCCCCACCTTTCTTACTCATAGTTAGGATTTTGGCAATAACTTGCATAATTTCTTGTTAGACTTAGGTGCCTCTATAAATATCATGCCCACTAGTATATGTAAACAACTTGGCTTAACCCTGATTAAGTTTGATAGGATTGTCACCCATTTATACAAGCTGAGGGTAAAGGCAATTGAAGAGCTTCTAAATGTTCACATAAAAATAGCTTCTGAACCCATAATTAAATAATTTATTGACATTTAGGTGGTCGATATGCCAGATGCCTATGGGATATTATTGATTAGAGAATGGACCAAGGCCTTAAATGGGTATATGTCTATTGACTGCTCCCACTTATGGCTACCTTGGAAATGAGTCTCAAATAAAGTTAGAATTGAGAGGTAACCAAGAATTAAAAATATAATAATGGAGTATAATGATGTAAATAAAAGGGTCAACATAATTGACTAAGACCTCAAGGTTTTCACCCTATAAGGTTATAGGATATATGATCTGAAGGATATGGAAACTCCTCTTGGGGTATGGAAATTACATTTTGATCATGCTAGATGCAAGGGTAGATTAGGTGTTGACATTATCTTAACTAATCCTATCAAAAAAATGTACCATGACTCTTATAGAATCTAATTCCACTGCACCAATAATCAGTGTCTAATAATATTAATCATTTCCAAGTCTTTAATGATGAACAATAGATATTGGATTTCTTGACTAATTTTTGGGCATTTAGATCACATGTCATTTATGAAGTTGATGAAAATACAATTGTATGAAATAGTTTTATGGAAAGGTCATTCATCTAAATGACAACAAAATCCCTTAAGGGATGATCTATCTAGAAAGACTATTTGATCATGAAAAACTACCTAAGGTGTCTAAAATCCCCAAGGTGAGTGGAAAGGATTACACTACTATAGATCTTGGCCTCTAAGAGCAACCCCAAATAGTGAATGTTGGAAAGGATTATATAAATTTTGAACCAAAGAACTCCTTACCAAGTACAAGGATGTTATAGCATGGTCCTATGATAATCTAAATATCTTTAATCTGAGGGTCAGTACCGATAATATACCCCTCAAATAAAGTTGTAAACCTTTCAGATAAAAACAAAGACTAGTAAACCCCATGTTGGAACCTATGATCTTCAAAGAGGTCAAAAGATTATTGGATGCTAGGATAGTTTTTCCTATTAGACATTGAACTTTGGTGGCCAATTTAGTGCCATTTAGGAAGAATAATGGTGAGATTAGGCTCTTTATTGACTTAAAATTTTTGAACGAAGCATCAAAAAGGAAAAATATCCTCTCCCTTCTCTAGATCAGGTGATTCAAACTATTCTAGGTTTAGCTATGATGTCCTTCTTAGATGGATTTTTAGAGTATAACCAAGTACTAGTTGATAAAGAAGATAAGATGAAGATATCCTTCAAAACAAAGTGGGAAACATTTTCTTACAAAAGGATTCCCTTTGGACTAATCAATGTAGGAGATATCTTTCAAATAGCCATGGACCATGGCTTCCAAGGTCTAATTGGTAAATGCATCATCATTTATATAGATAATCTAATAATTTCTCTAAAAATAGGGACCTACAACATGTTTTCAAAAGATGTAAAAGGTATGGCATTTCCTTGAACCCTAAGAAAAGCATATTTTGTGTAAGTAAAGGTAAACTATTAAGACATGTTATAACCAAATATGTCATCTCCATAAACCCTAAAAGAGTGGAGGCCATGTCTAGAACTGAAATCCCAAAAACTAGGAAGGAACTAAAGTCATTCTTTGGTAAAACAAATTTTGTAAAGGAGTTTATTTTTGATTTTACAAAAATTGTCAATCCATTAAATGACATGCCGAAGAAGGATGCCAAGGTAACATGGGATGAAGAATCCAAGAAGGAATTTATTGAGATCAAATAAGCCATTTGCCAAGCTCTAATGCTTATAAGTCCAAACTTCTCAAAATATTTCTTCCTTTACTCTTTTGCATCTAACCACGCTATGGCCGGTGTATTAACTCAAAAAGTTTAAGGTTGTGAGCACCCAATAGTATTCATGAGTACTAAATTTAAGAATGTTGAGCTAAACTATTCCATGATTTATAAGCAATCATATGCAATAGTAAAGGTAGTAAAGAAGTTTAGGCACTATATCCTTAGAAATAAGGTGCATGCTATTCTACCTGACCCTACCAAGAAGCTTATGATGAGCCAAAATGAGCTAGGAGAATGAAGAGGTAAGTGAATGTTAGTTTTACAAGAATTTGACTTGGAAATGTTGGTATAAAAACTGGTAAGATGCCAAGTTTTGATTCATATGATTACCAATATTATCCCTAAGATAAGTATCATGAAAGTAAGCCAGCATAGTTTTCAAAAGAATGAATTGTATGATTTAATCATATACTTTAAAATCAATGGTGTTTTTCATGCATGCCTATCCAAAGAGAAAAAGAGACCCTTGATAATCAAGTCAACCCACTACCTAATCAAGGATAGAATCTTATATAGAACGAGCATTGAAGGAATCTACGTATGATGTGTCTCACAAGAAGAAGTCACCCAAATTATGGCCACCTTTCATGGAAACTTGGGTAGTGGACATCCCTTTGAAAGAATGACATATAAAAAAATCCTAAGGGATGGTTACTATTAGCCTACTATCTTCAAGGATGCTAAAAATCATGTTAGAGAATGCCACTTGTGTCAAATATTCAACACTGAAGAGCCAAAGACAACTATGCATGTACAACTAGTCATGATTAACAAACCATTTACATAATGGCATATGGACTTTGTTGGAGTAATCAACCCCAACTCATTTGAAGGTTAGAAATATTTCTTGACTACCATAGATTATTACACTAGATGCACTAAGATAGTGGTCACCAAGCAATGTAAAATTGAAGAAGTGATTAGTTTCTTGAAGGATAATGTATGTACTATATTTGGGACCCCAGTCTCCCTAGTGTGTGATAATGGGTTTGCATTCATCTCAATTGAGATGAGTGAATGGGATTATGAAAATGGTATTACACTTATGTTTTCCTCCAATCACTATCCCCAAGGGAATGGTGTTTCTAAATCTATAAATAAAAATATAATGATGGAAATCAAGAAGTCTATAGAAGACAAACCTAGAGCTTGGCATAAACTAATCAAATTTGCACTTTTAGTTAATAGAATAAGGATCCAACAATCCTTGAAGGCTTCACCTTTTATGATGGTGTATGGGTAGGATCCCATCTTTACCATCACTCTCAAATTTCCTACATACAAATTTATGCGAGAATACATGGAATAAAGACAAGAACATTCAACTTTTAGGTTATTAGCCATCATTAAAATGGAAGATGAGAAAGAAATGGCTTGTTTTGATTTCAATAAACATGAGGCCATACTAAAAAAATGGTTTGACAAAAGGTTTAATGTCAAAGTGTTCAAGTAGGGAGATTTAGTCCTCCTTTGGGACAAATCATCTAATCCCAAAGGTAAGCATGGTAAATTCACACCCTTATGAATTGGCCCATACTATATTGTAGAAACACTTGGGAATAAAGCCTTCAAACTCAAAGATTTATAAGGGGTAGAGTTCATATTAACTACTAATGGACAATACATCAAGCACTACTTCTCTACCAACCCTCTTGGGGTCTTCATGGAGTAAGATGTAAGGTGATTACATTAGAGTAGGTAGGTTAATTAGTTTACTTTGAGCATCTTTCCTTTCCTATCCTTGGTTTGTATATATGTTTGTTCATATTTGTCTGGTTTCCTTATTTTTCTTTCTTCCTTTTGTTTTGTATTGCTTCTTTTTTATTTTATTTTATTTTAGGATGTCTTTGGAGAGATATTTGGGTCTATAAGTTATGAAACATGATCAAGATGTGACCCAATGCTAAAATAAGGTATGAATCCCATACAAAGGAAACCATGGTCCTATAAACTAGAATTATGATATAGCCTAGACAAACTAAGTATAGAGAAGAGGAGAGAAAATCATTGCATGAGACCTAAGTCATGACCTTCAATCCACACTAGTTTCAAGAAGATTTGAACTCAAGGATGGGAGACTTAAATTATCAAGAGTATGTCATTATCTAGCACTTAATCAACATCATTACCTAAAACAAGAGTTACAGCCTTGAGTGATCCTTCCAAAATCAAATATTTGACTAGACCCTAAAACCTAGTTATCTTGGTTCCCAACCTTACTAGAAGCATACATATCTAAAAATATAAAAAAAAGGAATAAGATTACAAACACAAAAATGAAGCTTTCATACAAAGGTGATTTAAGCAACCTCCATCAATGTTATGTATACTTGGTTGGTAATGGATCAAGGCCATGAGTGAAGCCAAAGGTATCTCTATCAAGGCTATGGGTGCTTGGATGGTAGTAGAGAAATACCGAAGGCATCCCTAAGCAAAACCATTATTATTAGTGAATGTTCAGTATACCCTAGGTTAGTATAACTGATTAAAGGTAGAGAGCTAAGGACTTCTTAAATCCTGTGGTAAAAATTAAGTGGAATCAAATCTTACACACAACTTAGGTATGTCCTAATAGTTGACATCAAATATGAAAGTGCAAGGTTTTTTTTAACCTCAACTGGATCTAGATGGTAGTTTCTTTGATCAAGTGGAATGATGCTCTCAATGTTTGTCTTAACTCAGAGTCTAGAATTTCTAACATATTTTTATGTTTCACCCATAAGTCAGCATTTTTTGGGACCAACATACCCTATTTTTTACTTTTTGTGACCCTTGAGAAGTCTTTGTGCCCAAGTTTTGAATCATATGAACATTGAAGTCTATAAAAACATTTAAGATCATCCACTCTATTAAGTAACATGCTTGTGTGATTTAATGCTCTTATTTCAGACTAATCCTACTAACAAGATTATGTGAGTCCTTTTACAGTTTCCATGGAAGACTTAGGGTTCCATCTTCATAAACCATGGGTGGCCCTAGATTTAAATTCAAATATTTGAGGGAACCAATTAAAAATAAGCTAAACAAGGGGTCTATGAGGGTTCAAGTCATGTTTTCATAACACAACTTGAACTCTTATTTATTTTATTTCCCCTTATTTTCCTATGTTCCTTGGGTCTAATTTGATATGATTTTGCAATGTTCCTTTTTACATTACCTAACTTAGCCTAGGTAATTAATGCTAAGGCCCCAATAATTATCCTAACCTTAGCATTAATACCTTATGCTAAGTGATTTTATTTATGTCTTTGTGTCTAATAGTTATCTCCCTCACTCTTTACAAGATCCTATAATTGATGCTTGCTCATTGGATTTGATTAGATAGAGCATCCTAACCAAAATGATTTAGCTTAAATAAAGTGAACAATGATAGATCAATGGTGATCACTCACTAGATGGATTCGATCCAACAGTGCAATGATGGGAAGAAAATTCAAAAAGATCATGAGTCCTTGAGAGATAGATGCACAGCACTTTGATGATAAAATAGAGGCAAGAAAGGGGGCCCACATAATAAAAACATCTAGTTAATAACTAGACCACCCCCCCAATGTAGATCGATGGTGTTAAGAATGGAATATACTGAGAGGGGGGTGAATTAGTATATTATATATCTTATAAAACTTTCCCTTTATCAAATTACACTTAATCAAACATTCAAGATATGAAACAAAACTCAAACAATAAACATCACACAAGATAGAGACAGACACCAAATATAACATGAAAACCCAATGTGGGAAAACCACAGAGAATAATCTCAAGTATATTAGTGAGAACAAACCCACAGGAGTACCATACCTCTTTTCTAAGTACCAACTGCAGCTATAATTTGTGAGCAGCAACCCACAAGAGCTTCAAACCCCTTTGTGGAGCACCAACCCACAGGAGCACCAAGCCCTTTGCCGAGCACCAACCCAGCAACAATTCGTGAGCACCAACCCCTTTATGTATACCACACACCTATCTCTCAATGTTGCTATCTCAACAAATGATAGATCAATATAACATCTCTTTCTTCTCTCTCACTTTTGCTCTTTTAAGCTAGATATAACAAATAAAAATCATATTCACCTCTCACAATTGCTCTTCTAAGCTAGATATTACAATATCAAATCAACCTCTATCTCTCATATTACAAATGGCTTCTCAAGCCTTTATTTATAGCTTTCCAAATTACCTTTGGCCTTCCCCCTTTGTGACCTTTCAATCCTCATGGAAAATGGCATTAATCTTGGATGACCCTTCATATTCAAGCCTCTGAAAATTCATGTGGTGACCATGACCAAAAATGCCCTTCCCAATTTTGTCCTTATATTTGGTGACTCTTCGTACTCCTCAGAGTGTCCCTTCATGAGAAATTGTGCCCTTACTCTTTTGTCTTCACTTGGTGACTCTTGTTATTCCCCAAGATGACTCTTCATGGGAAATTGTGTCCCATCCTTCTTTTGTCTTTACCCCATGGCTCTTCGACTTCTCCATGGGACCTTCTTTTGTCTCATATGCAACCAAAAATATATTCATTAATATTAAATAAATATTAACTCACATTAGCCAAGATAAACAACATTAAATGCAATGGGGCCTTTATCACCAATAATACTAGACCTTTGACATCAATGACAATATTTCCAACAATCTCCCCCTTTGTCATTGATGGCAACCTCAATCCTGAAACTGCCACATCCTATCACCTGTACATACTATCATCTAAAAACATATACTAACTCCCCCTTATTGTAGCAACTTGTACCTATTCCCTATACCTATTTTTTGCACCTGTACTTGTACATGTAATTCTCCCCCTTTGACATCAATGGCAAAGGGCCTATCTGGAGCTAACAATTAGCTCCCCCTCACATGATGCTGAACATCAATGGAAGGAAGTAATGGAAATTACTCCCATCTCCTCTCATCGATCTTTGAATGTATCCTTTGATCGTGCCTTTGTGAAGATATCTGACAAAACATATACATTGTTCCTTATCCTTTGAACATCCGCAATCAACTCATTTGAATCTTTTATTCTAATCTCAAAACCTTCTACATGAAACTTTAAGGTGTATCCTTGATCACATATTTGACTTACACACAATAGATTATACTTACAAAACAATTTTAGCTTTGGTTCTACTAATATCCAAATTTAAAATACCTTTTTTGGCTATCCTAGCAATGGTTTTATCTTTAAATTTTACTATGCCACCATTGATATTATTTACTCTTATCTCCTAGCATATGCCTCAAACATCCACTATCAACAAACCATGGCTAATCTTTATTTCTTACATGCAAAGTTATTTGCACCAACATAGAATATTCAGGTTGTTTCTTCTGCCATGAACATGACTGAACCTTCTTCCTGATGAATGGAACTTTGAAAATCTAATCCTTCTTTTTGATGAATGGAGCTTTGAAATTCTTATCCTTCTTCATTGAATCTGCATGAGTAACCTTCTCCTTCTTTCTGAAACTTGTTATCTCGTTGTTTAACATTCTAACTTATTATGACCATAATCATTTGAAACACTGTATATGCAAGAATCATTCTTATATCCTCAACCTTAACATTGGTGCAAAATTTTCTTCAAAAAGATATTTACTCAAAAAGATATACAAATTTATCTGTCAACTCACCTTCTTATCATACAACATATACAAGACCCAATAGCATCCACCATGCTTCAATTTTTCTTAAAAGCATCTCCTTAAAGCCAAGAAGAGACACCCCACACAATAGGGTTCTAGAAATAAATCTCAGGAGATTCCCACATCTCCTCTATTTCTTCCTTGATATTCTTGTGTTTTTATTCTAGAATCCATTTAAGCATGTCTAACCTTTTTGACTTACTAACCTTATCATTTACGATGTTTTTCTTTTTCTCAACTTTTGTAACTATCTTATCTTGATAAAGTTCATGCTCAAATGTAACAAGAGATTCTGCATAATCCTTCTTATCTAATTCTTTATTTACTATATAAATTAATTCATTTTCATTCTTAAACTCAACCTAATCAACCTTTACTATTTTAGGTCTCCAAACCTGAATTTGTCTTTTCTAATATTTTCTAGGGGCTGTATATCCTTTAACATACCTTGAATATCTCTTTACTTTATTTTGACATACTTTAGCAATATGGCCAACCTCATGACAACAAAAGCAAACTATATGTCTCATACCTTTTTCTTGAATGTGACTGAGATCTCCCTTTGATTGATTACTTCTCCTCATATAGTCTGTTGCCCTATGACCAACATGATGACAAACAAAACAATGGCCATGAAAAGAATTTGAAAACTTAAAAGCATTGGGCTGCCTAATCAGCTTCTTTGATTTGCCTTCAAAACCTGCATTCTTCTTTCTTTGGACCAATATTTCATGATCTTTCTCAACCTTGATTAAAAGCTTCTCATGATGATCCTTTAAAGAATCTAACTCATCCTTCAACTAATTACACATTTCTTCTTTTGATGTTAAAATTGAATATGCAACCTGTAACTAATTATTAAGATCTTGAATAAATATCTTATTTCCTTTTACTTCTATAGCCAACTTAGAATCCGAGATGCACACCTTTTCCTTAAGAGCCTCAACCACAAATTTCAACTCTCGATTCTCCTTCTTTAGCTGCTTGGCCATATTATGTTTTTCTTTGATCTACCTTCAAGCTGCTAAACCCTTTCTGAAGGAACATGCTCTAATACCAATTGTTAAGCATGAAATATACTAAGAGGGGGGTGAATTAGTAGATTATATATCTTATAAAATTTTCCCTATATCAAATTCCACTTAATCAAACATTCAAGATATGCAATAAAACTCAAACAATAAACATCACACAAGATAGAGAGAAACACCAGATATAATGTGGAAACCCAATGTGGGGAAAACCATGGAGAACAATCTCAAGTATATTAGTGAGAACAAACCCAAAGGAGCACCATACCTCTTTTTCAAGTACCAACCTCAACTACAATTCATGACCACTAACCCATAGGAGCATCAAACCCCTTTATTGAGCACCAACCCAGCTACTATTCATGAGCACCAACCCACAGGAGCACCAACCCCTTTACCGAACACCAACCCAGGAGAAATTGATGAGTACCAACCCACAGGAGCACTAACCCCTTTGTGTATACCACACACCTATCTCTTAATTTTGTTATCTCAACAAATGATAGATCAATACAACATCTCTTTCCTCTCTCTCTCACTTTTTCTCTTCTAAGCTAGATATAACAAATACAAATCATATTCATCTCTTACAATAGCTCTTCTAAGCTAGATATTACAATATCAAATCAACCTCTATCTCTCATATTACAAATGGCTTCTCAAGCCTTTATTTATAGCTTTCCAAATGACCTTTGGCCTTCCCCCTTTGTGACCCTTCAATCCTCATGGAAAATGGCACCAATCTTGGATGACCCTTCATATTAAAGCCTTTGAAAAGTCATGTGGTGACCTTTCATGACCAAAAACGTCCTTCCCACTTTTGTCCTTATCTTTGGTGACTCTTCGTATTCTTCAAAGTGTCCCTCCATGATAAATTGCACCCTTACTCTTTTGTCTTCACTTGGTGACTCTTGGTATTCCCCAAGATGACTCTTCATGGGAAAATGTGTCCCATCCTTATTTTATCTTTACCCGTGGCTCTTCAACTTCTCCATGGGCCCTTTTTTGTCTCATATATAGCCAAAAATATATTCTTTAATATTAAATAAATATTAACTCACATTGGCCAAGATAAACAACATTAAATGCAATGGGGCCTTTATCACCAATAATACTAGACTTTTGACATCAATGACAATATTTCCAACAAATGGCTATCACCAACTTATTAGATTTGATCTAATGACATGAGTCCCAGTCAGATTTCTCTCCCAATGTCCCAAGAATGACATGTGTCACATTCTCATTTGAACCATGATTGGTCAAGAAATCAATGACAATTGATTGCTCACTAGAGTTAATCCAACAATGTAAAAGACCTGATGACATTTCAAACCTTCATGAGCTCAAGACATGGCTAGTGCTTGACCAAGGTAATAACTAACAAAAGGATACATACCATATGAATGATCTATGAGAATGCCGAGTGTCATGACCATAAACCAGGAGGTCAATAGACCAATAAAAGGTGAGGACTTGGATTGAGATCGATAGATTATGTTTTCTCACTAGATTTAATCCAATAACACAAAATAAAAGGAAGATTTTAAAAACCGATGGCTAGGATCCAAATGATAATTATGAAAATTATCATGAAAAGCCCAAGATGATGCACAATGGACTCCACGTAAGCATAAAAGGTCAAAATCAAAGATCTTCTAAACTAAAAAATGCAAGGGTATAAATCAAAAATATCTCCATCAAATATTAAAAATGTATGAATTTAAAGTCTAAATATATCCTACCATTAAATATCTAAACCCTAAACACTCTATAAAAGTCCCTAAATTGATTCAATCAATTATAGTTCAATCAAGATAGCATAATGTTCCTTCTAAGAACAAACACTATAACAAGAACCCTTGGAAATCTAGTGTGGTTAATTTAATAACATCAAAAATGGTGACTAGCAACCAAAAATTAAAGATGGAAGTTGAAATTTATCTAACCTTTGATAATGAAAGAAGGATTTTTAATAATACAAAGCTAGACTTGACAACCCTAGACATCCATGGAGTGAGGAATTGGTCTGAATTGTTCTTCTTGATAGACAAACTATAGCCTATCTCCCAAGAAGAAAAAAGGAATGCCATAATGAATTGAAGGTATAATGACCTGGTCACAATTCATTTGGCCAGTTTTCACCATACTATGACAAAGCTAGAGGTAATACACTACATTCATGTCCTTATACCCATCTTTATTGATTGTAAGATAGATGGAGAATGGATCATTCAATAAGGTATTTCCAAAAAGGTGGCATACATCTCTCCTATGACATTTGCAACCTATTACAAGCTCCCCTTACCCAATCTCAACCTCCTTGACATGAGAAACTAGGCTAACACCCAAGACCTTGATTCAATCCTCACACCTTGGTTAATCCAAGGAACCCATGTCTTTAGAACCCTAAATGTCATGATTCCCATTATCCAATGTAGGGAAGGCATTAGAGTAGCCATGACTCCATTAAATCAAGGCTTTGGTGCACCTTCCACCACATATGTAAACATTGTTTGGGTGTCCTATGTCCACTTCATGATAGAATATAATTTAACCCCTCTAATGGGAGACCTAATTAGGTTCTTCTTGGCTAATTGATTCATATCAATCAAAATATGGACCTCTAATAAAATATATATGATGTCCTATCTATTGGATTCCATTTTAGCCTCTGTATCCTTGCCTAGCATTAAAAACTAGTACCCAAATGATAGAACCACAATTTATCACCAATATTCCAAACTTTACTTATTCAAGTAAAATAATCACATGCAATTCATCTATGTGTGTCTTCCTAGCCATATATGAATCCATCATAGGAATTCCTATGCCAAAATTTCACCTACTTATCAAGAGACAAGTATAAACTATGGGGGGTTTATGGTATTATCCAGACTACACTGTGATTAGGATAGAGGGCATCCAAACCTAACCTTACAGAGTACCAGTCCATGTCCCCAACAAGCTTGTTGAACAATAAATTTCTTCCCAAATCATCCAACATGTGGATAAGTTATTTAAAGAGAAGAGGAAAGGCCAAATCCACCCCCTCCCAGTGGATATTGGGAATATTGTAATCAAAGATTGGAAACATATCAAAATCATGGTAACAAAGGATTTTTTTAATTATTTCCAATTAGATTACCTTAAAATGTGGGACTCTAAGGGTAGGGTGGTTAACCAAATTAAGGAGAGAAAGGTCCCTAAATTTGAATATGAACACAAACTAGGTGTTGGTGATGACATTTAAATTAGAGAAAAGACTTTTAAAAAGGTGCTCTCTAGAATCAAAAGGTACAACATCAAGTTGGAACATAGATTGATCAAAGACAACAAGCCTATAGGGGAGATATGGTAGTTGCATCCCTTTCAATACGATTTGTTACTAGGACCATATACGACCACTCATGAGGAGCCATCTAATCACGGGTAACCATCTGAACCTCAACCCCACTAGAAAAAACTTGAAACTAAACAACCTTAGGCTGAGCATCCTCAAGAAGAAAAGGATTAAGGCAAGGAGCAATTTGAAGAACCAAGATTGGAACATAGACCTAGGGAAGGTCCCTTAACTATAAAACTCCCACAAAGGTCATCTTCTCTCATGGAATTTGCTGACATGATAGCTCTTGAGCCAGAAAAGACATTAGAGGGTGCTCTCATTGATATAGGAGTAGCATATGGCTCAGATAGATAAGGGGATACCTCTAAAGAAGTAAGAAATTAGTTGTTTCCTTTGGAAAAAGAGAGAGGAAATCAAAGTTGGACTTGATTCCTATGACTCCAAGGAAGAAGCCTACATTGATCTTTACTCATCCTACTAATGAGGTCAACCTATTCAATGATGAGAACCCAATCCAGGGACCACTCATCCCAAACTAGTTCATCTATGGGAAGTTTCATAAGATCCCATTCCTCTCTTCTTAATATGCCTTAACATAATTTAACTTTACTGAGCATGAAGACATCAAACCCTAGATCATGGAAATAGTTAAAATTCAAGAGGAGAGAAGAGTATAAGTTCATCATATTTAGGGATGATAGAACATTAACACCCCAAGATCCTCTGGTAGTGTAATTATGGAGGCTCTTGAGCCTCCAAAGTTTAATAAACTAGAGGTTAAAGTCCAATTT
Source organism: Torreya grandis (assembly GCA_037957365.1). Classification (NCBI taxonomy): domain Eukaryota; kingdom Viridiplantae; phylum Streptophyta; class Pinopsida; order Cupressales; family Taxaceae; genus Torreya; species Torreya grandis. Next base: position 493,691 of record JARHVA010002916.1, on the reverse strand, counting down.
AATTTAGACATAGTAAGATTGGAAAGGATCACCACAAGGTAAACTGTGGTTGGTCAAGAGGAATTCATCTTTCAAAAGGTGGAACCATTCACAAGGTTAAACCCTATCGAAGGGAAATATCTTAGAGAGGCTACCATAAATGAATAATTTATGGAAGGTTTAGTTGAGGCTCAATATCAATAGACTAGGGCTAGTGTCTATGGATTGGTGCAAAGAATTAATAACCTAAAGAAGGAAAAAGAGAATTTGCAAACTCAATAAATTTTATTAGTGTAAGATTCTATGATTAAAATGCTTGAATAATCATTCCATGATATGTTCATAGCATTAAAGTCTATGAAATTAAGGTAATATGCACTAGAAAACCATGTGACCTTAGCAAAGGAGATAGTTACTTAATGGAAAACTTCTAAAGATAAGACTACCAAAATTCTTAACATCTAGGTTAGGAAATAAATACCAAATTTTAATACCATCAACATGGTAAATCTAAGTTCCATTTTGAGAATTTTTGTAGACAAGTTCCAACCCTTGAGTTCTTGGCATACTAAAATTGAAGAACTTATTGAAGAGGAGAAAGAGTTCATGGGCAGAATTGAGAGACTCCTAGGAACTATGCTCGAGGATCCTACATAACCTACTACCATAGGGATTATTAGTGATGAGGAATTCCAACACATAGGCACTTTGGTGACTTAATAAATCAAGGTTAAAATGCAAGGACAATTAGGGCAAGATAGTAGTAAAATATTAGACATGATATTCAATGCAAGGGAGAGGATCAGTGAACCCAGAAGAATTAAGGAAGTGTTGGATAAGAATGATAAATATTTTGATGACTTGGCTGATCAAGAAGAGGAGAGAGTCACAAGGATTACCATAGACTTAACCCTAGTGGATGAACAACATGAAAAAACTATGAGCATCCTTTAATAAAAAAGGGACCCACCTCTGACATCCTAATTATGGTTTACCTGAGATGTTGTATATTATTTTATAAAGTCACACACTAATTTGTTAGCGTGATTGCCTCTAGGTTAATATGATTGTACAATACACGTGTATCATATTTTGTTACAAAGAAAACTATATTTACTTTTGTACATGTGTATTTTAAGACTGCCTGATATACTACCTAGCTCTTCAATATTGTCATGTATTACCATTTGTAATGGGAGGGACTTTGAGATATTTTGTACCACTTTTAAGAAATCAATATAAAAGATCAAAGAATTTTGTGGGAATTATCTGGGTTGATCTGTTTGGATTGCTAAGTTTCTCAATTGCTTGTCTAAGTTTAAATATGATTTTCTTCTATACATACTAAGTTAGATCATTAATTATAGGTTGATAACTTGTGTAATTCTAGTTTAGTTGAATGAGATTGATATTAATTCATTTTATTTGATTTAAAAAAAATATGTGCATCATTTATCTAGATGTAGTGCAAAAATTTAAAAGTAAATCCAATTTTTTTCTTGTATTGTCACTCTGTCTTTAGAATTAGGCCTAGTTTGTAGTGAAACATGAGCTTAGGCTACTTTACACTATATTATGGTTGAGAGAATTCTTTGTGTAAATAAGTTCATAATCAAGGATTAACAATCACAATTTCTTTCTTACTCAACCCTTTCCTTTTGTTGTTTCCTTAAATGATTCAGTTTAGTTTAAAACATTGTTCATAACCATTTATTTTAGTTAGTAGTTTAGATATAGACTGATTTGTCAAAATTAGCATCAAGTTTTATAAAATAAGGCACCAAGGTGGTTCCCAGCCATCAAATTTTATAAATATTGTGGAATAGTCTACGTTGCTTCACTGTTATTTCACCACAGGCATCCTAATTACCAAATACTGATAAGTTATGCCCTGAATCATTTAGATCTTAAAATGAGAAGTGTTCTTTAAACACTATGAGCACCTATGGTACATTTAAAAGCATCAACAATATACAACCTGAACAATACTACTCTATGATGTCTCATAAATGATAAACATCATAGATTTTAATGATTTCATTATGTGAGCAATTTGTGGCTTTTTGCATCTTAAATTTTTAGCTCATTTAACATCAAAGAAAAAATAGTGTAGATGATGAATACCATATTTCAAAGGGAGGCTTTATGTTCCATATTTGAATGTTCTCAATTCCCTAAAATGTCAAAAATTAAGGAAATTTCTTAATGAAGTGAAAAATAGGTTCCAATTTTTTTGACTGCATTTTCTTGGTTTTGATCTTCAAAACTCATCAAATTCTTATACTTTCACTATGATTTTTTATAAAACATAAATTTTGTTTCTTTATTTAAATAAATAATAATAATTAAAAATTTATAATATATATATATGAATAAATGTATTAAACATAATAATATTAAACTTATTTTTATATTTTTCAACACTCTTTATACAGTAACAATATTAAAAAAAGGACCTTTAATGATTTAAATAGCATTTAAATTAGTTTTTATAAGGTGTGTAAATATAAATTACATGATTCAATGAATATTTGTTCTTCTATAAAATAATTACACTTATTTAATAAATTTTTAGAGTAATGATTTTTTTAGATTTCTATTTCAATTCCTAAATTAACTAGAGTATTTGTGTATTTATAAAAAAGTGATTTTAAATAAAGACCATATTTTTATGTAAACATTAAAAAAACTAAACATACTTTAAGGTCTATGGAAAACCATATAATAGAAAAGCTATCATGTTAATATTTTTTTGAACCATAAGAACTAATAATATTTAGATCAATAAACATCAATAATTGAAACAGTGAAAATAGAATTTAAATCAATCTTATACAGTGTGTGTCTAAAATTAACTTGTTATTTCATTTTACACTTTAAATCTTAGATATTTATGTTTCTATAATCCATAAAATATTTTTGAAGGTTTTATAATGAAATGTATATAAATTTAAAATTGAGATTTCAGATCACCTTTTGTGATCCATTATCATCCATAATAAAGAAATAATCATATGTTTACAAAAACACAACTCTTCATTAATAAAATAATATATGGAAATAACTGACAAAAATTCAGTCGTGAAAAAAGATTAATTATTATAAAAATAAATTTAAACATAGACATCTCATATCATATTACAATTATTTATGCTTATTATATATTTTTTTTAAAAACCCATATATATTGTTAATTGTCCTCATTTATATTCTAGTGATGATGAATAAATAGATAATTGAGATTATTTTTTATAAATAAAAATCAAGTAAAAATTAAATAAAAATCTACATAATAATGAAAATAATATAAATTAAAAAATAAAAAATGTAAAAAAAGGGTTACCTAACAATCTTATAAAAATTTAAAACTAAAATGATACTAAGAAATACACATTTTAATCAAATAAGTTAGGGTAAAATAATTAATCTTGATTTATTTTAATTTTATAATAAATTAATAGTAGTAATTTAATAAATAAAATAGGTTATAAATATATTTTAATTAGGTTTCTCTTTAACATATACAACTTAAAGAAAATGAAAATGCTTGGAAAACCAAAAGGGAAAAGATCAGAATAAACACGTCCATTACTCTTAATCAGTCATATCTTCTAACCTATTAACGATGGGTCTTCAAGCATCGATTGAACTATCTTAATGATTTGCATTAACTAGAAATTTTGGTAGTGATTTTATATTGGAAGAACCTTAGTCTCTTTTATATATATATATATATATATATATATATAAAGAATATTCAATTAAACCTTACATCTCTTCATTTCCAATCTTGATGTCTATCGTATGGTGTCTTACCTTTATCTAGATGGATTTACATATTTAATGGAATATCTATTCTTATAAATAAGGGTTTGACTCTTTGAAATTTTATTGAGTTGGTGCTCCCCTTAAACTTTGACTAGGGAGGATTTATAGGATGTTTCTATCCCCGTTGACCCAATGACAATAATAGTGAGGGGATGGGAGGGAGGGCATTAACAACACACACACAGCCCCCACCCCGCCCCCCCCCCCGCCCCCGCCCCCCCCCCCCCCCCCCCCCCCCCCCCTCCCACATCCCTTTGTCAAGGAGTGGGCTATAAAGTAAACCATGAAAGGATATAAAATTTAAATTTTCCGTCACATATCAAATAATCTCCACCTTGACAATAATTTCTATCTGATATCTTACTCACCAACTCATCATGTTTTTTACAAGCCATGAAAAGACAAAAAACATTTTATCTTTTCTAACAAAACTAATTTTGTGAATATATCAACACTATATTCCTTTATGTGAAAATTTTCAAATGTTACTTTTCCTTCATCAATCACCTATCTAACAAGATGATACTTTATTGCAGTGTGATTTTTTATACAATGATTAATAGGATTCTTAGCCAAACAAGTTGTAATCTAGCTATAAAAAGCTACCTTTATTTTCTATTTATCTCTTACAAACTCACCTAATATGATCTTTAGCCAAACTACCTGCTAACAAGAATGATAAGCAGCCACTTATTCTTCCTCAGTAGTCGATGCAATAACAATATTTTTAAACGTCAACATCTTACTAACAGTTCCACCTACAAATGTAAAAACATAACCAGATGTTGATCTTATTTTGTCTATACCTCATACAAAATTAGAATCAACATATCCAAAAATAGATTCACCAAATATATCATGGGAATAATTTTATGAATAAGCATTAATGATACCAAAAGAGAAGTTATCAATGTTAAAAATCCCCCAAATGACATAATAGGAGGTGTTAAAGATAGAGTCTACATAGTTCAAATGCCATTTTATATAAATAAATGTAATGAGGTGAGCATAACCTAGGTCATGATTGTCTTTGAAAATGAAGCTTTTTGGCAATAGGAAAAAGAATGAAATATGCCACCTTAAGTTATTGAATGTAGAGAATGCCCATATCTATAAATGTTTTACTAAAATATCTCAAAAAATATTTATGAACTAAGTCTATTAGACCCCAAACGTTTCATAATTTATAGTTATCAAGAGAAATACCCTCAAAATATAATCCCTCTAAGGATTCAGACCATTGTTTTAGGAATTGAGCATTATTAGATCGCATGAAATCTTGAAGTTGATATAATCATCTATTTGCATACTCTTACACATAATTCTCATCCTTTATAGTTTTTATAATAGGTGACTATGAGAGAGAGTTGGATACTCCTAATAAGGATTGCTTAATTACATGTTTGGTCTTGAATGGGAAAAAACTATGGGGAGGAAGACCAAAATAATTCAGAGACATACATAATGGGACATGTGAAAAAATCCAAATCCTCATCTCAATGGATCACTGATACCACTTTATGGATTCACCAATAGATGTAACTCTCAAACACATAATCATGTCATCAACTCATCTCATAAAATCCTCACACTTCATTAAATATCTTCCTCACATTACATAAACTTCAACGAATATTCACTTGCCACACGCAAAAAACTTGGCCTCGACATGCCAAGGAGGATTTCAACACTTATTCTAAATCTTTCTTGTATATCACTAGTGTCACAAACCTCATACATAAACATTCATTAAATATTTCATCTACAATTCAAATATACATGGCAACATCTCACCAAAGAGTCTATCCTCACTTCTACTAAACTAGCCTATTCTACTAACCAAAGTAATAGGAAAAATATACCACATGTGTAATTAAAATAAATGTAGAAATGAAAAACAAGTTATATTAAAAACATAAACAATAGGAGAGAACACATTACCCAAGATATATGATGAAACCTTGCTAAACTAGCTAGGGAAAAACCATAGGGCAAAGGTAGCATCCAAAACTCATATTCCATAAAAAACAAATCTTTACAACATAATTTCCTCTTAACAACTCCTTTCTATTTCTTACAAACACTTAGGCGATCCAATATTGAAACTAAGCCTTATAGGTTCCAACCTCCAAGATGCAACATTGGACACCATCATGATGCTAACACTATAACATCCAATTCAAGATCCAAAGCATCAACCTCCATATCTATGAGATGAGATGACAATCATCCAAGTTTAATCTATTCATCTAGGTGAGACAAGAATTCATATCCTTACATTCTCTAACCTATAACCTCAAGTATCTCCATGCTTACATACAAACTAGGTGAGCCATGCTGTAAGCTAAGCCTTAAAGGCTCTAACCACCTAAGAATGAATGATTATTACAACCCACTCATCTAGGTGAGATACATTTAAATTCCTTCCAATATCTAACCTAAAAAATGATCTAAAATTGGATAGCCCCGAATGGTCTTCTCAACAATACAATGGATAATTCAATGCTTTATAGCATTTTACATGAGAGAAAGGGAGAGAAAGATAAATACATAGTGTCCCCTTAGAAATTTAAACCACACATGAGTGGCATGAAATGTGATGTCTATAATGTATATCACCATGTGAAAAATTCATCAAAGCATCTTAAATTTAAGAAATAACATGGGCCACCTACTTTTCACTCCAAAATATGTTTGTTACTTCCACAAGTGAGTCCAACACTCAATACTGTTCTTCTTATCTTCATCTCCAAGGGAAAATAAATTAGATGCTCCACTTTAGACAAAATCCAAGCCACCCCATGTGACTCCAATAATTATTTCCCGATCACATATGTGAGGACAATATATAATAATGCTCATCTTATCTTCTTCTTCTTCTATGTGACCACACAAGTACAAAAGGTGTTGGAATCACCTTTTGACTTTCTCTACATATGCGAATAATGGGTTTATTTAGAAATTTTATTCATACATGATATCTTGTCTTTTGCACCATGTGATAACCAAAATGTGACAACTAAGGATAAATATATGTCCTATAATGGAGTACTACACCCCACAACATGTAACCTTAATTTGATCACATATTACAATAGATCATGGGACCTCCTACCACATCACTTACATGCCATGTCACCTTCACGACACATCATCAAGATGCCATCTCAACATGCCACATTACCATGAATAGTGACTTTGAATAGTGCCCATGAATAATGACCTATGAATAGTGGATTCACACCATAAAAATCTCCCATTTGAAGTGATATACATAGGACCTTAACATACCTATGTCTTATGCCAACCAGTTTCCATCCAAACATCATATATGTTTTCATCAATGCTAATTGTTGCTCACACATATGCCCATAAGTTCACTTTTATGAACTACTAAAACTTCTCTACCTTGAATGACTTTGTCAACATATGCACCTCTAAAGAAAACTACATCAACCTGAATTGACTCTCACTTCACCATAGACCCATCCTTCTTTAGGATTATGCCATGAAACACTCACTACTCACACTGATTAGAAGTATTTGGTCTAGTACACACTAGGGATTTCTTGACACTTTCTTACTCTCGATGAATCCAATACACAAGATAACCATGTCTTATCCTCCTTGAGAATACTCAATAAAATAGCTCATAACCATAAGAGGTGAGATACTTGACTTTATTTCTTTATGTCCATTATGCGTCTCCATCCCTAATTTTCTCCTTCATCTCATCGTAGTTACCCTAGTCATCTCACCATTGATCATGTTGGGGCCTATAACCATCATACCATATACACATAGTAACAACTTCTATTAAACCTTGGTTCTCCATGAAGATATTCCTTTACCACATCAGCATGTCTATTAAAAATCATATAATATTCAATTATGAAAACAAGAAACTCTTTACCTCATCCTCATATCCTCTTCGTTACACCATCTCATCATGTGATCATCATCTAGGAAACCAACTACTCCAACATTGAACAACAATAAGTACACACTATAATATGATAGTAGTTATTAATAAGAGAGAAAAAATAGAAGTCAACACCAGACTTTAACATATGTAGCATACCTATATCCACCATGATCAACATTGTAGACATCTACAGTTCTTGGGAAGTCATTACATAACTCAGTGTATCACTACACCTACCAAGTTTTTGAGTCCCAAAGATACACTCATGTTACATCATGATCTATCATAGGTCACACACACATAGATTTCTCCTTCAATGTAACCTCTACTCTCTTTTTTTTCTCCATCCATCTTGATCTACTTCAATAATAAGATAGAAGAACCCATAAACTTCAACACCTAAATTCTACATGTAGAAAACCACTTTCCACCATGCTCAACATGGTACTCATCTAGAGTTATTCATAAGTTTCCTTGTTACTCAGTGCATCACTGCAACTACCTTGGTTTTGAGCCCTAGATATATAGTCAAATTACATCTTGATCTACTACATGTCACACACATGGTATATTCCTTCAATGGAACCTCAGGTCTTTTGTTCTTCTCCATCCACTAAGTTCAATATCAAGTTTCTTACACCTCCTCTACATGGAATTTTATCATCATCTTGACTCACACATAGTGGTAGAAGGATCTCATAACTTTTACCTCTTCACTAGCTAAGAATATAACAAGCTACATTCCTTTTCATCACCCTCCATATATACCAATGGAGACCATCTTGATCTACCACAAGTTATATATTTTATTCTTCATTAGGAGCACCATGTGGGTGCTAATATATCTAGTAAATCCTTTTCATCTTCTTCTCCATTCTCCATATACTACAAAGAGATAAATACCTACCATGCAATTTTTTCCCTTTTGTTTCATATCTTGGTTTCCACTTGTAGATCCCACTTGCACATACTAGCCAAAAACCATAGATCTGAAATGACTTATTAGGAAACAATATCCTAATTAAGATAATCCATTTTAAAGTAAAATAAGTATGGAAATTAAAAACAAGATTTAATAAAAACATAAATAATAGGAAATAACACATTACACAAGATGTACATGAAAACCCTATTAAATTAGTTAGGAAAAATTAAAGGGTATAACAAGCATCCATACTTCATATTCCATTAGAAATTCTCTCTATAAAACATCAAATCTTCTCAATAAATCCTTTTTCATGGTTATAAACACTCAAGTGAACCAAGATTACAATTGAGCCTTGTAGGATCCAACCTCCAAGATGCAACATGTAACTCCATTATGATGTTAACACCATAGCATCCATGGTGAGCACCAAAGTATAAAAATCCATATTCATGAGTTGAGCTAATAGGCCTCCAAGATCCATGTCTTAATCTGGATGAGGCAAGCATTCTTACCCTTAGAGGATATAACCATTACCCTCAAAGATATCCATACTTGCATAAAAACTAGGTGAGCCATGCTTTGATCTAAGCCTTATAGGCTTGAACCACCTAAGAATTGATTATTATTACAACCAAATAATCTAGGTGAGTTAATATTCCATGCATTCCAAACTCTGACTTGTAACATTGATCGAAGAGTGGATACTCCAAATGGGCTTCTACAAAATATAAATGAGAATGCAATGTTTTAGAGCATTTTACATGATAGAGAGAGGGATAAATTCATAGTGGTCCCTTATAAATTTGATCCAATTATGAGTGGGCTGTCATGTGATCTCCATAATGTTTTTTACTATGTGCAAATGTCTTCAAAGCCTCTTTGCTTTAGACAATAACATGTGCCAACTCCATGTGGATCCAAAATGTACTTTTACAAGTGAGACCAAAAACGTAGTAGTGTTCTTATTGTCTTTATTTATAAGGATAAAAAATGTGTATGCTCCACTTTAGACAAGATCGAAGCCACCCCATGTGATTCCAATAATTATACCCTACTCACATATGTGAGGATAATCTACAATGTTGTTCATCTTATCTTCTTACTCCATGTGGCCACACGAATCCAAAAGGTGTTTCAATCACCTTTTGACTTTTTCCACACATGGGAATCATGGTTCCCTTAATAAATTTGGCCCATACATGACCTCTTATCTTTTTCACGTTGTGATAACCCATATGTGACAATTAAGTACAAATCCATGTCCTATAGTGGAGTAATATGCTCCACACAATGTCACCTCATCTTTATCACATACTGGGACCCACCATGGGCCCTTCTACCACATCACCTTCCTTTCACATCACCTATATTCCACATCATCTACACATCCACATGCCAAATCATCAAGATGTTATCTCAACATGCCACACCAACATGAATAGTTAATATGAATAGTGCCCATGAATAGTCACCTATAAATAGTGGTTTCACAACCTAACACAAAATGTAGTTTTATTTATGGGATTAAAAGAGATGAATGAAATATAAACAAAGGATACCCAAAAACGGCACCTTATACATATGGGTGAATCTTGAAAAAAGTCAAAAACTATCCACATGAAATATATGCCATTTTCCTTGTGGAATTGATGATTACAAAAGATAAAAAGGTTATTTCAAGGATAAATCTTATCCATATCACACTAGGATGAGTAAGGAAAAGGGAGATAGAGTAGTCCTCAATAAAACCATGCCAACTATCACATAGAAAAAAAAGGTAAAGTAGAGATCAATTAGATAGTAAAACTTATCTCCTACACTTGTATAAGCTTAGAAAAGATGCTCTATTTCATTTTTGACTAATCTCAAGCCATTATGTTTTGTCCCCACTTACAATTTTGATCCACTCTCATAATGGAGGTCAACATCAAGCCCTTTGTTTTCCTTAAAAGTAATGTGTCACCCATGCTACCTAAGAAACACCACTAGTGTCTTTCACCTCATTAGTGAATAGTGTCTACCATGTCATCATTGAATAATGTTTTTTCTCCATATAATTCTCCTCTAATAAAAAAAATTAGATCCTATAATTTCCCTAATTGTACTACTATCATTTATTATATAAAAAAATAAAAATTCACACCACTCTATTTTTTTTTGATGTAATATTACATGAATACTTCGATGTTCCCACGTTAGACACCTAAGGTATTATAATGTGATATATTTATTACATGGATTGGGTAAGTGGAAGAACCAATATATTAGTCACAAAGTTTGATGATCATGTCATCCCATTCCACCTTACCAAGTTCTCGCCCTTTTTCCTCCTCTACTTCTAGCTTTTACTTGCTAGTTTTCCTTCTCTCCTCCTTGTGAGATCACACTTCCAACATTAAACTTTCCTCCTCTACCATTATTCTATTTCATATATATTACATCCTCTTATGGGATTATACCCATCATTATATGTCTACCTCCACTAAAATCCAAATTCTATTTATGCACAACTTATCCAACCAACTGTTAGATCACTTACAACACCAACATACATCACCACTTATAGTTCCTCTTTCATGGTTTCAAAATCATCATCCATACTTATCCTCATGTGTACTAGCTTGCATGTCCTCCTCCTACAAAGATTTCACTATGATAACTTGAAACATTACTTTGTGTATTTTTTCCTCTCTCCACAACACTACATGCATGAAACTTTCCTCCATATGAAACCCTAAATTGTGATAATATTATACCATATGCATCTCTTCTAGGATGCATTATTCCTCTTCAATGCTTGAATTATCTTCATGCTATTCAATCTCACTATGGGATGCCAATGGCACATCCAAAACAACTCTAATGGATATTTTATTCTCCTCTTCTCTCTCTAAGGTAAGTATCAACTCTTGCCTCTTCCTCATCTCAATCATTAAACTCATAGGCCACTTGACTATCTTCCTCATTACCTAACCATTCCATTGAATATCCTCCTCTGGCATATGTTCCATTATTATATCCAAGCATGCTTGGATTTACTTTAACTTCTCCACATTTTAATTTCATGGTGCTCCTTCATTCTTGTGTTTCTTCTTCACATTTAAAATAGATTCATAATAGAACCTTTCTCACAATATATCTACTCTTGCAAGGCTTCTCTCATATTCGTAATAAACATTCCAAAATAATTATAATTTGATCTAATACCACTTTATGTGAAAGAAATCAACTCCTCATCAAAATTTATCTTTAATACCTCTTTATGGATTTAATAATCCATGTAACTCTCAAACACATAGTCATCTCAGAAACTCATCTAATAAAATACTCACACTTCTCATTAAATCTCTTCCTCATATTACATAAGCTTCAATAGGCTTAACCCTACACACATAAAAAACATGGCCTCAACATGCCAAGGAGGATTTCAAATCTTATTCCAAAACTTTTATTATCTACCACTAGTCTCAAAAACCTCATACATAATGCTTCATTTAAAGTTTTCCTCTAAAACTCATAGATACTTGGCAACATCTCACTAAGGAGGATATCCTAACTTTTACCAAACTAGACTATTATACCAAGAAAAGATTAAATTTATTTATAGATTTACAATTGATGAATTAGATAGAAATAAAGGAGGCCAAAAAAATATGTCATTCTCCACATGGGTGAATGTTCATAAGATACAAGAAGCATGCTAAGGAAATCTATGCCATTTTCCTTCTGGGATTGATGATTACCAAAGACAAAAAGGTTACTCCAAGTAAAAATTCACCCCATATCATATTTATATGATTAATCATAAGGCATTTATATTTTTCTTCAAGAAAACCATAGCACCTTTCACATATACACAAAAAATGATTATAGTATAAGTCAATTTGAATAGTAAATCTTGTATCTTCGACTTATATTGAAATTGCTGATTCATATTTGAGCATGAATCATAGAAAATAAAAGAACCATAACACAAATTAATATTTTAATAACATATTCACACCATACATTATTTTATCTTCATATCTCAATCCATATGTGAATACAATATTTATATTGGAAAACTATTTCCTATAATTGGGGATATAGAATATCCACATATATCTCTCATGTATCCTCACAATATAACAAATAAGATATGTTTCTAATGTTGTTGTAAAATATTATGACTAAAAAAATATATAAAAACTCACCAATATTATATTTACCACTTAGTAAATATGTAAACTCACATAATGTGATAAGCTAATCCCCAACATTCCCGATCTTAGTTCATATAGGGTACAAAAACATTCACACTCTCACCTATAGTATTAGCATCCATCTTAGCATGCCCTATTTGGATCATGACCTTGATATAAATAGATCCTTACTACTTTCATGGTTTTATAGGTTTACCATAAAGCTTCACATGAACAAAATGAATCAAATTATATAGCACCATATACTCTTAGGTATGTATACTACTAACCCAATCTTGATACACATGATTAATATTATGCGAAGGAATGTATTCCATATTTAATTTATATTGGTATAATAGACGTGTCATTGGGGGTCATCTCCATAAAGAAGTAATGTATTTATGGTATCTCTACAATAGTTTCTCTCCTAACTATTTCTAAAACACTGTTCACCTCCTATGGTTTTTTGGACATCTACTACAAACCCTTTCAAGATCCATGAATTTAATTACATTGGTATTTTTATCATTTCACAATGTTTGTACAATAATGAGTTATGTTTGGAATAACATACAATACATATTGTAAATAGGCATTTACTTTTATTCTTATTTTGAAAACATATTATGAAAATAATAAAAACACACCACACAAATTGTCACCAAAACATTCTAGGCCCCATCATTGGTGACTGATGAGAGGCTCTAGAAACATCCTTCCTTCATGCCTCTGATCTCCAATATGTGATAATACTTACTGAATTGATATCTTGATGAAGCTCATGTTGTTGATGACAATATTCCCATTACTTAAGTCATCATGTACAAGCAAAAATGCTTTTGTGTGGCAATTTTTTTATTTTTATAATTTTTATAGTGACTCTAAGACTAAATGACTTGACTCTAATTAGCCTACTATAAACTATTTTTTTATTGACTTTGACATTAACAACAAAATGGCACCTTATATTTTGGATGGACATACTCTTAACATAAAAAATGAAATAGATTAAAAAATAAAACTATATACAAAATTAGATTTATAATAAAAAATTTAATCAAAAATCTATTTATTACAACTAATAATAGATGTAAATATAATACTAAATTTCAATAACTATGAAAGCTAATTCTACTAAATACTTGTGGTTGACAAATACCATACAAATTAATGGGGTTAAGTGACACTTAACAACTATTCACATAATTTAAACTCACGTAAATGAAAGACTTAATAGATGTTTAAAATAAAAACTTAACCAAAAATAATAATAATAATATGTTGATTTACATTTCCATGCCTTCCAATATCTAACCTAAAAAAATGATCCAAAATTGGATAGCCCTAAATGGTCTTCTCACAAATACAAAGGAGAATGCAATGCTTTATAGCATTTTACATGAGAGAAAGGGAGAGAAAGATAAATTCATAGTGTCCCCTTAGAAATTCAACCCACACATGAGTGGTATGTCATGTGATCTCCATAATTTTTTTCACCGTGTGCAAAATACATCAAAGCTTATTCACTTTAGGAAAGAACATGGGTCACCTCTTTATGGATCGAAAATGTGTTCCCTACTTCTAAAAGTGAGTCCAAACACTCAATAGTGTTCTTATAATCCTAATTTAATAGTTTCAACAAAGTGGATGCTCTACTTTGGACAAGATCCAAGCCACCCCGTGTGACTCCAGGAATTATTCTACACTCACACATGTGAGGAAAATATGCAATAATGTTCATCATGTCCTCTTCTTAAATGTGAATAAATAAGTTCAAAATGTGTTACAATCACCTTTTATATTTCTCCACACATGGGAATCATGGGTTGGTCCATTTATAAATTTTATCCATACATGACCTCTTATCTTTTACACTACGTGATAACCAACATGTGATAACTAAGGACAAATCCATGTCCTAAAATTGAGTACTACAACCCACAACATGTCACCTCATCTTCATCACATATTAGGACCCACCATGGGAATTCTTGCCACATCACATTCTTACCTTGTCACTGGCATGCCACATCATCTACACACCCACATGCCAAATCATCAAGATTCCATCTCATCATGCACATCACCATGAATAGTGCCCATGAATAATGACCTATGAATAGTGGATTCACACCATAACAATATCCCACTTAAAGCCATATATAAAGTGCCTTACCATACATATGTCTTATGCCAACTAGTTTCCATCCAAATATCATATATGTTTTCACCAATGCCCTTTATTACTCATACACATGTGCACTAGTTCACTTTTCCAGAATGACTAGAACTTCTTTTCCCTAAACATTTTTGTAATGTTTGATCCTCCAAAGAAAATTACATCAAACTGAAGTGACTCTCACTTCACCATAGACCCATATTTCTTCAAGATTATTCCATGAACCGGTCACTACACACATTGCTTGTAAGTATTTGATCTAGTGCACACATTGGCTTTCTTGAGGCTTTCCTACTCTTGATGAATCCAATACATAAGACAACTATGTTTTCTTATCTTTGAGGATACTCCCAAGAAAAATCACAACAATAAGAAGTGGTATACTTGACTTTCTTTCTTTATGTCCATTATGCATCTCCATCCTTAGTTTTCTCCTTCATCTCATCCTAGTCACCTTAGTCATCTCACCATTAATTAGGAATATGGAATATCCATTAATGCCTCTCACGTATCTCCGAATTATTAAAAATAACATATGTTCTTAATATTTTTTTAACAATATTAAGATTACCTAAATATAAGAAACTCACCAATATTATATTTACCACTATATAAATATCTAGAATCACACAATGCAATAAACTATCCTTAACATGTATAAGCTTCCAAAATATGGTGGATTTAACCTTTTACTAATCTCAATCCATTATATTTTGTCCTCATTTATAATTTCAAACCACTCTCATAATGGAGTTCAACATCAAGCCCTTTGTGTGCTTTGCATGTAATATGGTGCCCCATGCCAAATAAGGAACATGACTAATGTTTGCCACCTCAATTTTGAATAGTGTTTTCCATCTTGATAATGAATAGCTTCCTCTATATCATCACTTAATATTAATTATTCTCCACATCACTTCTCATCCTCTTTATCTTCTCTAATAGGTGGCTATGAGAGTGATTTAGAGACTCCTCAGAACTATTACTCAAGAACATGTTTTCCATTGCATGGGATAAAAATATGTAGAGGGAGAATGAAAAAATCAAGGGTTATATATAATGCGAAGATAAATATGAACTAGCCATAATACTAAGATCCTTGGGAGTGTTGTAGAATCTATATTTTATCATTATAAATTTAGTTTGAATAGGCTCCTTTATAGGTAGATTTAATGGTGGATACTCCCTCACAAGTTAAGTAGTTGGGAAAGGCACATGAATCACGGAACTAGAAAAATAAATTATTGTTAATAGGGTTTTTATTAGTAACACTCATATTAAATTTATTTTTCTTAACCCAAATAGTTTTCCACCCATATTCCCATGTGCCCTTAGGTTTATTATAGGTGGGCTTGGGAAATGGCATATTATGAGGAAAGTATAGCTGATAATATTTTATCTTGTGATCTATTTCTTGACAATGGAAGCAAATGTAGCTATAGCCAATACATATAACTTGAAGGGAATGGTGAAAGTCCACAAATTCTATCTCAGAAACTCTTTGTGGTACTTAGATAAATCCATTCTAATACAAAGACTTTTTTTGGGATGAGATGAATAAAATCTTGCAAGGTCATGAAAATCAACATGTCTAATGGAATCCAAGATTTGATTTATGTAATGTCAAAAAGTCAAAGGTAACCCATGGTTTTTAACACAAATGGTGAATTTTAGATGGGTGTGCTCTGAGATTAAAAAATCATGGGTCTAAGGTGAAATGACTATCAAGGTGTTACAAATATACCATGTGGTGGATTTATTCATTACACACAAATACATGTGTATGGTATGAGAAATGCAGCTTCAAGAAACCCTTGGTCATGTTATGAATGATTTCATGTTTAATTTAATGAGAAACTTATGGAGTTTGTACTTAAGTTTTAATCATGATTTTTGAAGGAATAAGACCCAAAAGATACTGTATTAATCAAAAGTGTTCTATCCATTTACAAAAATAACTAAATTTAGGCATATAAAATATAACATAATTTTTATAATTGATATCTTCTAGTAAACTTTATAAAAACCATTCATGAGTGGCTTGAGTGAGGGTCCCATTTCTTGGAACTCCACCTTCCTCTATTATAACATAAATAGCTAGTTGTGATAGAGAAGAAAGCATTAAATAATCTAAAGTCACCCCAAGGTGAGGCTCCCTAAGAGACAATACATGCGACTATCTCATAGGATCTAGAAAGGAATATGAAATGAAGGTTGGAGATAGAAAAACAAAAGTGGTGACATGCTTGATAAAAACATAGAAAATAGAGATACGTGAACCGTACAAAGATCCATTATCATTAGTAAACCTAAGTACATGTAATAATGTACTGTACAAATATCTAAAATTATATATCATCAAATAATGTATCTTAAAAATTATACATCATAAAATATTACACCTTACCAAGACTGATGTGAAAAGAAACAATGGGATCATAGTCACTTCTTCATTACTCCAAAGAAAAAAATTGTAGATATTGAGTACATGTTGAAAATATTCTTATTTTTTTTATTATCATCATCAAGGTAGAAGCATAGATAAGTTGGTCATGTGATGTGGGTTTTAATGTAGTGAAAAGGTAACATATAAATCTTTTACAAAATTTTAATGCCAAACAAGTTGATGTTCCTTCAATATTTAGAAAAATATAATTGAACAATTGAAAAAAAAATATTGGAATTAGACAAATGTGTCAAAAACACATTATTTATACTAATATTATTAATGATTATATAAATATCATAAAATTATATAATAATCAAAAGTTTATTAACAATAATCAAGATAGTTTTATGTAATCAAATATGAAATATTCAAAATTTACATGAAACATACCCATCATTTTGAATAACTTAATCAATGGTTCAAACATGAATTAATGTTTAACCATGGTCATAATCAATGGTGAGGTTAGCCAGGGTGTTATATTCTTCTCCCATTAAGTTAATTCTTCCTAAAGTTTTATTGTTATAAAAAACATGTATTAATTACAATCATCTTACAATAGAACATTAGACCATCAAATACCTAACATCAGTCATACACAAGATGATAGTAATGGAGAAAATTTGCATGTTATCAATTTCTCATTTTTACATATTCTATAGAATCTGGAGAAGCTCTAACAACTTAATATAACTATTTCATAAGCAAATCATGCGATAGTAGAAATAACTATTAAACAAGGCATTGATGTATCAAATAACAATTTATAGAGTGAGCGCCCACCACAAATGGAAAATCATAATATAATTAGTCCAAATGCCTATGAAACATAAATAATTTTTTAAAATCACTTATTAAAATAGTGTTTTATTTAATACTAATTGAGTGGTTGGATCAATCAATTGGCATGTATGATTTAAAAATCAATTTACTTATCAATCAAAATAAAAACTAACATGAAATATCTATCATATAATTAAGAAGGCATAATAAATAGATTGCCTAATATTAATTCATCATAAGCATAATAGACATCCAAGATTAAAATATTGAAAGCATATACAAAATATCATATAACATGGTAACAACCATGTTCATTAGCAATACAATGATTATAACACATTAGTAATAGTCATAGAGAAACACAAACAATTAACCCCCAACTCATAAGGGCAATGAAATCACATAAATAGTTTCATTCTACATGTTCCACTAAGAAATATATCTTTGTTTACTTCAAGGTATCACATAATATCAGTCTTCTGTCACATAAAGTGTTGTAATGTTTTTTTTTCAAATATGAGTTTGCTCATACCTAATATTTATTTATGAAGTTATGTCAATGAAAAACAAATGTCTTCAATTTCACACACGTGCATATGTGTGCACACATACATACACAAATACACACACATGAAATGTAGTTTGAAGGTGAGTATTATTTCAAACATGTTTTGTTGTCGTAAATATGAGCAAACAATTATTACCAATTAATAATGGGAAACAGATCCCATATAAAAATAGTAATTGAATGCTAATATAAAGATTCTAATAACTAGTGTCCACATAAAAGAGTTAAACTATATGTGAACTCAACAACATATATCACTATAACTTATTAAGAAGAGTGACACTAAGAATTGACATGAGGTTCATGGATTCTATTTCAATATGGCATCTCATAATACCACTTAAATTTATTAAATAAGTATTTTACCTTGGCAAAGGTTCCTCTATTTATTATAGCAAGAAGATTTAATTCCATTGAAAATGACAATCTAATACAACCATAATTTCCGACAAACTATTAAATTTATTAGAATGTCATTTAAAACTAATTTCATATAATTACAATATCATTAACATATAGTATTTTTTTTTAGATAATTTAATATATAATACATGTGACCATTAATAATATATTATTTACTTCTAAATATTAAAGTTATTAATGATGTTCATTGTAATTAATTTTTTTTAATTAAATATTTTATGTCTCTTACATCATATTTTAAATTTTTATGTTTTGGTTTATAATATACATCATGAAAGATTCCATTAATGGGGCAATAGTTTCAAACAATTTTTTTTTTATTATAATATTTAGTCTTGCCTTTTTAAATAAGGTGATTAGATTTTCTACTTTCAAATTATTATCACATTTGATTTGGATATTATTATAAATTAAATATTCTAGGATTTAATGTTATTTTATTTTCACCTATTCATTTGTTCCTTTTACATCTAAAATTATGTAAGCTAGTGTTTAATTGAGCCATCAATATTTTCATTATCCCTTTAAATTTTTTTTCTTTATATAATTTTTTTTGTTATAATTACATATGAGATTAAATTTTTTAATATAATATACTTTCTTTTACCCATATTTTTAGGTTTATATGATTATCTTGAATTTTTCTTTTACATATATATATATATATATATAATTTATTTATCTTTAAATGCTCTTATATACTCATCCACATATTTTTAGATTATTTTTATGTAACACTTTTTCAACTATTATTTTAGATCATCAATAAATGTCCATTTTTATTTATTTTTCTTTAATAAATTAATGTCAAAATAACAATTGATATTTTAAATATATATATATATATATATCAATTAATAAAATTTTAGATAAAATCGATATTTCAATCTTAATTCTATTATTTTTAAAAATTTAGAAAGCACCACAGAGATGATAAACAAAGGTCTTTTTTTTAAAGTATTTATTTTTAAAATCTTTTCTTTAAGAATTTAGTACTTTGGATCGTATTGTGTCTCATAAATGAGAAACATCATAGAGGATGAGTACCATATTTAAAAGGAAGGCTTAATGTTTGCAAAAAATTACTCTTCATTAATAAAATAATAGATGGAAATAGCTGGCAGAAATTCACAGGTGAAAATAAATTAAATAATTATAAAAATAAATCTAAAAATAAAAATCTCTTATAATATTATAAGTGTTTATGTTTATTATATTTTTTACAAAAATAATATAAATTTTTAATTGTTTACATTTATATTCTAGTGATAATGAATAAATAGATAATTGAATTTATTTTTTATAAATAAAAATCAAGGAAAAAATAAACATAATAATATAAATAATATAAATTAAATAATTAAAAATGTTAGAAAGAGAGTTACCTGACTTATAAAAATATAAAACTTAAATGATACTAAGAAATACACATTTTAATCAAATAAGTTAAGGTAAAATAATTAATTTTGATTGATTTTAATTTTATAATAAATTAATACTAATAACTTAATAAATAAAATAAGTAATAAATATATTTTAAATTAGGTTTTTCTTTGACATATAAAACCTAAAGAAAAGGAAAAGTCTAGTAAAACCAAAAAGGAATAGAAAAAAATAAACATCTCTTTTACTCTTAATTAGTCATATCTTCAAACCTATTGATGATGGGTTTCCAAGCATGGATTGAACTATCTTAATGGTTTGCCTTAACTTGCACTTTTGGTAATGATTTTATTTTGGAGGAATCTTAGTCTCTTTATTGTTGATGTGTTTTGTTTTGTTTTTTGTTTTTTGTTTTTTTTTGTTTTTTTTTAAGAATGTTTAATTAAATCTTACTTTTTTTCATTTTCAATTTTGATTTTTATCCCATGTTCTCTTATCTTTGTCTAGATGGATTTACATATTTAATGGAATCCATCATAAGATTTTGAATCTTTGAAATTTTATTGACGGGGTACTACCTTTGAGCCCTGACCAGGGAGGATCCATAGGATGTCTTTGCTTCCCTGAACCCAATGGAAAAAATAGTGGGGAGAAGGGGAGGGAGGCCATTCCCCCCACACCCCTTTGTCAAGTAGTGGGCTATAAACTACATCGTGAAAGGATAAAAAATTTAAATTTATTGTCACATATCTAACAAGCTCCACCTTCACAACAATTTCTACCTAATATCTTACCAACCAATGTATCATGCTTTTTGCAAGCCAAGACAAGCCAAACACCATTTTAGCTGCTAAAAAAAAAAAAAAACTAATTTTGTGAACATATCAACATTATTTTCCTAGATGTGAACCTTTTCAAGTGTTACTTTCACTTTGTCAATCCCCTATCTAACATGATGGTACTTTACCGCAATATGATTTTTCTTACTATGATTAGCTAGATTCTTAGCAAAATAAATTGCGCTCTAACTATCAAAAAATACCTTCATTTTATATTTCTCTCTTCCAAACTTACCCAATATGCTCTTTATCCAAATTACTTGCTAACACAAATGATAAGCATGCACATATTCTTCCTCATTAGTCGATGCAACAACAATATTTTGAAGTTTCAACATCCAACTAATAGTTCTACCTACAAATGTAAAAGTATAACCAGATGTTGATCTTGTTTTATCTATATCTCTTACGAAATCAATATATCCACAAATAGAATCACCAAATCTATCATGGAAATTTTTGAATAAGCATTAATGATACTAAAAGAGATGTTATCCATGTTGAAAATCACCCAAATGACATAATAAGAAGGTTTAGAGCTAGAGTCCACATAGTGCAAATGCCGTTTTGGAGAAATAAATGTAATAAGGCCAACACAAATAGGGTCATGATTGCCTTTCAGATTGAGGCTTTTATCAATAGGAAAAATAATGAAATATACCACCTTAAGTTCTTGAAGGTAGAGAATGCCCATATCTATAAATTATTTATTAAAATATCTCACAACATATTTATGAAATGAGTCTCTTAAACCCTAAAAATTTCATAAATTATGGATAGTGAGAGACATACCCTCAAAATTTTAATCCTGCTTTTATAAAGACCATTTTTTTTGGAATTGAGTATTGTTAGATTGGATGAATTTTTGATGTTGAAACTATCATCTATTTGCATACTCTTACACATACTTCTCTTCCTCTATAGTTTCTCTAATAGGTGGATATGAGAGTGAGTTTCCCAATAAGGACTGCTCAAGTACATGTTTGCTCTTGAATGGGAAAAAAATATCTAGAGGGAGACCAAAGGAATCAGGAGACATACACAATATGACATGTGAACATATTTTTCTCCTCATCTCAATGGATCTCTCATAATACTTGATAGATTCAAAAATACATGTAACTCTCAAACACATAATCATATCATCATCTAATAAAATCCTCACGCTTCATTAAATATCTTCGTTGTATTACTTAAGCTTCAACACGCTTCACTCCCCACACATACAAAACATGGACTTAACATGCCTAGGAGGCTTTCAAAGCTTATTCCAAATATTTCTTCTCTACACCTAGTGTCACAAACCTCATACATAAATATTCATAAAAGATTTCCTTTACAACTCAGACATACATGGAAACAACTCACCAAGGAGTATATCCTCACCGCTACTAAACTAGCCTATTCTACCAAGCAAAGTGTTAGGAAATAGAATCTACATATGTAAATAAATTAAATGTGGAAGTGAAAAAAAGGTTATAATAAAATCATAAAAAATAGGAGAGAACACATTACACAACATATACAAGGAAACCCTACTAAACCAGCTAGGGAAAAACGATAGGGGAAAGGTATCATCCAAAATTCATATTCCATTAGAAAATATCTATATACAACATAAGTTCCTCTCAACAACTCCTTTCAAGTGCTTACAAGCACTTAGGTGATCCAAGATTGCAACTAAGCCTTACATGTTCCAACCTCCAAGCTCCAACATTTAACTTCATCATGATGCTAACACTATAGCATCCAAGTCAAGATCCAAAGCATTGACCTTCATATTTATGAGCTAATATAACAAGCCTCCAAGCTTGATGTCTTCATCCAAGTAAGACAAGGATTCCTATACTTACATGACCTAACCTCTAACCTCAAGGATCTCCATGCTTACATACAAACTAGGTGAGCCATGCTCTCATCTAAGCCTTACAGGGTCTAATGACCTAAGCATGAATGATTCTTACAACCCATGCATCTTGGTAAGATACATTTCCATGCCTTCCAATATCCAACCTAAAAAAATCATCAAAAATTAGAAATTCCCAAATAGTCTTCTCACAAATAAAAAGGAAAATGTGATCATGAGAGAAAGGTAGAGAAAGAGAAATGCATAATTTCCCATTATAAATTTAACCCACACATTTTTGGCATGTCATGTGATCATCATAATTTTTTTCACCGTGTGTAAAATTCATCAAAACATCTTCACTTTAGGAAAGAACATGGGACACCTCCTTGTGGCTCCAAAATGTGTTCCCTACTTCCACAAGTGACTCCAAACACTCAATATTGTTCTTCTTATCTTCATCTCCAAGTGTCAACAAAGTGGATGCTCCACTTTGGAAAAGATCCAAGCTACCTTTTGTGACTCCAAGAATTATTCCACACTCACACATGTGAGGAAAATACTAAATAATGATCATCTTGTCTTCTTATTCCATGTGACCACATAAGTCTATAAGGTGTTGCAATCACTTTTAGAATTTTTCCACAAATGGGAATCATTGATCCATCTAGATAATTTTTCCATGCATAACCTCTTATCTTTCACATCATGTGATAACCAACATGTAATAACTAAGGGCAAATCCATGGCATACAATAGATTACTACACCCCACAACATGTCACCTCATCTTGATCACATATTTGGACCCGCCATGGGACCTCTTGCCATATCACATTCAACCATGTCACCTGCATGCCACATCATCAAGATGCCATCTCATCATGCACATCACCATGAATAGCTCCCATGAATAATGACTTGTGAATAGTGGCTTCACACCCTAACAATATTCTACTTGAAACCATATACAAAGGACCTTACCATACATATGTCTTATGCCAACTATTTTCCATCCAAATATCATCTATGTTTTCATCAATGCCCATTTTTTCTCACACACATGCCCACTAGTTCACTTTTTTGAATTAATAAAACTTCTCTGCCATAAATGGCTTTGTCAACGTATACTCCTCTATATAAAATTACATAAAATTGAAGTGAATCTCACTTCACCATAGACCCATCCATATTCAGGATTATGCCATGAACCACTCACTACTCACATTTCTTAGAAGTATCTGATCTAGTGCACACCATGGATTTCTTGAGGCTTTCTTACTCTTGATAAATCTAATACACAAGACAACCATGTATTCTCATCCTTGAGGATACTCTAGAAAAAAATCAAAATGATAGGAAATGGGGAACTTGAATTTCTTTCTTTATGTCAATTGTGCATCTCCATCCTTAGTTTTCTGCTTCATCTCATCCTACTCACCCTAGTCATCTCACCATTGACCATGTTGGGGCCTACAACCAACATGCCATATACACATAGTATCAACCCCTATTAAACCTTTGCTTTCCATGAAGCTATTACTTTACCACATCAACATGTCTATTAGAACTCATATGATCTTTAGTTATGAAAAATAGAAACTCTTTATCTCATCCTCATATCCTCTTGACTACTCCATCTCATCACGAGATCGTCATGTAGGAAACTAATTGCTATAACCCTAAACAACAACAATTACACACTGCACTCTAATAGTAGTTATCAATAGGATATAAATAAAATATAAGTCAATACTAGACTTTAACATATGTAGCATACCTATACCCACCATGATCAACATGGTATCCATCTACAGTTCTTGAGAAGTCATTGCACTACTTAGTGTATCACTGCACCTACCAAGTTGGAAAGAATTAAAGATACACTCAAGATACATCTTTCTCTACCAAATTTTGCACACACAACTTTCTCCTTCAACATAACCTCAATTCTCTTTTTATATCCATCTATCCCAAACCACTTCAATAATAGGAGAGAATAACCCATAAAAGTCAACACCTAGCTTCTACATGTAGCAAACCACTATCCATTGTTATTCATAAGCTTCAATGTTACTCAATGCATCACTTCACCAACCATGTTTTTGATCCCCAAAGATACAATCAAGTTACATCTTTCTCTATCACATGTCACACATATGGCCTTTTCCTTCCATGGAACCTCAGGTTTCTTATTCTTCTCCATCCACTAGGTATAATATTAGGTTTCTTGTACCTCCTTCTCTACATGGAAATTTAGTATCATCTCGACTCACACATAGCATTAGTAGGATCTCATAACTTGTACCCCTTTACTAGATAATAACATAACAAGTAAGCCTTTTCATCACCCTCCATCTACACCAATGGAGACTAGCTCAATCAACCATAAGTTGTATAGCTAATTATTCATTAGGAACACTATGTGGTTGTTCATCTATTTATTAAGGCTTTTTTATCTTCTTCTCCATTCTCCATATTCTAGCAAGAGATAAATACCTACCATGCAATTTTTTTTCTTTCTATTTCATATCTTGATTTCTATTTGTAGCTTCCACTTGAAAAAACCAACAAACAACCATGGCTCTGATACCACTTGTTAGGAAATAAAATCTTAATCAGGATAATACATTTGAAAGTATAATAAATATGGAAATTAAAAACAAGATACAATAAAAACATAAACAATATGATAGAACATATACATGGAAACCTTATTAAACTAGTTAGGAAAAAATCAGGGGGTTTATGAAGCATCCATTTTTCATTTTCAGTTAGAAAATATCTCTATAGAGCATCATCTCTTCTCAATAACTCATTTTTGGTGTTGACAAACACTCAAGTGGACCAAGATTACAACTAAGCCTTGTAGGATCCAACCTCCAAGATGCAATATGAAACTCCATCATGATGTTAAAACTATAACATCTAAGGTGAGATTCAAAGCATCAATCTCCATATTCATGAGTTGAGATAAGAAGCCTCCAAGATCCATGTCTTAATCTAGTTTAGCAAAGCATTCCTAGCCTTAGAGGCTTTAACCACTACCCTCAAGGATCTTCATACTTACATATAAACTAGGTAAGCCATGATTTCATCTGAGCCTTATAGGCTCTAACCACCTAAGCATTAATTATGCTTACAACCCAAGCATATAGGAGATTTAATATTCCATTCCTTCCAAACTCTAACTTGTAACATTGATCCAAGAGTTGATACCCCAAACGGGCTTCTCCCAAATATAAAGGAGAATGTAATTCTTTATATCATTTTACATGAGATATAGAGGGAGGAATTCATAGTGTCCCCTTATGAAATTGGTCCACTCATGTTTTGGGTGTCACGTGATTTTCATAATGTTTTTCACCATGTGCAAAATTCATCAAAGCATCTTCACTTTAGACAAGAACATGTGCCAACTCCATGTGGATCCAAAACATGTTGCCTACTTCCACAAATGAGATGAAACACTCAATAGAGTTCTTCATGTCTTCATTTCCAAGGGCTAACATATTGTGTGCTCCACTTTAAACAAGATCCAATCTATCTCACGTGATTCCAATAATTATACCCTACTCACACATGTGAAGACAATCTACAATATCACTCATCTTGTCTTCTTATTCCATGTGACCACACAAGTTGAAAAGGTGCTTCAATCACCTTTTGAATTTATCCACACATGAGAATCATGGTTCCCTTAATAAATTTGGACCCATACATGACCTCTTGTCCTTTTGACCATGTGATAACCCACATGTGACAACTAAGGGTAAATCCATGTCCTCTAGTGGAGTATTATGCCCCACACCATGTCACCTCATTCTGATCAAATCCTAGGACCCACTATGGGCCCTCCTACCACATCACCTTCCTTTCACATCACCTATATTCTGAATCATCTACACAACCACATGCCACATCACCAATATGTTATCTCAACATGCCACATAAGCATGAATAATTACTATGAATAGTGCCCATGAATAGTGACCTATGAATAGTGGATTCACAGCCTAACACAAAGAATACATTCATTCATAGGATTCAAAGAGATGAATGAGATGTAAACAAAGGAGCCCCAAAAATGACAACATTATCCACACTAGTGAATCTTGAAAAAAGACAAAAAGTATCCACAGGAAATATATGCCAATTTCCTTATGGAATTGATGATTACAAAAGACAAAAAGGTTATTTCAAGGATAAATCTTCCCAATATAACACTTGGATGAGTAACGAAAATGGATTTAGAGTATTCCTTAATAAAACCATGCAATCTATCACATAGAGATAAAAAAGGTAAAGTAGAGGTCAATTAGATGATAAAACTTATCTTCTCCACTTGTATAAGCTTCCAAAAGATGGTATATTTCCTTTTTGACTAATCTCAATCCATTATATTTTGTCCCCAATTACAATTTTGATCTATTCTCATAATGGAGGTCAATATCAAGCCCTTTGTTTGCTTTGAAATTAATGTATCACCCCATGCCACCTAAGAAACATGACTAGTGTCTACCACCTCATTAGTGAATAGTGTCTACCACCTTAAAAGTGAATAATGTCTACCATGTCATCATTGAATAGTATTTTTTCTCCGCATCATTCACCTCTAGTTGAAAACAACTTAGATCTTACGAGTTTTTCTGATTGTACCATTGTCATTTATTCTATAAAAAAATAAAAATGCACACCACTCTATTTTTGGTTGATGCTATATTGTATGAACCCTTGGATGTTCCTGCATTAGACACCTAAAGTATTATAATATGATTTATTGATTACATGGATTGGTTAATTGGTATAACCACTCTATTAGTCATAAATTTTTATGATCATGTCGTCCCCTTCCACCTCGCCAAGTTCTCCCACTTTTTCCTTCTCTACTTCCAAATTTTACTTGCTAGTTTTCCTTCTCTCCTACTTGTGAGATCACACTTCCCACATGAAACTTTTATCCTCTACCAAGATTCTCTTTCATACATCTTACATCCTCTTATGGTATTATACCCACCATTATTTGTCTAATTCCACCTAAATCCCAATTGTATTTATGCACAACTTATTCAACCAAACGTTGGATCACTGACAACACCAACATACATCCCCACTTACAAAACCTCCCTCATGGCTGCAACATCATCCTCCATACTTCTCCTCATGTGCACTAATTCCACATCCTCCTCCTCCAAATCTTTCATCATGGAATCTTGCAACAATACTTTGCTTATCTCTTCCTCTCTATACAACACTACATGCATGCAACCTTCTACCACATCCATCTCTTCTTAGATGCCTTATTCCTCTTCAATGCTTGAATTATCCTCATGCTATTAAATCTCACCATGGGATAGAAATTGCCCATCCAAGATAACTCTCATGGTTGTTTTATTCTCCTTTTCTCTCTTTAAGATAAATCTCAACTCTTGCCTCTTCCTTATCTCAATTTATCAAAGAAGTTCATGGCTTCTATTTCAACATGACATCTAACCATGCCACTCAAATTTATCAAAGAAGTGTTTTACCTTTGCGAAGGTTCTTCTATTTATCATAGTAAGAATATCTAATTCCATTGAAAATGGTAATCACATACAACCATAATTTTCAAACAACTATTAAATTTATTAAAATGTCATTTAAAAATAATTTCATAAAATTAATATATCATCAACATATAGTAATAAAAAATTATTTATTTTATTTTAAATTTTAAATCAAAAACTTATAAAATTTAAATTGTTAAATATAATTTATAATTTTAAAATTTACTAAATCAAATAAAATAACCTAACACAACTAAAATAACCTAACCCAATTAAAATATCAAAAATGTTTGAAAATTTACTCTAATAAATGATGAATATAATTAAGATTAGATTTTATTACATGTAAATTTTAATAATATATTATTTACTTATAAATATGGAAGTTAATTTGGATTCGATTCTCCATCATCTAAAACACAACAAAGTATGCTCATTAAAAAAATCGTAATTGGAGAACAACTTTGGAAGAATATTTTATAACGTCACAGATATTTTATGTCCCTCACATCATATGTTTGTGAGGTCTTATTTATTTTGAAGGTAAAATGAGAGTGATGTGTAATATGATATGATTCGGGTAATATTCATATCGATGATGTTTTTTTTTTTTTTAAATAAATTTTACTAATAAATATTTTATGTTTTTTATATTATATGTTTGTTTTATCAATATATTATTAAAAATATTATTGTAGGTATATTTTAAATTTTTTATTTTTATTTTTGGGTTTACAATATACATCATGAAAGATTTCATCTCATCTTAAATTTTAAAATATGATAATTTCAAACAATTTTTTATTAGTTTTACAAAAAATTTAATCTTTTTTTTAAATTACAATATTTAGTTCTGCCTTTTCAAATAAGGCGATTAGATTGTCTTCTTTCAAATTATTATTAGATTTTATTTGGATGTCATTATAAGTTAAATATTTTATGATTTAGTTTTATTCTATTTCCACCACCTCTAATTATATAAAATATGTATGTTCTATTTCACCACTTTTTTTTTGTTAATATTTATTTAAAAGGGAGGATGAGTACCATATTTAAAAGTGAGGATTTATGTTCCATATGTGAATATTCTCAATTCCCTAAAATGTTAAAAAATTAGGAACTTTCTTAATGAAGTGAAAAATAGGTTCCAATTTTTTTGACTGCATTTTTTTTATTTTGATCTTTTCAACTTATTAGATTCTTACACTTTCACTTTGATTTTGGTTAAAACATAAATTTTGTTTATTTATTTAAATTAAAAATAATAATTAAAATTTTATAATAATATATTTATATGTTTGAATAAATGTAATAAATTTAATAACATTAAAAATATTTTTATATTTTTCAACACTCTCTAAACAATAAGAATATTAAAGAAAGGACCCTTAATGATGTCAATATCATTTAAATTAGTTTTAATGAGATGCCTAAATATAAATTATATGATTCAATGAATATTTGTTCTTTTCTATAATAATTAAAATTATTTATTAAATTTTTAGAGTAATTGTTTTTGTAGATTTATTTTTCAATTCCTAAATTAACTATAATACTTGTGTATTTATAACAAATTGTTTCAAATATACATCATATTTTTACCTAAACATTAACAAAACTATACATATTTTCAGGTCTATGGCAAACCATATAATATAAAAGCTATAATCTTAATATTTTTTTGACTCACTAATACTAATAATAATCAGATCAATAAACATCAATAATTGAAATAGTACAAATAGAATGTAAACCAATCTTATATAATGTGTGTCTAAAATTAACTTGTTATTTCAATGCACACTTTAAATCTTACATATTTATGTTTTTATAATCTATAAAATATTTTTGAAGGTTTTGTAATGAAATGTATATAAATTTTAAATTGATATTTCAGATCACCTTTAATGATCCATTATCTCCCATTATCAATATATAATCATAAGTTTGAAAAAATGAACTCCAATTTTATTAATAATATAATAAATGGAAATAGCTAGCAAAAATTTATTAGTGAAAAAAGAGATTAATTATTGTAAAAATAAAGTTAAAAATAAACATCATATACAATATTACATGTGTTTATATTTATTATATTTTTTACAAAAATAATATATATTTTTAATTGTTCTCTTTTATATTCTAGTGACAATGAATAAATAGATAATTGAAATTATTTTTTTATAAATAAAAAAATAAAAAATAAATATAATAATTATAATAATATTAATTAAATAATAAAAAATGTCAAAATAAAGTTACATGACAATCTTAAAAAAATATAAAACTAAAATGATACTAAGAAATACACATTTTAATCAAATAAGCTAGGGTGAAATAATTAATCTTGATTGATTTTAATTTTATAATAAAGTAATAGTAATAACTTAATAAATAAAATAGGTTATAAATATATTTTAAATTCGGTTTATCTTTAAAATATACAACCTAAAGAAAAGGAAAATGCTAGTAAAACCAAAAAGGAAATGAAAAATATAAACAAATCCTTTACTCTTAATTAATCATATCTTCTGATCTATTAATGCTGGGTTTCCAAACATGGATTGAACTATCTTAATGGTTTGCCTTAACTTTAACTTTTGGTAATGATTTTATAACGGAAGAACCTTAGTCTCTTTAATTTTGATGTTTTTTTTTAAAAAATGTTCAATTAAATCTTACCTCTCTTCATTTTCAATTTTGATGTCTATCCCATGCTCTCTTATCCCTAACTAGATGGATTTACATATTTAATGTAATCCATCTTCCTATAAATAAGTGTTTAATTATTTGAATTTTTATTGAGGGGGTGTTGCCCCTAAACCATGAGTAGGGAGGATCCATAGGATGTCTGTGTCCCACTGGACCCAACAATAATCATAATTAAGGGGAGGGAAGGGAGGGCATCTTGTACCCTTGTCCCCTTGTCCCCCCTCCCCCCCTCACATCCCTTTCTCAAGGACTAGCCATAAACTACACCATGAAAGGATATAAAATTTAAATTTATTATTACATATCTAACAATCCCCACCTTGACAACAATTTCTACCTAATATCTTTCCAACCAACTCATCACCATTTTTACAAGCCAAGACAAGCCAAACACCATTATAACTTCTCTAAAAAAACTAATTTTGTGAACATATCAACATTATTTTCCTTTAGTGAACCTTTTCAAGTGTTATTTTTCTTTCATCAGTCACCTGTCTAACAAGACGACACTTTACCGCAATAAGATTTTTTATACTATGATTATCTAGATTTTTAACCAAATGGATTGTGCTCTAACTACCAAAAAATGCATTCGTGTTTTATTACTCTCTTCCAAATTCAGCCAATATTCTCTTTAGCCAAATTACATGCTAACAAGAATAATAGGTGATCAAATATTCTTCCTTAGTAGATGATGCAAAAATATTTTTTTGAAGCGTCAATGTCCAACTAACAATTCCACCTACAAATGTAAAAACATAACCAAATGTTGGTCTTCTTTTGTCTAGATCTCATACAAAATCAGAATCAACATATCCACAAATAGAATCACCTAATCCATTATATGTGATTTAATATTCACTTGCTCCTCACAATTAGTGAAACACCCACTTCTTTGTGGCCCAATGGTCTTTACCTATATTTTCCATATATCTATAGATAACTCCGACTGCATGTGAAATGTTTGGCCTTGTACATACCATAACATACAACAAACTTCCTATTACACTACCATATGGTACATGAGACATATATAATTTTTATTCATCACTAATATGACATAAACATGAAGAAATATTTAAATGGAAAGCAAAATGGATGATTACTAGTTTCACATACTTCATATTAAATCTAGTTAGTATCTTCTAAATACCTCTATTGTAATAAGAAAATCTTGCCATTTTTCTTGTCCCTATGTATCTCCATGCCTAATATTTATTTTTTTCTCCCATATCTTTTAAATATTAAATGTACTAGCTAGATGAGCATTTAAACTATTGATTTATATGATGTGTTTGCTTGCTATAAGCATATCATCAACGCATAATGTCAATATAATGAATAAGCCTCTATCCAAAAAATTGAAGTAAACACAATCATAATACTCACTCTTAACAAAATTCTAGATATTGATGAAGGAATAAAACTTATTATTCCATTTTATGGGTGATTGTTTCATGGCATACAATGATTTATCGAGTATACCAACAAATCCCTTTTTTCTATCCTATACAAAACATTCAGGTTGTTTCATATGTATGTATCTATTTATGTATGTATATATGTATGTATTTATATGTATATGTATATGTATATTTATATTTATATACATAAATACATATATCCTCTTCTAAATCTCCATGAAAGAACCATATAATACAATAGAGTTCCTACTACACTAGCATATGGTTCATGAGACATTGTTTCATTTCGTCACTAAGAGAACACAAACTTGAAAAAATATTGAAATGGAAATAAAAATGGATAGTAACTAGTTTCATGTACTTCATACTAAATCTGGTTAGTATATTTTCCAAACACCTTTTATCGGATAACTAAATCTTACCATTTTTCTTGTCTTTATGTATCTTGGTGCCTAAGATTTTTTTTAATGCTCTGATATCTTTTGAATATCAAATGTACTAACTAGATGAGCCTTTAAACTATTTATGG
Source organism: Torreya grandis (assembly GCA_037957365.1). Taxonomy (NCBI): domain Eukaryota; kingdom Viridiplantae; phylum Streptophyta; class Pinopsida; order Cupressales; family Taxaceae; genus Torreya; species Torreya grandis. Next base: position 460,167 of record JARHVA010002916.1, on the reverse strand, counting down.
ATATGATTTATTTTCTTTTGACAAGCATATCATCAAAATACAATGTCAATGTAATGAATAAACCCCTATTCAAAAATATGAATTAAACACAATGATTATAGTCACTTTTAATAAAAGTCTAGCTCTTGATGAATTGGAGTCAAACTTCTTTTAAAATTTTATGGGTGACTTTTTCATGCCATATAGTGATTTTCAAGCCTACAAACGAATCCATTTTTTTATCGTATAAAAAACCTTCAAGTTATTTCATATGTATGTATATATAGATATATGTATATGTATATGCATGTGTGGTTTTTTTTTTTTTTTTTTTTTTTTTTTTTTTTTTTTGTTTTTTTTTTTTTTTTTTTTGTGTGTGTGTGTGTGTGTGTGTGTGTGTGTTTGTGTGTGTGTGTGTCTATATATATCCTCTTCTAAATCTCCATACAAGAATGTCATTTTAACATCTACCTGCTCCAACTCAAAATCAAGAAAAGCCACTAATGCTAAAAAAACTTGAATTTAAACAAGTTTAACAACTAGTGAAAATATTTTTTGGTGATCAACACCTTATTTCTTTGTAAATCATTTTTCCACCAATCTATTCTTGTACCTTTCAACTTTATCATCAACACCAATATATATTTTGTAAACCCACATATGGTGAACTAGTTTTCTACCTTTTAGAAATTACACTAGGTCCCATGACTTTTTCTTATCCAAGGCATCCATTTCTTCCTCTATTTCCCTATTCCACTTGGTATTATTCTAATCTTCTAATGCTTTCTAATAACAACTAGGTTGATCATAATTAGAAATCAAAGTAATTAAAATATTGTGATTGCACTTACTATGAGTTTGTCTAACCTATTAAGGTCTCCCTACCAGTTGTGGAGGTCTTTCCTCATGTTCTAACCTTAATTCTAACTACTTAGGTATTTCCTCAATTTTTTTAAATCTTCAACATATTTAACATCTTCATCATCCAAAAATGGTTGAATTTTCACATTTTTAGAATTTAAATATGGATTGATTTCAACCTTGACATCCTAATGTTTTGATTCCTATTTGTCTTTCATTTCTACATTTTATTTTAGAATAGATGATTAGTCAAAATGTACATCTATATTAATAATGATTTTATGGGTAGTAGTAACTCACATTTTATTCCCTTAACATGTTTTCCTCACCACACCCAATAAAAATGTAGTTTTTAGATGTTGGGTCTAATTTTAAATGCTTATTATTACTAAGAGGACTAGCATTACAACAAAAATATTTCAAATCTAAATAATCACATAGATGGCCTATCCATACCTATTTAGGAATATTATAGTCTATTACAATTAATGGTGAATGATTTATCAGATTACAAGTTATATAAACTACTTGTACCAATAAACATTTATCCTAGCTTCCTTATAATATTTTTAAGACTCCAATGATGTGAATTTGTCTCCATTGCCTATTCTTAAACAATTAATTAAGCTACCAATTTTATTCTCAACCAACGTTCCAAATTGTTTAAATACACTAAAAATATTAGAATTTATTTTTAAACATTAGACCCATATTTTTATAGATTAATCATCTATAAACATAACAAAATACAATAATCCTACATATGAAATTATAGGGGCTAGACCCACACATCAGAATGAATATCGTAAAGAATACCTTTACTTACATGACTTAATGCACTAACCTTTCATCTACATTGTTTTCTAAAAGCATAGTTGATGATGAGGAAAACATTCTATTCATATGAACACTATTCCTAAGTTACTATTCACTTATGAGATAGCAGACACTATTCATCTTGATGAGTTTTCTACAACTCTATTCATATTCCTTAGGTGGCATGGGATGGCACATTACCTACAAGGCACACAAAGGGCTTGATGTTGACCTCCATTATGAAAGTGGGTATAATTTTAAGTGTGGAGAAAAGACATTGACTTTACATTAGTTAAAAAAGAAATATACCATGTTTTAAAATCATGTACAAGTGGAGGAGACAAGATTTACTATTCAAATTGACTTCTACTTTACCGTTTTTGTCTTTATGTGAAAGGTGGCATGGTTTTCTTGAGGACTAGTCTAACTCCCTTGTCATTACTCATCCAAGTGTGATAAGGGATGAATTTATCCTTGGAGTAATTTTTTTGTATTTTTAGTCATCAATCCCACAAATAAAATGGTTTGGATTTACTTTGGAGATAACTTATCTTTGCTGATAATTCACCCATATGAAAGGGTGGTGACATTTTGGGACTCTTTAATTGTTTTCCCTCTCATGCCTCCTCTATAAATATATAAATTAATACTCCTTTGATTTATTAGGTAGGATAGGCTAGAGGAATAAGAGTGTAAGCTTTGTGAGAAAACTTTGAAAGCCTCCTTATCATGATGAGTCCAAATGTATATGTGTTATGCAAGCATGTTTATGTTTAGATAGAGAATATTATTGAATATTTTTTGTGTTAAGAGTATGTGTTGAGATTTAATGATAAATATTGAGATGTTTATTGATTTTATGATTTGATTATAAGTGATTGATGATTATATGGATTGTTGACACCATCATGTGGTTGAAAGCCACATCAAGTGGTATTAGAGTAGGTAAGATTCCTATGGATAAGATAGGAAATTGTTGAATATGTGAATGTGTATTTTTATTTTGTAGGTATGAATATGGAAAACAAGAATGGAAGAATGCCACTAGATAAAGAATGAGAGAAGAAGTTGAAGACTCATTACAAACTTTGGATTTACTACTAGTGAGATTTGGAGAAAGTGAGAGTGAAGGAAAAAAGGAAGACTTGGTGTGGGAAATGGTAGACTCTCTAAAATCAAAAGTGGATTTATTGAAGAGAGAAATAGCCACATGTAAGAGTGAAGAATGCAACCAAGAACATTTGTAGAAGACTAATTATTGTAGCTATAAATATTTGAATAGAGAATAATAAATCCTTATTCAAGAGGATATGGAAATGATTGTTTTTGAATAATAAGGTGAAGACATCCTTACGAAGGATGAAGGAAAAAAGTGAAATAAACTACATCCATGAGGGGTTGCATGTGAATGAGGATATCAACAAATAAGAATTTGAAAACATGCATTTTGAGTATGATGAAGTGGTTATTTAGGGTAATTTTATTTTACATAATGTACGTGCATATGTGAAGAGTGAAAATGATGATGTTGCAGGCATGATTGATGTGCTAAAATTGGTGATTTATGATGCTATGGAAGATGATCCAACAGGTGGTTAGATGATGTGTAAAGCAATCAAAGATGGATTTAAGTAGAGGTGGATGGAATTTGGTGGGCTAAATCTCACATAAGATAATGAGATATATGGTAGAGAATATTGGTAGATGAGGATGGTTTGTAGTGGGTGTAGTCCCGCATGTGAATCCATTGGGATATGGATTAGATTTTGGCAGAGGAGGATGGATCCAGTTTCTAATGATGGGTATAATACCACAAGTAGAAATATAATATATGTGAATAAGAGTAGAGGGGAAAGACCACCAGGTAGAAGATATAAGTGGAAGAAAAAGGGGGATCACTTGGTGTGTTGGAAGGAGATGTTGTGCTCATCAAACACCATGATCGAAAAAGTGGTTCTACCATGTACCACATCTATCTGATTAAGATATCAATATATACAACATTGGGTGTTTGATGTAGAATAATAAAAGGGTTAATGCAATATTACATCACTCAAAAATAATGTGTTGTGTTTATGTGCTTGTGTATTCATTGCTTTAGTGCTCATGTGTTCATGTGTGTGATCCTACAAAGCTTGTAAAATAATCAAGTCAATTTGTAGGATCTGAGTTGTTTTCAACCAGAGGAGAACAATGTAGAGGCAAAAATAATATTCATGCCAAAATTATTACTCAGTTACTATTCATTGAAGATGTGGCAGACGCTATTCATTCTGATGAGTTATCCACAACTCTATTCATGTTGCTTAGGTGGCATGGGGTGCTACAATAATTTCAAGGCACACTAATCACCTAATGTTGGTCTCCATTATGAGAGTGAGTCAAAATTTCAAGTGGGGAAAAAATATAAAGGCTTTAGATTAATCAAAAAGGAAATATACCATTTTTATAAGCTTATACAAGTGGAGGAGACATTATTTACTATTCAAATTGACCTTTATTTTACCTTTTTATCTCTATGTGAAAGGTAGTGTGGTTTTATGGAGGACTACAATAAACCCATTATCCTTACTCATCCAAGTGTGATATGTGGGGAATTTATCCTTAGAGGAACCTTTTTGTGTTTTGTAATCATCAATCCCACAAGGAAAATGGTACGGATTTCCTTGGGAGACAACTTGACTTTGGTGATAATTTACCCAAGTTAAAGGATGGTTCCATTTTGGACCTCCTTTGCCATTTTCCATCTTATTCTTCCTTTGTAAATCTATAAAAGAAGACTTCTTTACTTTGCTAGGTAGGCTAGACTAGAAGAAGAAGAGTGCAAGCTTTGGGAGAAAGCTTTGATAGCCTCCTTGCCATGATGAGGCCATGTTTTTATGTGTTGTGTAAGATTTTTGAAGTTTAGAGATAATATTTTTTGAAGATTTTGTATATGTTGAGATTTAATGAGAAATACTGAGATTTTTATTGATTTCATGAGTTTATTGTGAGTGATTGATGATTATATGTATTGTTGAATCCATAATATGGTTTTAGGCCACATCAAAAATCCTTACCTAATCCAAATCTAAATATTTTAAACCATGAATTAACTCATGATTTTTCAGTACCTTTGACCATTTCTCACTCATGTGGCCCAAATGTAGATGCCATAAATGAGAAATATCTTCTTATATTTTAGATATCATAATTGCTTTGCTGATATCTGTATTCTCGTATAATATGGAAAATTTTATAATACTTAGATCCTTAATTAAAACCGAGGCACCTTTAACCACATTTAGAGCTCCACCTTGACATCTAAAATTATAACTTCAAGAATATAAGTCACTCATAAAAATAAAATTTCATTTAAGTTATAGTATATATCTTACTTATATTAGAGTCCTTACTATTACATCAAATATTTTTATATTAATTTTCCCAATCCCTTCTATCTTCCAAGAAACATTATTTCCCAAAAGAAGAGGACGCTTGTCAAGGGTTTGGTAGGAATAAAACCAACTCCTATGTATATACATGTGATGTGTATCATCTGAATCCAATAACCATTCATCATGATAAGAGGAAACATTAAAAATAGATAAAACATCATCACTCATATCTTCACTTAATTCTACCTAATTTACTTCCTTGGTGGATTTTTCCTTCTTTTCACCTTTTTCCTCTTGTAACAATCCTTCTTAATATGTCATGCTTTACTGTAGCTCCGCCACTTTGTGTTATTCTTCATGACTTCTAACTTAGATCTAGATATGCCTCTGGAGTTTCCCCCTCTTTCTCTAGATATCCTCCTAGCAACCATAGCTTGAGGTGTGGAAGTCTCTAGACTAGATTTTCTCTTCATCTCCTTATCCAACAATGTTCCCACAATATAATTTTAGACATGATCAGTAGCATTAATGAAGCTAATATAAGTTACTATATTATTCGAAGAATCTATCACAATACATAATAAGGTGATTTCCTTGTATTCTTCATCCACTTTCACACTGATACTAATCAATTGGTAAAACAGAGTAATAAAAATATTTAAATGATCAAAACATTTCATAGATTCTGTCATTTTAATTTTATATAGTCACCTCTTCAATTAAATATGATTTCTTAATTATTTTTTCATGGAAATTATTTATAATTTGATCCATAATCTTACTACAATCATTTCTCCAAATATGTTGAAAAGAACCTCATTTTGTTAAACACAATCATATTACACTGAGAGGTCTTGTATCTAGCTCTTCCCAATCATTATATTCATCATCATAGGTTTCTTTGTCTTTCTATCCATCCATTTGTGCATACCATGTTATACCAACACATCATGTGCTTTGAATTTATAAAACTAAATTTGTTTCTTATTGTTAAACTTCTCCACCTCAAACTTTACATTCATAACTTCACTATTTTATGCTTCAAAAAACAACACCAAATCTAGAACATAGTTATTGCAAAATAAGAGTAAAATTTTCTCTAATACCACTTGTTAGGAAACCAGACACTTTATATGAACTTTAAATATAATATAAATCAATAACCAATATAAACAAATAAACACAATATCCAACATACATGAGATAAAATACATTATTTATGTGGTAAAACCTTAACAAAGCTAAGGAAACATCCATGGTAAAAGATAAAAAGATTTATTAATTCCAAGATGGAAAACTTACATGTGAACTCCTTTGTATATTACATGTGACCTCCACAAATATAAACATTCCTAATTGCCAAAGAACTATTAATATTCCTCCTCCTAAAAATAGAGTGGAAAAATGCCCTTATGACTGTCCTTCTAAAGATAGAATCTGATGGAATTCATCTTCCTAAAAACATGGGTTTAATTCTTTGAATTTTTTCTTTGGAGATGTTTCCCATGAACCCCCACTAGGGGGGATCCATAGGATGTCACTGCTTCTCTAGAGCCTCCTATGAAAATTGGGGGACGTTACCCCCCAATGCCTCCATTTTCGTGGAGTGGGCTATAAATGATAACACAAAATAATTAAAATTTTAACTTTTTCTATCACATATCTAACAATTTTAAATAGATCATTTTAAAAAAAAAATCATGCTATTATAAAACATGGAGTCTCAGTACAAGGGATGTGAAGTGAAGTGATAGGGTGTCAATGACTTCATTAGAGAAAGAGTGTGGCTTTTCTACATCTTATTTACTCAAGAGTTTATAAACAACAGTCTTATTGAAAAATATTTATTTATAATTTAATTGAGAGAAGAAATAAAAAATAAAAATTATTTTAAAATATTTTCTTGAAAAATTTAGTAGTTTAAATCGTATATGCAACCTGAACAAAAATACTCTATGATGTTTCGTCAAAGCTAGACATCATAGATGCGAACACTAGTATAATGTGAAATGGTTGGATTTCAATGATTTCATTGTGTGAACAATGTGTGGATTTTGTGCATCTTCATTTTTTGGCTCATCCAATGTCAAATACAAAATAGTGTAGAGGATGAGTACCATGCATAAAATAGAGGCTTTATGTTCCACAGGTGAATCTTTTTAATTCCTAAAAATGTCCAAAATTTATGACCTTTCCTAACCAAGTTAAAAATAGTTTCCAATTTTTTTGATGACTGCATTTTCTTGGTTTTGAACTTAACTCATCAAATTCTTACACCTTTACTCTGGCTTCTTATAAAAACAATTTTTATTTTTTCATTATATAAGTAGGAAAAATACCTAAAAATTTGTAAAGAAAACAAAATATGGTTTGAAAAATGCAATAAACCAAATAATACTGAAATTATTTTTAAATTTCTGAATGCTTTTTAAATAATAACATTATTAAATAAATGAATCTTATTGACATAAATAGCATTCAAACTTTTTTTGGGGGGATTTATTTAAATGTGAACTTACATGATTGAATGAATATTTGATCTTTACAACAACAATTGAAATTACTCAATAAATTCCTAGATTAATGATTTCTCTAAATTTATTTTTCAATTCCTAATTTAATTAGAATACACTAGTAGCAATCATAGAGAAACACAAACAATTAACCAAAACTCATTGGGGGCAATGAAATCACATTAATAGTTTCATTCTACATGTTCTACTAAGCAATATATATGTGTTTACTTCAAGATATCACATAATATTAATATTTTGTCACATAAAGTGTTGTAAGGCTTTTTTTTCAAATATGAGTTTACACATACCTAAAATATCTTTCTGAAGTTGTGTCAATCAATAAAAAATATCTTTAATTTAACACACATGCGCACACATGCACACATACACATAAAAAAATACACAAACATGAAATGTAGTTTGAAGGTGAGTATTATTTCAAACACATTTTGTTGCAGTAAAGATGAGCAAACAATTATCCCTAATTAATCATGGAAAATAGATCTCATATAAAAATAGTAATTGAATGCTAAAATAAGGATTCTAATAACTAGTGTCCACAAAAAAGTGTTAAGCTATATTTGAACTCAATAACATATAGCATTATAACTTATTAATAAGAGTGACACTAAGAATGGATATGAAGTTCATGGCTTTTATCTCAACATGACATCTAACCATGCCACTCAAATTTATTAAAGAAGTATTTTACCTTGGCAAAGGTTCTTCTATTTATTGTAGCAAGAATATCTAATTCCATTGAAAATGGTAATCTCATACAACCATAATTTTCAAAAAACTATTAAATTTATTAAAATGTCATTTAAAAATAATTTCATAAGATTAAAATATCATCAACATATAGTAATAAAAAATTATTTATTTTAATTTAAATTTTAAATCAAAAACTTATAAAATTTAAATTCTTAAATATAATTTATAATTTTAAAATTTACTAAATCAAATAAAATAACCTAATCCAATTAAAATATCAAAAATGTTTGAAAATTTACTCTAATAAATGATGAATATAATTAAGATTAGATTTTCTTACATGTAAATATTAATAATATATTATTTACTTCTAACTATTAAAGTTAATTTGGATTCGATTCTCCATCATCTAAAACACAACAAAGTATGCTCATTAAAATACAAAATTAGAGAATAACTTTGGAAGAATACTTTATAACGTCACATAAAAAAATTATGTCCCTCACATCATATGTTTGCGATAGGCCTATGTGAGGTCTTATTTATTTTGAAGGAAAAATGAGAGTGATGTGTAATATGATATGATTCGGGTCTTTCTTCTTCTTTTCTTTTTTTTAAAAATAATATTATATGTTTGTGATATCAATATATTATTAAATTATTATTGTAGGTATATTTTAAATTTTTATTTTCATTTTTGGATTCACAATATACATTATGAAAGATTTAATCTCATCTTAAATTTTAAAATATTATAATTTGAAATAATTTTTTAACTAGGTTTACAAAAGATCTAATTTTTTTTTTTATTATAATATTTAATTTTGTCTTTTCAAATAAGATGATTAGATTGTTTTCTTTCAAATTATTATCAAATTGGATTTGGATGTCATTATAAGTTAAATATTCTATGATTTAGTTTTATTCTATTTCCACCACCTCTAATTATATAAAATATGTATGTTTTATATATATCTATTTTGTTATAATTAGATATGAGATTAATTTCTTTAATATAATACACTTTCTTTTACCCATATTTTAATGTTTACATGGTTATCTTTAATTTTTCTTTTATATATTTTTTTATTTTTTTATTTATCATTGAACACTTTTACATACTCATCCACGTATTGGTATATTTCTTCTATTTAACACTTTCTCAGCTATTATATTAGATCATCAAGAAATGTCCATTTTTCTTTTGTTTTCTTTAGTAAGTTAACATCAAAATCATAATTGATATCATTAATAAAAAAAATACATATTTCAATTAATAAAATTCTAGATAAAATCAATATTTCAATTTTAAATCTACTATTTTCAAAATTCTATTTAGTTATTACCATTTCAAACTAACACATTGTTCCATCAAAATTCAAATTTATAAAGCATCAGAGAGATGATAAACATCCTGAACAAAGTCTCTTTGATTTACTCGAGAGTTGATAAACAACAATCTTTTTTGAAAACTATTTATTTATAGATTACTTGAGTAAATAAATTAAAATTCAAAAATAATTTAGAATATTTTCTTTAAAAATTTAGTACTTTGGATCATGTATATGTTGGGACCAACATACCCCCTTTTTTACTTTTGGGGACCATTAAGAAGTATTCAAGCCCATGTTTTGAAGCATCTAAACATTGAAGTATTTAACAGAATTTGAAGATCATCCACTCTATTAATGAACATGTTTGTGTGATTTAATCCTCTTGGTTCAAATTAATCCTCATAACAAGGTTACATGAGTCATTTTATAGCTTCCATGGAAGACTTAGGGTTTTGTATTCAGAAACCCTGGGCGGCCCTTGATTCAAATTCAAATATTTGAGGGAGCCAAGTTCGTAGGAACCAATTAAAAAGAAGCTAAGCAAGGGGTTTACGAGGATTCAAGTCATGTTTTCATTACATAACTTTAACTCTTCTTTATTTTCTTTCCCCTTTCTTTTCCTATGTTCCATGGGTCTAATTTGATATGATTCTATGAGGTCCATATTTACATTGCCTAACATAGCTTAGGTCATTAAATCTAAATCCCTAATAATTATCCTAACCTAATAATTAATACCTTATGCTAAGTTCTTTTATTTATATCCTCATTTCTAATAGGTATCTCCCTTGCTCTTTAAAGGATCATATGATCGATGCTTGCTCACTAGACTTGATCAAATGGAACATCCTAATTGAAAGGCTTTAGCTTAAATAATGTGCACCATGACAGATAAATGGCAATCACTCACTAGATTTTATCCAATAACGTGATGCATAGGAGGAAAAGTCAAAATGATCATTAGTCCTTGAGAGATAGACATGTCACGCTTTGATGATCAAATAGAGGCAAGAAATGGGGCCCATTTAATAAAGGCATCTAGTTAATGACCAAACCCCCTCTCACATGGATCAATGGCTAATGCTGATTTGATGGATTTGATCCAATGGCATGAGGTCCAGTTAGACCTTTTGAAGTAATTCTAGACTCTTAGGAATGACATGTGTCACATTCTCATTTTAACCATGATTGGTTAAAAAATCAATGACAATCACTTGTTCATTATATTTGATCTAATAACATGAAAGGCTTGATGACTTTTCAAATCTCTATGAGCTTAACACATGGAAAATGGCCAACCAAGGTAATAACTGACAAAAGGATACACAACATAGGAAGGATCTATGAGAATGCCAAGTGTCATGACTATAGACTAAGAGGTCAGTAGACCAATAAAAGGTGAGGACTTGGATTGAGATCAATGGATCACACTTACTCACTAGACTTGATCCAACAACATGAAATAAAATGAAGCTTTTAAAATCCAATGACTAGTATCTGAATGATGATTATGAAAATTATTGTAAAAAGCCCAAGATGATGCCACATGGACTCCACATAAGCACAAAATGTCAAAATCAAAGATCTTCTGAACTCAAAAATGTAAGGGTATAAATCAAAAGGGTCTCCATCAAATCTAAAGCATGTATGAATTTAAATTTTGAATATCTTGTACCATTAAAGCTCTAAATGCTAAACACTCTATAAAAAAGCCCTAAATTAGTTTAAGCGAATACAATTCAATGAAGATAGCATAATTATGATCTTGAGAATGAATTCTATAACAAAAACCCTTTTAAATATAGTGTGAAAATTTTAGTAACATCAAAAATGTTAACTAATAGGAAACTATTAAAGATGAAAGCCAAAATTTAACTGACCTCTTACAGTTAAGGAAAGATTTTCAAGGATACAAAGTTGGACTTGGTAACCCTGAACATATATGTAGTGAGGAATTTGTATGAATTGTTCTTCCTAATACATGAATTGTATCCTATCTCCTAGGAGGAAAAGAGGAATGCCACAATGAATATAAGGTACAATGAACTAGTTATAATTCAATTTGTTGTTCTCCACCATGCTAGAGTAAAACCATAGGTAATACACTATATTCATGTCCTTTTACCCATCTTTATTGATTATAGGATATATGCGGAATGGATCATTCAGAAGGGTAGTTCCAAAAGGGTGGAATGCATCTATTTTATGGCATTTGAAACCTATTACAAGCTCCCTTTACCCCATCTCAACTTCCCTGACATGAGGAACTCAATTAACACCCAAGACCTTGATTTAGTCTTCACACCCTAGTTAATATAAGGACCCCATATCCTTAGAAACTTAGATGGCATGATTCTTGTTGTTCAGTTTAGGGAAGGTAATTGAGTAGCCATGACCCTACTAAATCAAGCCTTTGGGGCCCCTTCCACAACATATGTAAATAAGGTCTAGGTGTCATACATCCACTTCATGATAGAAGAGAAATTGACCCCTCCAGTAGGAGACCTAATTAGCTTTTTCATGGCTAAGTAATTCATATAAATCAAAAGATGGATGTCTATGTAATTTTATAAGATGTCCTATTTATTGGACTCCCTTTTGGCCTCTATATCCTTCCCTAGCATTAGAAATTGGTCACTTAATGGTAGAACCATAATTTATCACCACTATTCTAAATTATACATATTCAAGTACAAGAACCACATGTAATTCATCTATGATTGTGTCTTCCCAGCCATATATGAAGCCATCATATGAATTCCTATACCAATATTGTCCCCTTACCAAGAGACAAGTAGAAACCATGGGGGATGTATGGTATTATCTAGACTACACTGTCATTAGGATAGAGGGGATCCTAACCTAACCTTATAGGCTACCATTCCATGTCCCCAACAATATTTACAAAAACTAAATTGCCTCCTAAATCATCCAAGGTGTAGACAAGGTAAGCAAAGAGAAAAGGAAATGCCAAATCCACTCCCTCCTATTGGATATTGGGAAGATTGTAATTAAAAATTAGAATCAATTGGAAATCATGGTAACACATAATAATTATTTTGATTTCCAATAAGATGACCTTAAAATGTGAGACCCTAGGGGCAGGGTGGTTAGCCACATTAAAGAGATAAAGGTCCCTAAGATGGAATATGAACATAAGCTAAGTGGTAGTGATGACATCCATATTAGAACAAAGAATTTTGAAGAAGTGCTCTCCAGAATCAAAAGCTACAACATCAAGTTAGAATATAGATTGATCAAAGATAACAAGCTTATAGGGGAGATATCATTGTTTCATCCCTTGTAATATCATTTATTTCCAAGACCATCTTGCACCACTCATGAGGAACCATCTGATCAAGAGCAACCATCTAAACCTCAACCCCACTAGTAGAAACCTCTAGATAGACAAAGTCACGCTGAGCAGCCTCAAGATGGAAAGGATAAAGGAAATAATAAAGTTGTAGAACCAAGATTGGAACATAGACCTAGGGAAAGTCCCTCACCTATAGATCTCCCACAAACACCACCTTCTCCCATGGAATTTGTTGACATGATAGCTCTTGAGCCAAAACAGACATTAAAGGGTGCTCTCATAGGTATAGTAGTAATATATAGCTCAAATAGAGAAGGGGATCCCTCTGAAGAAGTCGGAAAGGAGCTAGTTCCTTTGGAAAAGGGGAAGAGGAAATTAGAGCTAGCCTTGGTTCCTATTAATCCAAAGAAGAAGCCTAGGTTTATATTTACTCACCCTACTAGTGAAGTCAATTGCTTCACTGATGAGAATCAAATCCATGGACCACTCATCCCTAACTCATTCATCTATGGTAAGTTATAGAATATCCCATCCCTCTCTCCTTCATGGTAAGTTATAAAAATAAGGCACCAAGGTGGCTCCCAACCATCAAAATTTATAAATATTGTGGAACAGTCTATGTTGCTTCACTGTTATTTCACCACAGGCATCCTAATTTTGAAATAACTACAAGTCACACACTAAATCCTTTACATCATAAAATGAGAAGTGTTCTTTAAACACTATGATCACCTATGGAAAATTTAAAAGCATCAACAATATACAACCTAAACAATAATACTCTATCATGTCTCATAAATGACAAACATCATAGATTTTAAAGATTTCATTATGTGAATAATGATCGCTTTTTACATTTTAAATTTTTAGCTCATCTAACATCTAAGAAAAAACATTGTATAGGATGAGTACCATATTTCATTATTTAAAATGGAGGCTTTATGAGTACCATATTTAAAATTTCTTAATGAAGTGAAACATAGGTTCTAATTTTTTTAATGCATTTTCTTGGATTTGATCTTCAAAACTCTTTAAATTGTTACACTTTCACATTGTTTTTTTTATAAAAAGTAAATTTTGTTTCTTTATTTCAATAAATAATAATAATTAAAATATGTATGTATATGTGTGTGTATTTTTGTGTGTCTATATAATGATTGAGCATCGGACTGATGTGCAGAGGTTTGGTGGATGCCCCTAGGGAGGATCGGCCCCTGCCTAGGGGAAATGCGTAGAAAGGAGAGGCGTCTTACTTCAGTGAGAACTCTAAGCTCAAGAAGGTGAATGGATGCCTGCCACAGAGTCAGGATCAACTTGTTCTGACTATTTCCCTAGAGGAAGTAAAAGAAGAAGTGGAATAATTGGCCTCCCATGCTCTGATCTGCAAATTCTTGGGCATTAGAATTTCCTTAGCAGCCTTAGAAGCCTGGATACGCTAGACATGGCAGATTGAAGGGGACTTTGATATTATGCTAGCTGGAAATAGCTATTTTATGGTGGATTTTTCCTTGGTATCTGACCAAAATCAGATTTTTTAGGGAGGCCCATACTTCTATGAGTGTAATAGTCTTTTTCTCAAACCCTGGCACCCAGGTTTCAACTCAGCTAAAGACCTTCCAACCTGCGTCCCTGTCTGGGTTTGGCTACCAAGACTCCCATTAGAATTCTAGTGAGAGGATATCCTGCAACAGATAGCTGCTATGCTTGGAATACCAATAGCTATTGTGCACCAAATGCTAGACAAAAAGGTAATCTCTTATGCCCATATTTGTGTTGATATTAATCTAAATAATCCCTTGCTAGATTCCTTGGAAATTTGACTGGGTACCTCCTTCTGGATCCAACAAATAGACTACGAGTCTATTCCCTTTTGATGCCATATCTACCATGTGTATGGCCACCTACATTGGTAATGCCCCATGGTTGCTAGAGGTAACAGATCATCTGAGGAACCCTCTGGACCGTAGATGTCTAATGAAGGCAAAGTAAATGGTCAGTCGAGCTATAATGAGATGACTCATGCCCCTCTTGACAGTACCATAAAAGGAAAAGTACAATTTAACCCTACAAGTATAGATCATGGTTTAGTAGGCTATAGGGGTCCTGACAAGGATGGATTCATCCTCATCTGACGTTGTGCTAAAGGCTAAGGGCAGAAGCACCCAAACTATGACAGGCAGGTAGATATGGGTTTCAATCAATTTGAAGTTCTGGATAACATGGCCATTGAAGACGGCATTTCAGAAGCACTTCAGGGAGAGGATACTAAGGCAACAGTTCACCTATCCTTATGTGATGACTTTCAAGACATAGTGGTATAGCTGACCCCAAAATTTTCCTTGAGGTTGCAAGAAGGTACCATTACAGGGCCGCCTGCCCCAGGTGACAAAGGTGTTCGCTGGGCAGACTTGGTTAAAAATGTGGAAGCTTCCAGGAAATAAAAAGGATCTTCATCAGCTCTTGGCTTAATGTAAAGACCCTTCAAGAATGTGTCAGTCACCAATCCTTCAAGAGCTAGTCATAAGAAAGATTAGGATAAAATAAAACTCACAGGAGATTTACTGGTAGAGTCAGGGGCTGTTAAGACCCTGGATGAGCATTTCCTCCACTCTACCTCATGATTATTCTTTCATGGAATGTAAGGGGATTGCATAGCTTCCCCAGACAAAAAGCTATGCAAAAATTGGTAATTGATCATTCTCCTAATATCCTTTATATCTAGGAGACAAAACTCTCTGTCGATTCTTGCTTTTCTTGTATGTTCAAGATATGGGCTTCTAGTTAAAGCCAGTGTGTAGGAGCCTTGGGGAGTTCAGGGGGGCTGGCTATGTCTTGGAATCCAAATAAAATAAGGCCACTTCATTGGCTATCCAATAGCTCGACCCTTTCCATGATTGCCTCCTCCATGGAATCTGGTGAACAAGTTTTGGTTACCAATGTCTATGCGCCTGTGGACCTCCCTGGACAGCTTAAGCTCTGGGACCATATCTGGTACGTGAGAAGTTGCCACCCCTTCTTGCCTTGGATAATGACAAGAGATTTCAATCCAGTTATTAGCTTAGAAGAGAAGAGAGGATGGTTGCCCCATCTGGGACTGTCTTCAGATATCTTTTGGTAGAATATTGACATCATGCGCCTCTCAGACATTAAGCCCCTCAACAGGCTTTACACTTGGAGCAACAGAAGGATAGGCAATGCTGGGATCTCTGAGCGGCTGGATAGATTCCTTGTTTCTTATTTTTGGTAGTCTAGTTCTACCTCCCTCACTTCAAAAATTCTCGACTAGAGAGGCTTTGACCACTGGCCGATTAAGCTCTCTAACAGCATTATTATTATTCCTAAGAAACCTCCTTTTAAATTTTAGCTTATGTGGCTTCGTGAGGCCTCCCTCCATGATCTCATGGTGCAGTGGTGGAGACAGGGAGGACCCAACTATAGAACCGCTATGTTCTCCTTTGCTAAAAAGCTTTACTTTGTTAAGAGGAAGCTGAAATTTTGGAATACAAACAGCTTTGGCAATCTCCACACTATGAGGAAGAAGGCTCAAGCCCAGCTAGATGTGGTAACTAGATAGATTAGAGACTTCGGCTTATTTGAGGAGCTGAGCAGGGCTAAATCCCAAGCTTCCAAAGTCTTAGCTAAATGGGAACTCTGCAAAGAAATCTTTTGGAAATAGAAGGCTCGCATAGATTGGTTGTAGGAGGGCGACAAGAACATGGCTTTCTTCCACAAGTCAGTTCAGGCAAAGTGCAATAGGAACTTCATTTCCTCCCTTGTCTCCTTGGATGGATCATGTCTGACTTCATCCCAAGCCATATCCAGAGAAGCTGTCTGCTTTTATTCTGCTCTTTTTTA
Organism: Torreya grandis; assembly: GCA_037957365.1. Taxonomy (NCBI): domain Eukaryota; kingdom Viridiplantae; phylum Streptophyta; class Pinopsida; order Cupressales; family Taxaceae; genus Torreya; species Torreya grandis. The sequence continues at coordinate 443,399 of JARHVA010002916.1, read as the reverse complement.
GAGGAATTGCTTGCAATTGAGCTAGTAGAAAACACAGTCTTAGCATGCATTCCCCCTGTGGTGATGCTGGGAATGAATAATTCTCTTCTACAGCATATTGGCATAGCTGAGGTGGAGGCAGTGGTATTTAGTATGAAAAGAGGTAAAGCTCCGGTGCTTGATGGCTTCCCTATTGAATTCTTCCAGGACCTCTGGAATATTATCAACCAAGATCTCTTGGAAGTGGTGCAAGAATCCTTCTCTAATAAAGAAATGCTTAGGGCCTTGAAAGCAACCTTCCTAGTCTTGATTCTGAAGAAAGAGCAAGTGAACTAGTTGGATTGTTTTAGTCCTATTGTGCTTTGCAATGTGGTCTATAAAATCATCACCAAGCTTATGGTAGAGTAGCTTAAGGACTGCCTCCCCATGATCATATCAGAGGAATAAGGGGGATTTGTTGCTGGCAAACAAATCTTGGATGAGGTGGTTATTGTCTCAGAAACTATTCACTCTATGAGCAATTCTCAAGAGTGAGCCATGTTTATTAAGCTTGATCTTGCGAAGGCCTATGATAGAGTCAATTGGAGGTTCTTGAAAAAAGTTCTATTGGCCTTTGGTTTTAATCAAGACTGGGTGCATTGGGTGCTTAGTTGTGTTACCACACCCTCCTACTCAGTTCTTATTAACAGACAACCCTTTGAGCTTTTCGGGGCATCTAGAGGTCTCCGTCAAGGAGACCCACTATCACCTTACTTGTTTATCATTTTGGCTGAGGGGCTAGGGTAGCTTATCAAGGTTAGAGTATCTCAGAGCATTGTACAGGGATGGAAATGGAGGAATGGATTAACCACATCCCACCTCTAGTTCATGGATGATACTATCTTGGTAGGGAAAGTGTGTGTTAGAGAAGCAGAAGCATT
>JARHVA010002916.1:367500-437500 GCA_037957365.1 Torreya grandis | reverse complement strand
TGGAGATGTGATCACACGAGATGAAGCAAGTGCACACCACATAGATGCTAAAGCAATTTGAAATTATACAAGAAGTTAAACTACACAAGACAAAATGGAGAAAACCAAAATTTGATTAACATGGGATGGCCAAAGTGAGGAATACATATAGGAGAGTACGTAAGTAACTCCTCCACAAAAGGTGGACAAGGCACCCCAAGAATATACTGTAACTCCTCCATGAAAGGTGGTGACAAGGTGCTAAGAATAGAGAAGTAACTCCCATCGAGGGAGTTACTTATGACATTCTTATGGCACCTATGACATATATATGACACACACCTCCACATAAGCTAGCCTATCCCTCAAATGTAGGAAGACTCCATGTATGCACAAGAAATACAATTTCCCTAATTAAAAATAGCAAAAAATAAAAAAACTACACTAATACCCCCCCATAAGTGCAGCTTAGGTGGGCAGTGTGGAAATAAAAAATGGGTCCCGACAACTAGGCCTGATGAAGTACCCATGTACAAATGCAATCTCCCATAAGATAGAGAAAAGGAGAAAACCCGTAGGAAAAAACTCCCTCCCAAAAGAGAGACATAAAAGAAAGAAGAGGCTAGTGGGACCCCCTAAAGATGATGCTGCTATAGATGTGGACCGCACCATAAGAAGAGCTCGTAGATGAATGAACTTGCTCTCAGTGAAATGTTTGTTGAAGATGTCTGCAACTTGCTCTGAAGACTGACAAAATATCAAGTCAATGACCTGACTATGAATAAACTCCTAAATGAAATGCATGTGAATCTCTATGTGCTTGGTCCACTAGTGCTGAACTAGATTCTTACAAATCTAAATGGTACTCTAGTTGTCACAATAAATGATGGTGGGTTGCGTTATAGGAATGCCAAACTCAAAAAGAATCCCCTAAAGCCAAGTAGCCTCAATAGCTGCATTAACAAATCCCCTGTACTCTACCTCTATGGATGATATAGCAATAACATTCTGATTCTTTCTAGACCAACTGATACGACCTGAACCTAGAGAGAAACTATAACTAGAAGTGGACTTGTGAGTCTGTGAATCGCTAGCCCAGTCTGATTCTGTATATCTAACCAAGTCAACCTCTATGCCAAATTTGTAATGAATCTTGTATCTATGTGAACCCTATATGTAATGCAAGATTCTCTTAGCTATTTTCCAATACATCTCATGAGCTTCCTGCATGAATCTGGAGACAAGTCCCACTATATATGATATGTTAGGCCTAGTGTGAGTCAAGTAGATGAGACTACAAACAAGTTGTCGATACCGAGTGGCATCAACCAATGGTGAAGAACAATCAACATCAAGCTTGACTCCTGATAGAAAGGGAGTCAAAGATGGCTTGCAATTAGCCATATGAAACTGAGCCAATAAGTCAAGAGCATACTTAGGCTATGTAAGAGAAATCCCTAAATATAACTATGAGATCTTGATGCCAAGGAAGTAGTGCAACAAACCCATGTCTATCACGTCAAATCTATCCTAAAGAGATGCCTTCACCATTGCAATAGCTAATAAAGAATTCATGATGATCAAAAGGTCATCAACATATAGAACTAAATTCAAGAGTGAATCATCCTACTGTAAGAAGTAGACATTGGGATCATAATGGCACCTAGTGAAACTTACCGTGAGAAGGAATGAATCCATCTTCGCATACCAAGCCTGAGGGGCCTATTTGAAGCCATAGATATATTTCCTAAGTCTGCATACTAAGGAAGAATCCTAAACAAACATTAGCAGTTGCTCCATGTAGATCTCCTCATTTAGGTCTCCATGAAGAAAGACACTCTTTAGATCCATCTGATGCACATCCCAACCATGTGTTGTGGCAATAGCCAAGGTGAGCCAGAGAGAACTCATCTTTGCAATGGGTGCAAAGGTCTTTGAGTTGTCAATGCCTGCCACCTGTGAGAAACCCTTGGCAACCAATCGTGCCTTGTACTTATCAATGGACCCATCTGCTGCAAACATGGTCTGATATATCCACCTACATCAAACCATCTTTCTTCCCTTAGAAAGTGAAGTCAAATCCCAAGTGTGATTTTTGATTAAGGAAGAATATTCTTCCTTCATAGCACTATCCCACTTAGGTACCCTAGATGCCTCTCAAAAAGTCTATGGATCCAAAACTAAAGTAAAGAAGGCATGTGGATCTCTCTAAAAATCCCCCCTAATACATATGTCATCTGCAAGATCTCCTGCCTAAGTGCCATCACTCTCAAGTGTCTATCTGGTCCAAAGTGGCCCAAAAGTGGGCAAGTCAGGTGCTAACTCCTCATCCTCTGACTGACTAGAGGTGGATGACCCTACATCACTATCCTTGCTATCTAAACTTGAAAAAGAAGATGTCTCTGGCTCAAGAGCCTACTGTGATTGATCTAAATCTGATGAGGAATCATCATGAAGTAGATCTAATGAGGGAGAGGAAGTGTCAAGTGTTGAGTCTCTAGGACTCTCTTGAAAATGGACACTTCTCTCGATGAACAATTCATGAGTGACTAGATATAGAAGGTGATACCCCTTAATACCATCCAGATATCCTACAAAGATACAAGGCTTGGACTGACATTGCATAGCTTTGTGTTTCTTCTTTGAAATTTCAGCCATGGTTGGGGATCCAAAAACCCTAAGGTGCTCAACATTAGGCTTTATTTTATGCCAAGCTTCAACAGGTGTTATCCCTTTCAAAGCTTTGTGAGGAACCCTGTTTTGAATGTAACAAGCACACTTGATGGTTTCAGCCTAATACTATGGTGCTAAGGATTTGGAGTGAATTATACAGCTACCCATCTCTTTTAAGAACCTATTTTTACGTTAAGCAACCCCATTCTGTGAAGGAATGTAAGTGACTGTGTGCTGCAAATCAATCCCCTCTGTGGTTCAAAATTGCTCAAACCTGATGCTGATATACTCCCCTCCATTATTAGTTCAAAGAACCTTGATGGATTTCTCACTCTATTTTTCAAAAAGAACCTTGAAGTCTATAAAAATTTCAAACACTTCAGACTTTTGTTTGAGAAAATATATCCAAGTGTACCTAGAGAAATCATCAATGAAAGTGAGGATGTACTTGGCCCTTGTGAAAGATGGTTTGGGAAAGGGTCTTGATACATCACTATGGACTAATTCTAAAGGTTTTAAAGCCCTCCAAGCTTTACCTTTGTCAAATTTTGCTTTGAGATGCTTCCTAAGGGGGCACCCCTTGCAAAGTCTTTTCAGAATTGGACATGAGGCAAGCCAGTGACCATGTCATGTTTACAAAGTTGCTCAAGTTAAACATAGTTAAGGTGGCCAAACCACTCATGCCATAATTTGCTAACTCCATCTGAATGAGTCAGCAATGTTGTTGGAGAATAATCTAATGCAAAATGTGAGAAGGTGCATAACCTTGCTTGGTGATTTGCCCTACCCACTACCACTGTAGTATCACTATGCAACTCCCTGATAGCTACTAAATTTGGTGAAAACTCAACTCTCATGCCCTGACCAATGTGAGTGATTTGGTACACTGATAGGAAATTAGTTGAAAGAAAAGGAACACTTAGAACATTATTGAATGTTCCTCCTTCCATTTCAACTGACCCTCTCCCTGTAACAAAATCTGAAGTGTCATCACCCAAACTAATTGAAGACATGCTACGAGGCTCTAAAGATGAAAACTCAACTAGTGAAGAGCCCATGTGGTGAGAGCACCCAAGTCAATGACCCATGAAGATGTAGAAGATGTTGTACCTAAAAGGGCCTTACCCTTTTCTTTCTCCTTAACCTTGCCTTTTGCCTTGGTATAATCTTGGGAAGATGAATTCTGTTTGATGGACTCAGGAACACCTATGTTGTGCTTCTCTAGAAGATGAGTTAGGTGATCTATTTGTTTCTTCATGCATTTGTGTTCATCATGCCTTGTATTTTTATAATAGTCACACTTAATCATTTCCTTCTTAGGTTTAGCAATGGAAGAGGAAGTCTCAGTGTTGTTTTTGGCAGGATTGTTGTTTTCTTTCTTCTTCTCCTAGTCCTTTTTTTTTCTTCTCCTTTGTTGAAGTCTTATCCTTACCATTTCTAGCTATGAAAGCTTAGGGTTGAGTAGACTTCATTGTGCTCATTTGAATTAGCTTATATTGCTCCCTAGTCAAGTCAACAATGAATGAATCCAAAGAAGGCACTTTCCATTTAGTGCCAAGGGCACTTTTTGTGGCATGGAAAGTGGAGACAAAGATTGAATAGCTTAGACCTAACTTTGCGAGAATAGAAAGGATGAGTTGATCATCCTTCTTTACTATCCTACATTCTTTCAATTTCGATCTAAGGGCCTTAAACTTAGTGAAAAAGTCCTGTAGGGTGTCAAAGTTGCTAGGACTTAGACTTATGAGTTCATTTTCGAGCTCATGACCTCTCATCTCATCAAGCTTCCAAAATATGTTTTCTAAGGTGTCCCATATGTCATTGGGAGTCTTGGAGGATTATAAAAGGAAGAGAAGTTCTAGAGACATAGACAAGCTCAGTAATCCATAGGCTTCATCACTACGGTTGTACCACTTGACCTTTTCAGCATCAGTGTTGGGTTCTACTTCAGTACCCATGGTGATCCTATATAGCCCTTTGCTTCTAAGAATGATTGAAATTTTAACCTTTCATTCATGATAGTTGAAGGGTGTTAGGGGTTTAAGTTGAAAGGAATCTATTTTAAGCTAAATTTAGGTGAAGTTGTGTTGATTGCAAGTTGTGAATTCATGCAAAAAGGAGAATGAAAGCAAAGATATGCAAGTTGTGAAAAGCAATCACACCCGCATGAAATTTTGAGCCCCCATAAATATGAAAGTGCAAACTCAAAAGACATTGGTCTTAGCTAAAAATGTGTCTTAGAGCAATCAGTGCAAGACTATAAGCAAACAGGACGTTGGACTCAATCAAAAATGCGTCCCAAGAGACCTGAATTTTAGGCACTTTATAAAATAGTTATTTTTTTGACAAATAACAAGTCTACGCTATGGATAATTGAATTACAAACACTTTTGCAAAAAATGGTACCCAAATTTGAGCTACCATTTGTAAGATATTAAAGGTCCAATTTTCCTGTAAACTAGTGTTTTTGAAAAAAAACACTAAAATATTTTTAAAATGCCTGTTTTAAGAGAGAAAGTGGTAATCCAACCACTCATTGGATTTAGCACAGAATGAGAAATACAAAGAAAAAAGTCTTTGTGAAATCAATTTAACTAATTGTCTCAGTATGTGTGAAAGCAAGTTTACCTTCCTCTTTTAGTAAAAAATACTATTAAGGCAAAAAAATGAATTTCAAGCTAATTTTTTTTCACTCCTTTTTAATAAGAGGAAAGAAATGGAGATAGATTTTGTGTGATGTCTAAGGCCTTGATAGGCACTGCCAAGAAGATGAAATCAGGTCTTCACCAATGAACATGCTCCCTTCCAACACTTCCAATGTAATGTAGATTTTAGTACTTTCAACATAGATTGTAGACTTAACACTTTCAGTACAGATTTTACCACAGAAGAGACAAAAATAGGTGTAGAAACAAAATGCCACGTGAATAAAATTTGATGCCTAGTGACTAAGGGTCCACATGGGAAGCCAAACCAGAAAATAAAGCACCATTTTCTAAAGAAAATAGTTCTGATTTTGCTTTGCAACAAAAACTACATACCTGGACACTGTACGGCCTAATGGCATGGCTATAGAAAGGACTGTTGCTTGGCATGGAGTTCCAAAAGCTAGGCACAGACCAGAAGAAGGTTAGCATAGAGTTGTAGAAGTTGCACCTAGACTGAATGAGTGAAGTGCTACTCCTCCCTCTCCTCACAATAATGGCACCTAGCAGCTTGAAACAAAGTCAGCCCCTCCAATGTCCAAGAAGCAAACTAGATAGCATAAATCTTATCTTTTTCCTATAAAATGACAAAAATAAAAGAAATTCTTTTGCCTTTGCTAAAGCCACAACAGATCTAGACAAGATGTCTTGGCAAATTCTAACTCGAAAGTAATTTTTTAAACAAGTTTCCATATGGATTTGCATGAGTTTTCAAAAAAACTCTACGAAAATAATAGAGTTAAGCAAAAAACAAAATACTAAGAAAGCAAAGTAAGAATTTTAGAATAGCATAACTAGACACACAATTATTGGAGTGACTTTGATACCATATCGGAGTTGTTGCTAGAATCTAGATAATGTGAATGCAATGGAGACATGATCACATGAGATGAAGCAAGTGCACACCACATAGATGCTAAAGCAATTTGTAATTATACAAGAAGCTAAATTGCACAAGACAAAATGGAGAAAACCAAAATCTAATTAACATGAGATGGCCAAAGCGAGGAATACATATAGGAGAACATGTAACTCCTCCACAAAAGGTGGACAAGGCACCCCAAGAATAGATTGTAACTCCTCCATGAAAGGTGGTGACAAGGTGCTAAGAATAGAGAAGTAACTCCCATCAATGGAGTTACTTATGACATTCTTATGACACCTATGACACATCTATGACACACACCTCTACATAAGCTAGTCTATCCCACAAATGTAGGAAAACTCCATGTATGCACAAAAAATATAATTTCCCTAATTAAAAAAAATAGAAAAATAAAAACCTACACTAATATAGTCATATATTTAGACCTATTGATGATGGGTCTCCAAGCATGGATTGAACTATCTTAATGATTTGTCTTAACTAGCACTTTTGGTAATGATTTTATATTGGAAGAACCTTAGTCTCTTCAATGTCAATGTTATATATATATATATATATATATATATATATATATATATATATATATATATATATATATATATATGGATTTACATATTTAATAGAATATATATTCCTAGAAATAAGGGTTTGACTCTTTGAAATTTTATTGAGGGGTTGCTCCCCTTGAACTCTGACCAGGTAGGATCTATAGGATGTTTCTATCCTTGTGGACCCAATGCCAATAATAGTGGGGGGATGGGAGGGAGGGCATTAACACCCCTACCCCCACACCCCACATCCCTTTGTCAAGGAGTGGGCTATAAATTGAACCATGAAAGGATATAAATTTTAAATTTTTTTATCACATATCTAGTAATCTCCGCCTTGATAATAATTACTACCTAATATTTTTCTAACCAACTCATCACCTTTTTTACAATCCAAGACAAGACAAAAACCATTTTAGATTTTCTAACAAAACTAATTTTGTGAACATATCAACACTATATTCCTTTAAGTGTTACGTTTCCTTCATCAATCACCTATCTAACAAGATGGTACTCTACCGTAGTATGATTTTTAATACTATGATTAGCAAGATTCTTAGCCAAACAAGTTGCACTCTAACTATAGAAAAGCACCTTTATTTTCTATTGCTCTCTTCCAAACTCACCCAGTATGCTCTTTAGCCAAATTGCATGCTAACAAGAATGATAAGCAACCACTTATTCTTCCTCATTAGTCGATGCAATAACAATACTTTTAAGCTTCAAGATCTTACTAATAGTTCCACCTCCAAATGTAAAAACATAACCAGATGTTGATCTTGTTTTGTCTATACCTCATACAAAATTAGAATCAACATATCCAAAAATAGAATCACCAAATATATCATGGGAGTAATTTTATGAATAAGCATTAATGATACCAAAAGAGAAGTTATCAATGTTGAAAATTCCCCAAATGACATGATAGTAGGGGTTAAAGCTAGAGTGCACATACTACAACTACCATTTTGGAGAAATAAATGTAATGAGGAGAACATAACCTAGGTCACGATTGCCTTTGAAAATGAGGCTCTTGGCAATGGGAAAAAGAATGAAATATGCCATCTTAAGTTATTGAAGGTAGATAATGCCCATATTTATAACTTTTTTATTAAAATATCTCAAAACATATTTGTGAACTAAGTCTCTTAAACCCCAAACATTTCATAATTTATGGTTATCAAGAGAAATACCCTCAAAATATAAACCCTCTAAGGATTTAGACCATTTTTTTAGGAATTGAACATTATTCTATTATATGAAATCTTGAAGTTGAAATAATCATTTGTTTTCATACTTTTACACATAATTATCATCCTCTATAGTTTTTATAATAGGTGATTATGAGAGTGAGTTGGATACTCTCGATAAGGACTTCTCAATTTCATGTTTGGTCTTGAATGGGAAAAAAATATGGGGAGGAAGAACAAAATAATTAGGAGACATACATAATGGGACATGTGAAAAAATTCAGATCCTCATCTCAGTGGAACCCTAATACCACTTGATGGATTCAACAATTGATGTAACTCTTAAACACATAATCATTTCATCAACTCATCTCATAAAATCCTCACACTTTATTAAATATCTTCCTCACATTTCATAAACTTCAACGAATCTTCAATCCCCACACATATAAAACTTGGCCTTGACATGCCAAGGAGGATTTCAAACCTTATTCCAAATATTTTTTGTCTATCACTAGTGTCACAAACCTCATACATAAACATTCATTAAATATTTCGTTTACAATTCAGACATGCATGGCAACATCTCACTAAGGAGTTTATCCTCACTTCTACCAACCTAGCCTTTTCTACCAAGCAAAGTGTTAGGAAATAAAATAATACATGTGTAATTAAAATAAATTTGGAAATTAAAAACAAGTTATATCAAAAACATAAACAATAGGGGAGAACACATTACACAAGATATATGAGGAAACCCTGCTAAACTAGCTAGGGAAAAACCACAAGGCAAAGGTAACATCCAAAATTCATATTCCATCAAAAAATATATCCATACAACATAATTTCCTCTCAACAACTCATTTCTATTGCTTAAAATCACTTAGGTGAGCCAAACTTGAAATTAAGCCTTATAGGTTCCAACCTCCAAGATGCAACATGTGACTCCATCATGATGCTAACACTATAATATCCAATTCGAGATCCAAAGCATCAACATCTATATCTATGAGCTGAGATGACAAGCCTCCAAGTTTAGTTTATTCATCCAAGTGAGACAAGCATTCCTATCGTTACTACTCTAAACTTCTCACCTCAAGTATCTCGATGCTTACATACAAACTAGGTGAGCCATGCTCTAAGCTAAGCCTTACAGGCTCTAACCACCTAAGCATGAATGATTATTACAACCCACTCATCTAGGTGAGATACATTTAAATTCCTTCCAATATCTAACCTTTAAAATGATCTAAAATTGGATATCCGCAAATGGTCTTCTCAAAAATATAAAGGATGATTCAATGCTTTATAACATTTTACATGAGACAAAGGGAGAGAAAGATAAATACATAGTGTCCCCTTAGAAATTTAACCCACACATGAGTGGCATGCCATGTGATCTCTATAATGTATATCACCATGTGCAAAAGTCATCAAAGCATCTTCACTTTAAGAAAGAATTTGGGCCACCTACTTTTCGCTCCAAAACATGTTTGTTAATTCCACAAGTGAGTGCAACACTCAATAGTTTTCTTCTTATCTTCATCTCCAAGGGAAAACGAAGTAGATTCTCCACTTCAGACAAGATCCAAGCCACCCCATGTGACTCCAATAATTATTCCCCACTCACATATGTGAGGAAAATATACAATAATGCTCATCTTATCTTCTTCTTCTATGTGACCACACAAGTGTAAAAGGTGTTGGAATCACCTTTTGACTTTCTCCACACATGGGAATCATGTGTCCATTTATAAATTTGATTCATAGATGATATCTTGTATTTTTCACATGTGATAACTAACATGTGACAACTAAGGGTAAATATATGTCCTATAGTGGAGTAATACGCCCCACAACATGTAACCTCAACTTGATCACATGTTGGTACCACCTGCCACATAACTTACATGTCATGTCACCTGCATGACACATCATCAAGATGCCATCTCAACATGCCACATTACCATTAATAGTGACTTTGAATAGTGCCCATAAATAATGACTTATGAATAGTGGATTAACATACTAACAATCTCCCATTTGAAGTGATATACATAGGACCTTAACATACCTATGCCTTATGCCAACTAGTTCCATCCAAACATCATATATGTTTTCATCAATGCTGATTGTTGCTCACACATATGCCCATAACTTCACTTTTTTGAACTATTAAAAGTTCTCTACCTTGAATAATTTTGTCAACATATTCACCTCCAAAGAAAATTACATCAACTTGAATTGACTCTCACTTCACCATAGACCCATCCTTCTTTAGGATTATGCCATGAAACACTCACTACTCGCACTGCTTAGAAGTATCTGGTCTAGTACACACCATGGATTTATTGAGGCTTTCTTACTCTTGATGAATTTAATACACAAGAAAACCATGTCTTATCCTCCTTGAGGATACTCAAGAAAATATCTCATAACCATAAGATGTGAGATACTTGACTTTCTTTCTTTATGTCCATTATGCATAGCCATCATTAATTTTCTCCTTCATCTCATTCTAGTCACCCTAGTCATCTCATCATTGATCATGTTCAGGCCTATAACCAACATACAATCTACACATAGTAACTTCTATTAACCTTGGCTCTCCATGAAGGTATTCCTTTACCACATCAGTATGTCTATTAGAACTCGTACAATCTTCAATTATGCAAACAAGAAACCCTTTGTCTCATCCTCATATCCTCTTAGCTACACCATATCATCATGAGATCATCATCTAGGAAACCAACTACTCCAACATTAAACAAAAACAAGTTCACACTGTAATATGATAGTAGTTATCAATAGGAGAGAAAAAAATAGAAGTCAACACCAGAATTTAACATATGTAGCATACCTATATCCACCATGATCAACATGGTAACAATCTACAGTTCTTGGGAAGTCATTACATGACTTAGTGTATCACTACACCTACCAAGTTTTTGAGCCCCAAATATACACTCAAGTTACATCCCACTCTACCATAGGTCACACACATATATTTCTCCTTCAATGTAACCTTTGGTCTCTTTTTTTCTCCATCCATCCTGAACTACTTCAATAATAAGATAGAAGAATCCATAAAAGTCAACACCTAATTTCTACATGTATAAAACCACTTTCCACCATCTCAACATGGTATTAATCTACATTTATTCATAATTTTCCTTATTACTCAATGCATCACTACAAATACCATGGTTTTGAACCCAAAATATATAGTCAAATTACATCTTGCTCTACTAGATGTCACACACATGGCCTTTTCATTCCATGGAACCTTGGGTCTTTTATTATTCTCCAACCACTATGTTTAATATCAAGTTTTATATACCTCCTCTACATGGAATTTTAACATCATCTTGAATCACACATAGTGGTATTAGGATCCCATAACTTGTACCTCTTCACTAGCTAAGAATATAACAAGGTACATGCCTTTTCATCACCCTCTATATATACCAATGGTGACCATCTCTATCCACCACAATTTATATAGTTGATTCTTCATTAGGAGCACTATGTGTGTGCTAATATATCTAGTAAATATTTTTAATATTCTTTTCCATTCTCCATATTCTACCAAGAGATAAATACCTACCATGAAATTTTTTCCTTTTGTTTCATATCTTGGTTTCCACTTGTAGATCCTACCTGCACATACTAGCCAAAAACTATGGATCTGATACCAGGAAACCATATCCTAATTAAGATAATAAATTTTAAAGTAAAATAAATATGGAAATTAAAACTAGAATATAATAAAAACAATATCAATAGGAAATAACACATTACACAAGATATATGTGGAAACCCTATTAAACTAGTTAGGGAAAATTAAAGGGTATAGGAAGCATTCATACTTCATATTCCATTATAAAGTCTCTCTATAAAACATCAAATCATCTTATTAAATCCTTTTTTGTGATTATAAACAATTAGGTAAACCAAGATTACAACTAAGCCTTGTAGGATCCAACCTCTAAGAAACAACATGTAACTCCATCATCATGTTAACACCATAGAATCCAAGGTCAATGCCCAAGCATGAAACTCGATATTCATGAGTTGAGATAACAAGCCTCCAAGATCCATGTCTTAATCTAGATGATCCAAGCATTCTTATCCTTAGAAGCTCTAACCACTACCCTCAAGGATCTCTATACTTGCATACAAACTAGGTGATCCATGCTTTCATCTAAGCCCTATAGGCTTGAACTACCTGATCAAGAATTATTCTTAGAACCAAATAATCTATGTGAGTTAATATTCCATGTATTCCAAACTCCAACTTGTAACATTGATCAAAAAGTGGATACCCCAAATGTGCTTCTCCTAAATATAAAAAAGAATGTGATGCTTTATAGCATTGTACATGAGAGAGAGAGGGATAAATTCATAATGGTCCCTTATAAATTTGATCCACTTATGAGTGAAGTGTCATGTGATCTCCATAATCTTTTTTACTATGTGCAAAAGTCTTGAAAGCATCTTTACTTTAGACAATAACATGTTCCAACTCCATGTGGATCCAAAATGTGCTCCCCACTTCCAAAAGTGAGACAAAACATGTAGTAGTGTTCTTATTATCTTTTTTAATAAGTGTCAAAAATTTGGATGCTCCACCTTATGCAATATTGAATCTACCCCAAGTGATTCCAATATTTATACCCCACTCACATATGTGAGGATAATCTACAATGTTGCTCATCTTATATTTTTACTCCATGTGACCACATGAGTCCAAAAGGTGTTGTAATCACCTTTTGACTTTGTCCACACATGGGAATCATGGGTCCCTTAATAAATTTGACACATACATGACCTCTTGTCTTTTTCACCTTGTGATAACCCACATATGACAACTAAGTACAAATTCATGTCCTCTAGTGGAGTACTATGTTCCACACAATGTCACCTCATCTTGATCAATACTGGGACCCACCATGGGCCTTGCTACCACATCACCTTCTTTTCACATCACCTATATTCCACATCAACTACACACCCACATGCAAAATCATCAAGATGTTATCTCAACATGCCACATCAACATAAATAGTTAATATGAATAGTGCCCAGGAATAGTCACCTATAAATAGTGGCTTCACAACCTAACACAAAATGTATATTTATTTATAGGATTAAAAGATATGAATGAAATAGAAGCCAATGATCCCCTAAAATGGCACCATTATCCACATGGGTGAATCTTGAAAAAAGACAAGAAGTATCCATAGGAAATATATGCCATTTTCCTTATGGAATTGATGATTACAAAAGATAAAAAGGTTCCTTCAAGGATAAATCTTCCCCATATCACACTTTTATGTGTAAGGAAAAGGGAGTTATAGTAGTCCTCAATAAAACCATGCCAACTGTCACATAGAGAACAAAAGGTAAAGTAGAGGTCAATTAGATAATAAAACATATCTCTTACACTTGTATAAGCTTAGAAAAGATGGTATATTTCATTTTTGACTAATCTCAAGCCATTATGTTTTGTCCCCACTTACAATTTTGATCAACTCTCACAATGGAGGTCAACATCAAGCCCTTTATTTTCCTTGCAAGTAATGTGTCACCCATGCTACTTAAGAAACATGACTAGTGTCTGTCACCTCATTAGTGAATAGTGTCTACCATGTCCTCAATGAATAATGTTTTTTCTCCACATCATTCTCCTCTAATTAAAACCAACTTAGGTCCTATGATTTCCTTGATTGTACTCTTATCATTTATTCTATAAAAAAAAAATATTTCACACCATTCTATTTTTTGTTAATGTAATATTGCATGAATACTTGGATGTTCCCACATTAGACACTTAAGGTATTATAATGTGATCTATTTATTACATGGATTGGGTAAGTGGAATAACCAATCTATTAGTCACAAAGTTTGATGATCACGTCAGTCCATTCCACCTCACCAAGTTCTCACCCTTTTTCCTCCACTACTTCTTCCTTTTACTTGGTTTTCCTTTTATCTTCCTTCTGAGATCACACTTCCAACATTAAACTTTCCTCCTCCACCAATATTATATTTCATACATATTACATCCTTTTGTGGGATTATACCCACCATTATATGTCTACCTCCACCTAAAGCAAATTTTTATTTATGCACAACTTATTTGACCAACTATTAGATCACTCAAAACACCAACATACATCACCACTTATAGCTCGTCCTTCATGGATACAACATCATCATCCATAATTCTCCTCATGTTTACTAGCTTGCAAATCCTCCTCCTACTAAGCTTTCATAATGGGAACTTGAAATATTACTTTGTGTCTTTTTTCCTCTCTCTGTAACACTACATGCATGCAACCTTCCTCCATATGCAACCCTAAATGGTGATAATATTATACCACATGCATCTCTTCTAGGATGCATTATTCCTCTTGAATGCTTGAATTATCCTCATGCTATTCAATCTCGCTATGGGATACCAATGGAAGATCCAAAACAAAACTAATGGATATTTTATTCTCCTCTTCTCTCTTTAAGGTAAGTAGCAACTCTTGCCTCTTCTTCATCTCAATCATTAGACTCATAGGCCACTTCACTGTCTTCCTCATCACCTAACCATTCCATTGAATCTCCTCCTCTAGCATATGCTCCATCATTATATCCAAGCATGCTTGAATTTAATTTAACTTCTCCACATTTTAATTTCATGGTGTTCCTTCATTCTTTTGTGTCATCTTCACATTTACAATAGACTCAAAATAGACCATTTCTTACAATATATCTACTCTTCCAAGGCTTCTCTCATACCTGTAATAAACATTCCACAATAATTATAATTTTATCTAATACCACTTGATGTGAAAAAATTCAACTCCTCATCATAATGGATCTTTGATACGTCTTTATGGATTCAATAATCCATGTAACTCTTAAACACATAATCATCTCAGAAACACATCTAATAAAATATTCACACTTATCATTAAATCTCTTCCTCATATTACATAAGCTTCAAAAAGTTTCACCCTCCACACATACAAAACTTGGCCTTAACATGCCAAGGAGGATTTCAAATCTTATTCCCAAATTTTTATTATCTACCACTAGTCTCCCAAAGCTCATACATAATGCTTCATTTAAATATTTCCTCTAAAACTCATAGATACTTGGCAACATATCACTAAAGAGGATATCCTCACTTCTATTAGACTAGACTATTCTACCAAGAGAAGAATAAATTTATTTATATGATTACAATTGATGAATTAGATAGAAATAAAGGACGCCCAAAAATGTATCATTCTCCACATGGGTGAATCTTCACAAAAGACAAGAATCATGCTAAGGAAATCTATACCATTTTCCTTCTAGGATTGATGATTACCAAAGGCAAAAAGGTTACTCCAAGGATAAATTCACCCCAAGTCATATTTATATGAGTAAGGATAAGGGATTTATATTTTCCCTCAAGAAAACCATAGAATCTTTCACATATAGTCAAAACAAGTTATAGTATAAGTCAATTTGAATAGTAAATCTTGTATCTTACACTTGTATTGAAGGTGTTGATTTAGATTTGAGCACGAATCATAGAAAATAATAGAACCAAAATAGAGAGAAATATTTTAATAACATATTCACACCATATATATTTTTTTCTTCATATCTCAAACCATATGTGAATACAATATTTATATTGGAAAACTATTTCCTATAACTGGGGAGATAAAATATCCACAAATATCTCTCATGTATACCCACAATATAAAAAAATAATCTATGTTTGTAATATTGTTGTAAAATATTATGACTAAAAAAATATAAAAAACTCACCAATATTATATTTACCACTTAGTAAATATGTAAACTCACATAATGTGATAATCTAATCCCTAACATTCCTAATCTTAGTTTATATATGCTGAAAAAAACATTCACACTCTCACCTACAATATTATCATCCATTTTATCATGCCCTATTTTGCTCATGACCTTGATATGAAGAGATCCTTGCTAATGTCATGGTTTAATAGTTTTACCATAAAGCTTCACATGAACAAAATGAATCAAATTACATACCACTGTATACTCTTAATTCTGTATACTACTAACACAATCTTGTTTCACAAGATTAATAATATGTGAAGGAATGTATCCTATATTTAATTTAAATTATTATAATAGACGTGTCATTAGGGGTCTTCTCCATAAAGAATCAAGGTAGTTATGGGATCTCTATAGTAGTTTCTCTCCTAACTATTTCTACAACATTGTTCACCTTCTATGGTTTTTTGGGTATCCACTACAAACCCTTTCATGATCCATGAATTGAATTACATTGTTGTTTTTAACATTTGACAATGTTTATACAACAAGGAATTATGTTTAGAATAACATAAAATACATATTTTGAATAGGCATATACTTTTATTCTTATTTTGAAAACATATTATGAAAATAATAAAAACACACCACATAAAACGTCACCAAAACATTATAGGCCCCATCATTGTGACTGATGAGAGGCTCTAGAAACATCCTTCCTTCATGCCTCTAACCTCTAATATGTGATACTACTTACTGAATTGATATCTCGATGAAGCTCATGTTGTTGATGAAAATATTCCCATTAATTAAGACATCATATACAAGAAAAAATGCTTTTGTGTGGCAATTTTTTTATATTTCTAATTTTTATAATGATTATAAGACTAAATGACTTGACTTTGATTAACCTGCTATAAACTATTTTATTTCTTGACATTGACCTTAAAAATAAAATGGCACCTTATATTTTAGATGGACATACTCTTAACATAAAAAATGAAATAGATTAAACATAGAAAACTATATACAAAATTAGATTTGTAATAAAAAATTTAATCACAAATATAATACTATGTATTAATAACTATGAAAGCAAATTCAACTATAAACTTGTGGTTGACAAATACCATACAAATTAATGGGGTTAAATGACACTTAACAACTATTGACATGATTTAAACTCACATAAATGAAAGACCTAATAGATGTTTAAAATAAAAAATTAACTAAAACAAAATATAAGATGTTGATGTACATTTCCATGCCTTCCAATATCTAACCTAAAAAAAATGATCTAAAAATGGATAGCCCCAAATGGTCTTCTTACAAATACAAAGGAGAATGAAATGCTTTATAGCATTTTACATGAGAGAAAGGGAGAGAAAGAGAAATTCATAGTGTCCCCTTAGAAATTCAACCCACACATGAGTGGCATGTCATGTTATCTCCATAATTTTTGTTACCATGTGCAAAATACATCAAATAATATTCACTTTAGGAAAGAACATGGGCCACCTCTTTGTGGCTCCAAAATGTGTTCCCTACTTCTAAAAGTGAGTCCAAAAACTCAATAATGTTGTTCTTATCCTCATTTCAAAGTGTCAACAAAATGGATGCTCTACTTTGGACAAGATCCAATCCACCCCGTGTGACTCCAAGAATTATTCCCCACTCACACATGTGAGGAAAATATGCAATAATGATCATCATGTCTTCTTCTTCAATGTGAGCACACAAGTCCAAAAGGTGTTGTGGTCACCTTTTATATTTCTTCACACATGGGAATCATGGGTCCATTTATAAATTTAATCCATACATGACCTCTTATCTTTTGGACCATGTGATAACCAACAAGTGATAACTAAGGACAAATCCATGTCCTACGGTGGATTGCTACACCCCACAACATGTCACCATATCTTTATCACATATTAGGATCCACCATGGGACCACCTACCACATCACATTTTTACCTTGTCACCTGCATTCCACATCATCTACACACCAACATGCTAAATCATCAAGATTCCATTTTAGCATGCACATCACCATGAATAGTGCCTTCACACCCTAATAATCTTTTACTTAAAGCCATATATAAAATACCTTACCATACCTATGTCTTATACCAACCATTTTCCATCCAAATATCATCTATGTTTTCATTAATGCCGATTGTTGCTCACACACGTGTGCACTAGTTCACATTTTTGAATGACTAAATATTCTTTGCCCTAAACAACTTTGTTAATGTTTGCTCCTCCAAAGAAAATCACATCAAATTTAAGTGACTCCCACTTCACCTTAGATCCATATTTAATAAATATTATTCCACGAACCAGTCACTACACACATTGCTTGTAAGTATCTGATCTAGTGCACACAATGTCTTTCTTGAGGCTTTCCTACTTCTGATGAATCCAACACATAAGACCACTATGTTTTATTATCTTTGAGGATACTCTAAAAAAAAAAAACAATAAGAAGTGAGATACTTGACTTTCTTTCTTTATGTCCATTGTGCATCTCCATCCTTAGTTTTCTCCTTCATCTCATCCTAGTCACCTTAGTCATCTCACCATTAATTGGGGAGATAGAAAATCCACCAATGCCTCTCATGTATATCAAAAATATTATAAATAACATATGTTCTTAATATTTTTGTAACAATATTAAACTCACCAATATTATATTTACCACTTAATAAATATCTAGACTCACACAATGCAATAAACTATCCTTATCATGTATAAGCTTCCAAAAGATGGTGGATTTAACCTTTTTCTAATCTGAAGATATTATATTTTGTCCCCAATTATAATTTAAAACCACTCTCATAATGGAGGTCAACATCAAGCCCTTTGTGTGCTTTTCAAGTAATGTGGTTCCCCATGCCAAAAAAGTAACATGACTAATATTTGCCACATCAATTTTGAATAGTGTTTTCCATCTTGATAGTGAATAGCATCCTCTATATCATCACTAAATATTAATTATTATCCACATCACTTCTCATCCTCTTTAGCTTCTCTAATAGGTGGCTATGAGAGTGATTTAGATACTCCTGAGAACTAATGCTCAAGAACATGTTTTCCATTGGATGGGATAAAAATATGTGGAGGGAAAACAAAAGAATAAAGGTTTGTATATAATGGGAAGATATCTATGAACTAGCCATAATAATAAGATCCTTGGGAGTGTTGTAGAATCTATATTTAATCATTTTAAATTTATTTTGAATAGACTCCTTTATAGGTAGAGTTAATGGTGGATACTCCCTAGTAGGTTGAGTAGTTGGCAAAGGCACATGAAGCATGGAACTAGAAAAATAAATTATTGTTAATAGGGTTTTTATTAGTAACACACATATTAAATTTATTTTTCTTAACCCTAATAGTTTTCCACCCATATTCCCAAGTTCCCTTAGTTTTATCAAAAATGGGCCTGGGAACTAGCATATTATGAGGAAAGTATAGCTGATAATATTTTATCTTGTGATCTATGTAATGAAAATGGAAGCAAATGTAGGTATAGCTAATATATATAACCTGAAGGGAATGGTGAGAGTCACCAAATTCTATCTCAAAAACTCTTTGTGGTACTTAGATAAATCCATTCTAATGCAAATCCTTTTTTATGGATGATTTGAATAAAATGTTACAAGCTCATGGAAATCAACATGTCTAATGGAATCCAAGATTTGATTTATGAAATGTCAACAAGGCAAAGGTAACCCATGGTTTTAAACACAAATGGTGAGTTTCAGAGGGGTGTGCTCTGAGATTAAAAAAATCATGGGTTTAAGGTGAAAGGAATATCAAGGAGTTACAAATATACCATGTGCTGGATTTATTCACTACACACCCATACATGTGTATGGTATGAGAAATGCAACTACAAAAACCCTTGGTCATGTTATGAATGATTTCATGATTAATCTGATGAGAAACCCATGGAGTTTGTACATAAGTTTTAATCATTATTTTTGAAGGAAAAAGACCCAAAAGATACCTTATTAATCAAAAGTGTTCTATCAATTGACAAAAAGAACTAAATTCAAGGATATACAATATAACATAATTTTGATCATTGATATCTTCTAGTACACTTTATAAAAAACATTCATGAGTGGCTTGAGTGAGGGTGCCATTTCTTAGAACTCCACCTTCCTCCACTATAGCCTCAATAGCTAGATGTGATAGAGAAGAGAGCATTAAGTAATCTAATTTCACCCCAGGTGAGGCTCCCTAAGAGATAATACATGTGACTATCTCATAAGATCTAGAAAGGAATATGAAATGAAGGCTATAGGTAGAAAACAAAAAGTGGTAACATGCTTGGTGAAAACCTAGAAAATAGAAAAAACTCAATTGAATCTTTGGTCCAAGAACCCTATAATTAATTTATTTCCAATCAAATAATCCATAGTCTAAAATATAATAAAGAAGATGGTATTATCGTTAGTAAACCTAAGTACATGTAATAATTTACCATACGAATATCTAAAATTATATATCATCAAATAATGTATCTTAAAAATTATACATCATCAAATATTACACCCTACCAAGTCTAATGTGAAGTGAAACAATGGGGTCGTAGTCACTTCATGATTACTCAAATGAAAAAAATTATAGATAATGAGTACATGTTGAAAATCTTCTTATTTCTTTCATTATGAACATTAAGGTAGAAGCATAAATAAGTTGGTTGTGTGATGTGGGTTTTAATGTAGTGAAAAGTTAATATATAAATCTTTTACAATTTTTTAATACCAAACAAGTCGATGTTCCTTCAATATTTAGAAAAATATAATTGAACAATTGCAAAAAAAAAATATTGGAATTAGACAAATGTGTCAAAAACACATTATTTATACTAATATTATTAACAATTATATAAATATCACACAATTATATAACAATGAAATGTTTATTAACAATAATCAAGATATTTTTATGTAATCAAATATGAAATACTCAAAATGTACATGAGACATACCCATCATTTTGAATAACTTAATCAATGAGTCAAACTTGAATTAATGTTTAACCATGGCCATAATCAATGGTGAGGTTAGCTAGGGTGTTATATTCTTCTCCCATTAAGTAAAGTGTTCCTAAAGTTTTATTGTTATAAGAAACATGTATTAATTACAATCATCTTACAATAGAACATTAGACCACCAAATACCTAACATCAGTCATATACAAGATGACAGTAATGGATAAAATTTGCATGTTATCAATTTCTCGTTTTTACATATTCTATAGAATTTGGAGAACCTCTAACAACTTAATATAACTAGTTCATAAGCAATTCATGCAATAGTATAAATAACTATTAGACAAGACATTGATGTATCAAATAATAATTTATAGAGTGAGCATCCATCATAAATGGAAAATCATAATATAATTAGTGCAAACACCCATGAAATATAAATAATTTGTTAAAATCACTGATTAAAATAGTGTTTTATTTAATACTAATTGAGTGGTTGGATCAATCAATTGCCATGTATGATTTAACAATCAATTTATTTATCAATCAAAAGAAAAATAAACATGAAATATCTATCATATAAGTAAGGAGGCATAATAAATTGATTGCCTAATAATTAATTCATCATAAACATAATAGACATCCAAGATTAAAATACTGAAAGCATATAAAAAGTATCATATAACATGGTAACAACCATGCTCATTATCAATATAATGATTATAACACATTAGTAGTAGTCATATAGAAACACAAACAATTAACCCCAACTCGTCAGGGCAATGAAATCACATAAATAGTTTCATTTTACATGTTCTACTAAGTAATATATCTTTGTTTATTTCAAGGTATCACATAATAACAATCTTTTGTCACATAAAGTGCTGAAATGTTTTTTTTTTCAAATATTAGTTTGCTCATACCTAATATTCATTTTTGAAGTTGTATCAATGAAAAATAAATATCTTCAATTTCACACACATGCATACACATGCACACATACACACACAAATACACACACTTGAAATGTAGTTTTAAGGTGAATATTATTTAAAACACATTTTGTTGTCATAAATACGAGCAAACAATTATTCCCAATTAATCATGGAAAATAGATCCCATATAAAAATAGTAATTATATGTTAAAATAAGGATTCTAATAACTAGTGTACACATAGAAGAGTTAAGCTATATGTGAACTCAACAACATATATCACTATAAATTATTAATAAGAGTGACACTAAGAATTGATATGCAGTTCATAGCTTCTAATTCAACATGACGTCTCATAATACCACTTAAATTTATCAAATAGGTATTTTATCTTGGCGAAGGTTCCTCTATTTGTTACAGCAAGAAGATTTAATTCCATTGAAAATGACAATCTCATACAACCATAATTTCCAACAAATAAAATGTCATTTAAAAATAATTTCATAAAATTACAATATCATTAACATCTAGTAATAAAAAAATATTTATTTTAATTCAAATTTTATATAAAAACTTATAAAATTTAAATTGTTAAATATAATTTACAATTTTCAAATTTACTAAATCTAATAAAATAACCTAACCCAACTAAAATATAAAAAAAAAGTTTTAAAAATTACTAATAATTAATGAATATAATTAAGATTAGATTTTTTTTATATAATTTAATATATAATACATGTGACCATTAATAATATAGTATTTACTTCTAAATATTACCGCTATTACTGATGTTCATTGTAATTAATTTGTTTTAATTAAATATTTTATGTCCGTACATCATATGTTTGTGATAGGCAAGCCCATGAGAGGTCTTATTTGTTTTTGGAAAAATGAGATAATATGATATGAGTCGGGTCGTATAAATATTTTATGTTTCTTATATCATATGTTTGTTTTACTAATATATTATTAAAGTTATTATTGTAGTGATATTTTAAATTTTAAATTTTTATTTTTAGGTTCATATACATCATAAAAGATTTCATTAATGGGGTAATAGTTTCAAACAATTTTTTTTATTATAATATTTAGTTTTGTCTTTTTAAATAAGGTGACTAGATTTTTTACTTTCAAATTGTTATTGTATTTGATTTGGATATTATTATAGATTAAATATTTTATAATTTAATGTTATTCTTTTTTCACCACCTCTAATTAAATAAAACATGTATGTTCAATTTCACCACTCTTGTTTTGGAGTTACTCATTTTGTCCATTTTACATCTAAAATTATGTAAGCTAGTGTTTAATTGAGCCATCAATGTTTTCATTCTCTCTTTAATTTTTTTTCTTTATATAATTTTTTTGGTTATAATTATATATGAAATTAAATTTTTTAATATAATATACTTTCTTTTACCCATATTTTTATGTTTATATGATTATATTGAATTTTTCTTTTATGTATATTTTTTATTTCTTTATTTATCTTTGAATGCTCTTACATATTCATCCATATATTATTATATTTCTTCTAGGTAACATTTTCTCAACTATTATTTTAAATCATCAATAAATATCTATTTTTTATTTTATTTTCTTTAATAAATTAACGTCAAAATAATAATTGATATTTTATATGAAAAAGTATATATTTCAATTAATAAAATTTTAAATAAAATCGATATTTCAATTTTAAATTTACTATTTTTTAAATTCTATTTATTTATTACCATTTCAAACTGACGCATTGTTTTGCCAGAATTAAAATTTCTTGAAAACTATTTCTTTTTAAAATACTTTCTTTAAGAATTTAGTACTTTGGATCGTATATGCAACCTAAACAAAACTGCTCTATTATGTCTCATAAATGAGAAACATCATAGAGGATGAGTTTCGTATTTAAAAGGGAGGCTTTATGTTTGCAAAAAATAACTCTTCATTAATAAAATAATAGATGGAAATTGCTGGCAGAAATTCACAGGGGAAAAAAAAAAATAATTATTATAAAAACAAAAATCTTATATAATATTATAAGTGTTTAAGTTTATAATATTTTTTACAAAAATAATATAAATTTTTAATTCTTCTCATTTATATTCTAGTGGTAATGAATAAATAGATAATTGAATTTATTTTTTATAAATAAAAATTAAGGAAAAAATAAACATAATAATGAAAATAATATAAATTAAATAATTAAAAATGTTAAAAGAGAGTAAAAATATAAAACTAAAATGATATTAAGAAATACACATTTTAATCAAATAAGTTAGGGTAAAATAATTATTTTTGATTGATTTTAATTTTATAATAAATTAATACTAATAATTTAATAAATAACATAAGTCATAAATATATTTTAAATTAGGTTTTTCTTTGACATATACAACTTAAAGAAAAGGAAAATTTTAGCAAAACTAAAAAGGAAAAGAACAAAATAAACATCTCTTTTACTTTTAATTAGTCATATTTTAACTTGGTAATGATTTTATGATTGGAAGAACCTTACTCTCTTCAATGTTGATGTTTTTTGTTTTGTTTTTATTTTTTGTTTTTTTGTTGTCTTTTTTTTTAAGAATGTTTAATTAAATCTTACTTCTTTTCGTTTTCAATTTTGATTTTTATCTCATGTTTTCTTATCTTTATTTAGATAGATTTACATATTTAATGGAAATCATCTTCCTAGAAATAAGATTTTAAATCTTTGAAATTTTATTGAAGGGGTGTTGCCTTTGAGCCTTGACTAGGGAAGATTCATAAGATGTCTTTGTCCCCCTGGACCCAATAGTGAAAATAGTGGGAAGGAGGGGAGGGAGGTCATTCCCCCCACATCCCTTTGTGAAGGAGTGGGATATAAACTACACCTTGAAAGGATCCAAAATTTCTACTTAATATCTACCTTGACAACAATTTCTACCTAATATCTTGCCAACCAACTTATCACCTTTTTTACATGCCAAGACAAGCCAAACACCATTTTAGCTTCTATAAAAAAACTAATTTGTGAACATATCAACACTATTTTCCTATATGTGAACCTTTTCAAGTGTTCATTTTACTTTGTCAATCCCCTGTCTAACAAGATGGTACTTTACTGCAATATGATTTTTCTTACTATGATTAGCTAGATTCTTAGCCAAATAAATTGCACTCTAACTATCAAAAATACCTTCATTTTATATTTCTCTCTTCCAAACTCACCTAATATTCTCTTTATCCAAATTACCTGCTAACATGAATGATAAGCGTCCACATATTCTTCCTCATTAGTCGATGCAATAACAATCTTTTGAAGCTTCAACATCCAACTAACATTTCTACTTATAAATGTAAAAACACAACCATGTATTGATCTTCTTTTGTCTAGATCTCTTAAAAAATCAAAATCAATATATCCACAAATAGAATCACCAAATTTATCATGGGAATAATTTTATGAATAAGCATTAATGATACTAAAAGAGAATTTATC
The DNA here is from genome assembly GCA_037957365.1 of Torreya grandis. Taxonomy (NCBI): domain Eukaryota; kingdom Viridiplantae; phylum Streptophyta; class Pinopsida; order Cupressales; family Taxaceae; genus Torreya; species Torreya grandis. The sequence continues at coordinate 412,291 of JARHVA010002916.1, read as the reverse complement.
AATATTAAAAATCACCCAAATGACATAATAAGAGGGGTTAGAGCTAGAGTCCACATAGTGAAAATGCCATTTTGGAGAAATAAATGTAATAAGTCCAACACAAATTCAGTCATGATTGCCTTTCAGAATGAGGCTATTTGTCAATAGGAAAAATAATGAAATATGCCACCTTAAGTTCTTAAAGGTAGACAATGCTCATATCTATAAATGTTTTATTAAAATCTCTCACAACATTTTGTGAACTGAGTCTGTTAGACATTCCTATATCTATAAATTATGGGTATCGAGAGACATACCCTCAAAATTTAAATCCTCTAAGTATTAAGACCATTTTTTTGAATTCTTGAAGTTAAAACTATTGCTTGTTTGTATACTCTTACACATAATTCTCCTCCTCTATAGTTTATGTAATAGGTTGATATGAGAGTGAGTTGGAGAATGCCAAGGACTACTCAGGCACATGTTTTCTCTTTAATGGGAAAAAAATACTGGGAGGGAGATGAAAAGAATCAGGAGACATACACAATGTCACATGTGAACAAATTCAGCTCCAAATCTCAATGGAGCTCTCATATCACTTGATGGATTCAAAAATCCATGTAACTCTCAAACACATAATCATATCACCATCTAATTAAATCCTCACACTTCATTAAATATCTTCCTCACATTACTTAAGCTTCAACAAGCTTCACTCCCCATGCATACAAAACATGGTCTCAACATGTCAAGGGGGCTTTCAAAGCTTATTCCAAATCTTTCTTCTCTACACCTAGTGTCACAAACCTCATACATAAAGATTAAAAAAATATTTCCTTTACAACTAAGACATACATGGAAACATCTCACCAAGGATTGTATCCTCACCTCTACCAAACTATCCTAATCTAACAAGCAAAGTGTTAGGAAATAAAATCCTACATATGTAAATAAAATAAATGTGGAAATGGAAAATAAGTTACAGGAAAAACATAAACAATAGGAGAGAGCACAGTACACAACATTTATAAGGAAACCCTACTAAACCAGCTAGAGAAAAACCTTAGGGCAAAGGTAGCATCCAAAATTTAGATTTCATCAGAAAATATCTCTATACAACATAAGTTCCTCTCAAATACTCCTTTCTAGTGTTTATAAACACTTAGGTAATCCAATCTTGCAACTAAGCCTTACAAGTTCCAACCTCCAAATTCCAACATGTAACTTCATCATGATGTTAACACTATAACATCGAAGCTAAGATCTAAAGAATCAACCTTCATATTTATGAGATAATATAAAAAGCCTCCAAGCTCGATGTCTTCATCTAGGTAAGACAAGAATTCCTATACTTACATGATCTAACCTCTAACCTCAAGGATCTCCATGATTACATACAAACTCGGTGAGCCATGATGTAATCTAAGCCTTATAGGCTCTAACCACCTAAGCGTGAATGAATATTACAACCCACTCGTCTAGGTGAGATATTTTTAAATGCCTTCCAATAGCTAACCTAAAAAATTGATCCAAAATTGGGAATCCCCAAATGGTCTTCTCACAAATACAAAGGAAAATGTAATGTTTTATAGCATTTTGCATGAGAGAAAGGGAAAGAAAGAGAAATGCATAGTGTCACATTATAAATTTAACCCACACATTTGTCACGTGTTTATGTGATCTTCATAATTTTTTTCACCATGTGCAAAATTCATCAAAGCATCTTCACTTTAGGAAAGAACATGGGCCACCTCCTTGTGGCTCCAAAATGTGTTCCCTACATCCACAAGTGAGTCCTAACACTCAATATTATTATTATTATCTTCATCCCTAAGTGTCAACAAAGTCGGTGCTCCACTTTGGACAAGATCCAAGCTACCTCGTGTGACTCCAAGAATTATTTCCCACACACACATGTGAGGAAAATATGGAATAATGATCATGTTGTCTTCTTCTTCCATGTGACCACACAAGTCAAAAAGGTGTTTCAACCACCTTTTGAATTTTTCCACACATGGGAGTCACGGGTTTATTTATAAATTTTATCCATACATGACCTCTTATCTTTCACCACATGTGATAACCAACATGTAACAACTAAGGACAAATATATGGCCTACAAGATAGTACTACACCCCACAACATGTCACCTCATCTTGATCACATATTGGGGCCTGCCGTGTGACCTATTGCCATATCACATTCATACCATGTCACATATATGCCACATCATCTACACACCCACATGTCATATCATCAAGATGCAATCTCAACATGCACGCCACCATGAATAGTTCCCATGAATAATGACTTGTGAATAGTGGCTTCACACCATAAAAATCTTCTACTTGAAGCCATATACAAAGGAGCCTACCATACCTATATCTTATTATAACTATTTTCCATCCAAATATCATCTATGTTTTCATCAATGCCCATTATTTCACACACACACTCACTAGTTCACTTTTTTGAATGACTAAAACTTCTTTTCCATAAATGGATTTGTCAATGTCTACTTCTTCAAATAAAATTACATCAACTTGAAGTGACTCTCACTTCACCATAGACCCATCTTTATTCAGGGTTATGCTATGAACTGCTCACTACTCACATTGCATAGAATTATCTAATCTATTGCATATCATGGCTTTTTTGAGGCTTTCTTACTCCTGATAAATCCAATACATAAGACAACCATGTATTCTCATCCTTGAGGATACTATAGAAAATAAATTAAAATGATAAGAAGTGGGGAACTTGACTTTCTTTCTTTATGTCCATTATGCATCTCCATCCTTAGTTTTCTCCTTAATCTCATTCTAGTGACCCTAGTCATCTCACCATTGACCATGTTGGGTCCTATAACCAACATGCCATATACACATAGTATTAATCAGTATTGAACCTTGGCTCTCCATGAATGTATTCCCTTAACACATCAACATGTCTATTGGAACTCATACAGTCTTCAATTATGAAAAATATAAACTCTTTGCCTCATCCTCATATCCTCTTGGATACTCCATCTCATCATGAGATCATCATGTAGGAAACTAGGTTCTCAAACCCTAAACAACAACAATTACACACTGCACTCTGATAGTATTTATCAATAGGAGAGAAATAAAATTGAATTAAATACAAGACTTTAACATATGTAGCATACCTATACCCACCATGATCAACATGGTAGCCATCTAAAATTCTTGGAAGTCATTGTACTACTCAATGCATCATTGCACCTACCAAGTTTTAAAGAACTAAAGATACACTAAAGCTACATCTTGTTCTACTAGATGTCACACATACAACTTTATCCTTCAACATAACCTCAAGTCTTTCTTTTTTATCCATCCATCCTAAACCACTTTAACAATAGGAGAGAAGAACCCATCAAATTCAATACCTAACTTCTACATGTAACAAACTACTATCCACCATGCTTGACATGGAACTCATCCATAGTTATTCATAAGTATCAATGTTACTTAGTGCATCACTTCACCATCCATGTTTTTTAGGCCCAAAGATAAAATCAAGTTACATCTTGCTCTATCACATGTCACACACATGGCCTTTTCCTTCCATGGAACATTAGGTTTCTTATTCTTCTCCACCTACTATGTACAATATCAGGTTTCTTTTACCTCCTCCTCTAGATGGAAATTTAGTTTCATCTTGACTCACACAAAGTGGTAGTAGGATCCCATAACTTGTGCCCATTAACTAGCTAAAAATATAACAAGTAAGCCTTTTCATCACCCTCCACCTATACCAATGGAGACCAACTCAATCCACCACAAGTTGTACAGTTAATTCTTCATTAGGAACATTGTGTTGGTGTTCATCTATTTAGTAAAGATTTTCTATCACCATCTCCATTCTCCATATTCTACCAGGAGGTAAATACCTACCATGTAGTTTTTTTCTTTTTATTTCATAACTTGATTTCCATTTTTAGCTCTTGTTTTCATAAACCAACAAACAACCATGGCTCTGATACCACTTTTTAGGAAATAAAATCCTAATCAGGATAAAACATTTGCAAGTAAAATAAATATGGAAATTAAAAACAAGCTACAATAAAAAATAAACAATATGATCTAACATATTACACAAGACATACATGGAAACCCTATTAAACTAGTTAGTGAAAAATTAGGGGGTTTAAGAAGCATCCATTTTTGATATTTGATTATAAAATATCTCTATAGAACATCAAATCTTCTTAGTAACTCCTCTTGGTGCTTGCAAACACTCAGGTGATCCAAGATTACAACTAAGCCTTGTAGGATCTAGCCTCAAAGATGCAATATGCAACTCCATCATGATGTTAAAACCATAGTATGTTAGGTGAGATGCAAAGAATCAATCTCCATATTCATGAGTTGAGATAACAAGCATCTAAGCTCCATGTATTAATCTAGGTTTGCGAAGCAATCCTAGCCTTAGAGGCTCTAACCACTACCCTCAAGGATCTTCATACTTACATACAAACTAGGTGAGCCATGATTTCATCTGAGCCTTACAGTTTCTAACTACCTAATCATGAATTATAATTACAACCTAATCATCTAGGTGAGTTAATATTCCATTCCTTCCAAACTCCAACTTGTAACATTGATCCAAAAGTGGATACCCCAAATAAGCTTCTCTAAATTATAAAGGAGAATCCAATTCTTTATTTCATTTTATAAGAGATAGAGATGGAGGAATTCATTGTGGTCCCTTATAAAATTGATCCACTCATGACTGGGGCATCATATGATCTTCATAATATTTTTCACCATGTGTAAAATTCTTCAAAGCATCTTCACTTTAAACAAGAATATGTGCCAACTCCATATGGATCCAAAAAATGTTCCCCACTTCCACAAATGAGATGAAAAACTCAATATAGGTCTTCTTATCTTCATTTCCAAGGGTCAACATAGTGGATGCTCCACTTTAAAAAAGATACAATCCATCCCATGTGATTCCAATAATTATACCCCACTCACACATGTGAGGACAATCTACAATGGCACTCATCTTATCTTCTTATTCCATGTGATCACATGAGTAAAAACGGTGTTTCAATCACCTTTTCAATTTATCCACACATAAGAATCAAGGTTCCCTTAATAAATTTGACCCATACATGACCTCCTGTCATTTTTACCATGTGATAGCCCACATGTGACAATTAAAGATAAATCCATGTCCTCTAATTGAGTATTATGCCCCACACCATGTCACCTCATTCTGATCACATCCTAAGACCCACCATGGGCCTCCTACCACATCACCTTCCTTTCACATCACCTATATTCCACATCATCTGTACACTCACATGCCACATCAACATGAATAGTTATTATGAATAGTGCCCATGAATAGTGACTTATGAATAGTGGATTCACACCCTAACATAAAAAATACATTCATTTATAAGATTAAAAGAGATGAATGAGTTGTAAATAATGGAGCCCTAAAAATGTCACCATTATCTACATGGGTGAATCTTCACAAAAGATAATTATCCTAAGGAAATCTATGTCAGTTTCCCTGTGGGATTTATGATTATAAAAGATAAAAAGGTTCCTCTAAGGATAAATCTACCCCACATCACACTGGTATGAGTAAGGAAAAGGGAGTTAGAGTAGTCATTAATAAAACCATGCCACCTATCACATAGAGACAAAAAAGGTATAGTAGAGGTCAATAAGATGACAAAACTAATCTCCTCCACTTGTATAAGCTTCCAAAAGATGGTATATTTCATTTTTGACTAATCTCAAGCCATTATATTTTGTCCCCAATTATAATTTTGATCTACTCTCATAATTAATTTCAACATCAATCCCTTTGTTCACTTTTAAATTAATGTGTCACCCTATGCCACTAAGAAACATGACTAGTGTCTGCCACCTCATTAGTGAATAGTGTCTACCACATTAAAAGTGAATAATTTCTACCATTCCATTGGTGAATAGTATTTTTTCTCCATGTCATTCACCTCTAGTTGAAAAAAACTTACATCTTATGAGTTTCCTTGATTTTACCATTATCATTTATTCTATAGAAAAATAAAAATGCACACCACTCTATTTTTGGTTGATGCAATATTGTATGAACCCTTGGATGTTCCTGCATTAAACACCTAAGGTATTATAATGTGATTTATTGATTACATGGTTTGGTTAAGTGGTAGAACCACTCTATTAATCACAAATCTTTATGATCATGTCATCCCTTTCCACATCACCAAGTTCTCCCCCTTTTTCCTCCTCTACCTCTAAATTTTACTTGCTAGTTTTCCTTTTCTCCTCCTTGTGAGATCACACTTCCCACATGACACTTTTCTCCTCCACCGATATTCTCTTTCATACATATTACATCCTCATATGATATTAAACCCACAATTTTTTGTCTATCTCCACCTAAATCCCAATTGTATTTATACACAACTTATTCAACTAACTATTGGATCACTCACAATGATAACATACATCCCAACTTATAGAACCTCCTTCATGGATACAACATCATCCTCGATACTTCTCCTCATGTGCACCAATTCCACATCCTCCTCCTCTAAAGCTTTCATCATGTAAACTTGCAACATTACTTTGATTATCTCTTCCTCTCTCCGTAACACTACATGCATGCAACCTTCTACCACATGCATCTCTTCTTAGATGTCTTATTCCTCTTCAATGCTTTAATTATCCTCATGCTATTCAATCTTACTAAGGGATACCAATGGACCATCCAAAACAAATCTCATGGTTTTTTTATTATCCTCTTCTCTCTTTAATATAAGTCTCAACTCTTGCCTCTTCCTTATCTCAATTAGTAGATTCATAGGCTACTTCATTGTCTTCCTCATCACACAAAAATTTCATTCAATCTCCTCCTCTTGCATATGCCCCATCAACATATCTAAAAATGTTTAGATTTACTTAACTTCTTCTCATATTTTCATTTCATAACTATCCTCCATTCTTCTGTGGCGTCTTCACATTTGAAATAGCTCAAAATAGACCCTATCTCAAAATATTTCTACTCTTGTAAGGCTTCTCTAATACTTACAATAAAATTTCCACAAAAATTAGAATTTTTTCTAGTACTACTTGATGTGAAAAAATTCAACTCCTCATCAAAATGGATCTTTGATACCTCTTTATGGATTCAATAATCCATGCAACTCTCTAACACATAATCATCTCATAAAATACTCACACTTCTCATTAACTCTCTTCCTAATATTACATAAGCTTCAACAAGCTTCACTCTCCACACATAGAAATTGGCCTCAACGTACCAAGGAGGATTTAAAAAATTATTCCCAAGTTTTTAATCTATACCAATAGTCTCACAAGCTTCATTTAAATATTTCGTCTAAAACTCACACATACATCTCACTAAGGATGATATCCTTACATATACCAAAATAGCCTATTCTACCAACAAAAGAATAAATTTATTTATAAGATTAAAATAGATGAATGAGAGAGAAACAAAGAAGGCCCGAAACATATGCCATTGTCCAATGGGTTAATCTTCACAAAATACAAGAAGCATCCCAAGGAAATATATGCCATTTTCCTTATGGGATTGATGATTACAAAAGACAAAAAGGTTCCTCCAAGGATAAATTCACCCCATATCATATTTGGATGAGTAAGGACAAGGGAGTTAGAGTTTTCCTCAAGAAAACCATACCACCTTCCATATATAGACAAAAAATTTAAAGTATAAGTTAATTTGAATAGTAAATCATGTATCCTCTACTTGTATTGAAGGTGTTGTTTCAGATCTGAGCCTGAATCGTTGAAAATAAAAGATACAAAACACAAAGAAATATTTTAATAATATATTCACACCATATATTAGTTTTTATTCATATATCAAAACATATGGGAAAATAATATCTATATAAGAAAACTATTTCCTATAGCTAGGGAGATACAATATCCACCAATATCTCTCATGTATCACCATAATATAATAAATAACCTATGTTCATAATATTTTTGTAACAATATTATGACTACCCAAATATAAAAAACTCACAAATATTATACTTACCTCTTGATAAATAAGTAAACTCACACAATGTAATAATAGAGCATCTCTCACACCTACAATATCTCTACTCATGTAAGGCTTCTCTCATACCTACAATAAACTTTCCATAAGAATTAAAATTTTCTCTAATACCACTTGATGTGAAAACATTCAAATCCTCATCACAATAGATCTTTGATACCTCTTTATGGATTATATAATCCATGTAACTCTCAAACACATAATCATCTCAAAAACTCATCTAATAAAATACGCACACTTCTCATTAAATCTCTTCCTCATATTAAATAAGCTTCAACAAGCTTCACTCTGCACAAATACAAAACATGGCCTCAACATGCTAAGGAGGATTTCAAATCTCATTCCCAATTTTTTATTCTCTACCACTAGTCTCCCAAACCTCATACATAAAGATTCATTTAATGCTTTCTTCTAAAACTCACACATACTTGGCAACATCTCACTAAGGATGATATCCTCAACTTCTACCAAACTAGCCTATTATGCCAAGAAAAGATTAAATTTATTTATAGGATTATAATAGATTAATTAGAGAGAAACAAAGGAGGCCAAAAAATGATGCCATTCTCCACATGGGTTAATATTCACAAAATACAAGAAGCATCCCAAGGAAATCTATGCCATTTTCCTTATGAAATTGATGATTACAAAAGGGAAAAAGGTTCCTCCAAGGACAAATTCACCCCATATCATATTTATATGAGTAAGGATAAGGGAGTTAGAGTTTTCCTCAAGAAAACCATACCATATTTCACATATAGACAAAAAAGCTAAAGTATAAGTCAATTTGAATAGTAAATATCATATCTTCCACTTGTATTGAAGGTTTTGATTCAGATTTGAGAATGAATCATATAAAATAAAAAAACCAAAACACAGAGAAATATTTTAATAATATATTCACACCATATATTAATTTTGATTCATAACTCAAACCATATGGGAATATAATATTTATGTTGCAAAAATATTTTATATAACTGGGGAGATATAATATCCTCTAATATCTCTCGTGTTTTACCCCAATATAAAAAATAACCTATGTTCATAATATTCTTGTAACAATATTATGACTACTCAAATATTAAAAACTCACCAATATTATATTTACCACTTAGTAAATATGTAAACTCACACAATATGATAAACTAATCCCTAACATTCCCCCCTTAGTTTATACATGGTGTAAAAACATTCACATTCTCACCTTCAATATTCTCATCCCTTGTAGCATGCCCTATTTGGCTCATGACCTTGATATAAAGAGAGCCTCACTCCTCTCATATTTTTACATAACCAATATGATGCGAAGGAATGCATCCCATTTTTACTTTACATGATTGCAATGGATGTGTCAGTGGGGATCATCTCCATAAAGATGTAAGGCATTTTTGAGATCTCTATAGTAGTTGCTCTCCTAACTATTTCCAAAACACTATTCACCTCTTATGGTTTTTTGGATCCCTACCACAAATCCTTTCAAGATCCATGAATTGACTTACATTGGTGTTTTTCTCCTTTCACATTATTTTTACATCAAGGAATTATATTTGGAATTACATACATTACATATTTTGAATAAGCATATAGTTTTGTTCTTATTTTTAAAATGTACAAGGTAAACTATAGAAAACACACCGTAAAAATTGTTACCAAAACATTATGGGCCCCATCATTTTTGATTGAATAGAGTCCCTCTAATCTTCTTTCTATGCCTTTGACTTCCAATATTCGATATTGCTTACTCAGTCAATATATCAATGAAGCTCATGTTGTTAATGACAATATTCCCCATAATTCAGACATCACGTACAAGCCAAAATGTGTTAGTGCTGTAATTTTTTTATTTTTTTTTACTTTATTTATTAATTTATTTTATTTATTTATTTTTTTTATATAATTTTTATAATGAATCTAATCCTAAATGACTTGACCCTTATGAACCTCCTATAAACTATTTTATTTTCTGACTTCGAATTTGAAAACAAAATGGCACCTTATAATTTGGATGGACTTACTCTTAGCATAAAAAATGAAATAGATTAAAAATAAAACTATTTATAAAATTAGATTTGTAATAAAATTTTTTATCACAAATCTATTTATTACAACTAACAGTAGAAGTAAATATAGTATACTAAATATTAATAACTATGAAAGCAACTTCCACTATAGACTTGAGGTTAGAAAATACCATATGAATTAATGGGATTAAATGACACTTAACAACTAGAGATAATTTAAACTTACCTAAATGAATGACCTAATAGATGTTTAAAATAGAGACTTAACTAGAACAAAATATAATATACTTACTACCCAATATAGATGAGAAAATATTTAATGTGAAAGGTGACTTAATAAGGAAGAGGCCAAAGAACACTGTATCTATGGAGATTTGAAGGATAAGTAGATAAATTGGCAATGGTTGGAACTTTGTCATGACTTAGTTGGCTATCAAAAAATAAAACTATGTTATGCATAATATGCACATTGAAAGCACCAAGAAAGATAAATTGCACAAGACAAAATAGAGAAGCCAAATCTGAATTAGCATGGAATGGCCAAAATGAGGACTACAAATAGGAGAGTACAAAAGTAACTCCTCCACAAAAGGTGGACAAGGCACACCAAAAATAGTCAATAACTCCTCCATGAAAGGTGGTGACAAGGTGGTAAGAATAGAGAAGTAACTTCCATCAAGGGAGTTACTTATGACATTCTTATGACACCTATGACACATCTATGACACACATCTCCACATAAGCTAGCCTATCCCACAAATGTAGGAAAACTCCATGTATGCACAAGAAATACAATTTCCCTAATTAATAAATAGGGAAAAATAAAAACCTACACTAATACCCCCCATAAGGATAGCTTAGGTGGGCAGTGTGGAAAAATAAAACGGGTCTCGGCAACTAGGTCTAATGAGGTACCCATGTACAAATGCAATCTCCCATAAGATAGAGAAAAGGAGAAAACCCGTAGGAAAAAACTTCCCCCCAAAAGAGAGACATAAAAGAAAAGAAGAGGCTACAAGGCCCCCTTGAAGATGATGTTGCTATAGATGTGGACTGCACCCCAAGAAGAGCTTGTAGATGAATGAACTTGCTCTCGGTGAAAGGTTTGGTGAAGATGTCTACAACTTGCTCTGAAGACTGGTAAAATATCAAATCAATGACCTGACTATGAATAAGCTCTCGAGTGAAATGCATGTGAATGTCTATGTGCTTGGTCCGCTAGTGCTGAGCTAAATTTTTGCAAATCTATATGGTACTCTGATTGTCATAATAAATGATGGTGGGCTGCCTAATAGGAATGCCAAACATATAAAGAATCCCTTGAAGCCAAATTGCTTTAGTAGCTGCATTAACAACTCCCCTATACTCTACCTCTGTGGATGATATAGCAATAGCATTCTTCTTCTTTCTAGACCAACTGATAGGACCTAAACCTAGAGAGAAACTGTAACCAAAAGTTGACTTACGAGTCTTTGAATTGCCAGCCTAGTCTAAATCTGTATATCCAACCAAGTCAACCTCTGTGCCAAATCTATAGTGAATCCCATATCTATGTGAACCCTGTATGTAATGCAAGATCCTCTTAGCTACTTTCTAATGCAGCTCATGGGGTTCCTACATGAATTTGGAGACAAGTCCCACTGTATATGAAATGTTGAGCTTGGTGTGAGTCAAGTAGATGAGACTACCAACAAGTTGTCAATATCAAGTGGCATCAACCAATGGTGAAGAAAAATCAGTCTCAAGCTTGACTCTTGATAGAAAGGGAGTCAGAGATGGCTTGCAATCAGCGATGTGAAATCAAGCCAATAAGTTGAGAGCATACTTAGGCTGTTCAAGAGAAATCCTTGAATCTGATTGTGAGATCTCGATGCCAAGGAAGTAGTGCAACAAACCCAAGTCTGTCATGTCAAATTTATCCTAAAGAGATGCCTTCACCATTTCAATAGTCGATGAAGAACTCCCGATGATCAAAAGGTCATCAACATATAGAACCAAAATCAGAAGTGAACCATCCTGCCACAAGAAGTAGACATTGGGATCAAAATGGCACCTAGTGAAACCTACTATGAGAAAGAAGGAATCAATCTTGGCATACCAGGCTCGAGGGGCCTGTTTGAGGCCATAGATAGATTTCCTAAGTCTGCTTACTAAGGAAGAACCCTGAACAAATCTTGGCAACTGCTCCATGTAGATCTCCTCCTCAAGGTCTCTGTGAAGAAAGGCACTCTTCACATCCATCTGATGCACATCCCAACCATGTGCTATGACAATAGCCAAGCTGAGTCAGATACAAGTCATCTTTGCAACAGGTGTAAAGGTCTCTAAGTAGTCAATGTCTGCCACCTGTGAGAAACCCTTGGCGACCAATCGCGCCTTATACTTATCGACCGACCCATCTGATACAAACTTGGTCTGATATATCCACCTACATCAAACCATCTTTCTTCCCTTAGGAAGTGATGTCAAGTCCCAAGTGTGATTTTTGATTAAGGAAGAATATTCTTCCTCCATAGCACTATCCCACTCAAGTACCCCTGATGCTTCTTGAAAAGACTGTGGATCCGAAACTAAAGCAAAGAAGGCATGTGGATCTCTCTAAAAATCCCCTTAGTACATCTATCATCTACGAGGTCTCCTACCCATGTGCCAGCACTCTCAAGTGTCTGTCTGGCCCAAAGTGGCCCAGAAGTGGGTGAGTCAAGTGCTAACTCCTCATCCTCTGACTGACTAGAAGTGAATGACACTGCATCACTATCCTCACTATCTGAACTCGAAGAGGAAGAAGATGAATCTGGCTCAAGAACCTATTGTGGTTGATCTGAATCTGACAGGGAATCATCATGAAAAAGTAGATCCGATGAGGGAGAAGAAGTGTCAAGTGTTGAGTCTCTAGGACTCTCCTAAAAATGGACACTTCTCTCGATGAACAACTCATGTGTGACTAGATCTAGAAGGTGGTATCCATTAATACCATTCAAATATCCTACAAAGATGTAAGGCTTGGACTGACATTCCATAGCTTTGCATTTCTTCTTTGGAATATGGGCCATGGTTGGGGATTTGAAAACCCTAAGGTGTTCAACATCAGGTTTCCTTTTATGCCAAGCTTTAAAGGGTGTTATCACTTTCAAAGCTTTGTGAGGAACCTTGTTCTAAATGTAGCAAGCACAATTGATGGCTTTGGCCTAGTACTATGGTGCTAAGGATTTGAATTTAATCATACAACTAGCCATCTCTTTCAAAAACCTATTATTACGTTCTACAACCCCATTCTGTGACAGACTGTAGGTGACTATACACTGCATATCTATCCCCTTTGTGGTGCAAAACTACTCAAACCTGATGCTAACATATTCCCCTCATTATCAATTCAAAGAACCTTGATGGATTTATCACTCTGTTTCTCAAAAAGACCCTTAAAGTCTAGAAAATATTCAAACACTTTAGACTTTTGTTTGAGAAAATATATCCAAGTGTACCTAGATAAATCATCAATGAAAGTGAGGATGTACTTGGCCCTTGTGAAAGATGGTTTGGGAAAGGGTCCCGATACATCACTGTGGACTAACTCCAAAGGTTGTGAAGCCCTCCAAGCTTTGCCTTTGTCAAGTTTTGCTTTGGCATGCTTCCCAAGGGAGCACCCCTCACAATGTCCTTTTGAAAATTGGACATGAGGCGAGCCAATGACCATGTCATTTTTGCAAAGTTGCTCAAGATAACAGTAGTTAAGGTGGCCAAACCGCTCATGCCATAATTTGCTAACTCCATCTGAATGAGTCAGCAATGTTGTAGGAAAAGAATTTGATGCAAAATTTGAGAAGGTGTATAACCTAGCTTGGTGATCTACCCTTCCCACTGCCACTGTAGTATCACGATGCAACTCCCTGATAGACATTTAATTTGGTGAAAACTCAACTCTCATGCCCTAACCAATGTGAGTGATTTGGTACACTGATAGGAGATTGGTTGAAAGAGAAGGAACACTTAGAACATTGTTGAATGTTCCTCCTTCCATTTCAACTGACCCTCTCCCTGCAACAAAAACTAAAGTGTTATCACCCAAACTAATTAAAGTCATGCTACAAGGCTCTAAAGATGAAAACTCAACTAGTGAAGAGCCCATGTGGTGAGAAGCACCCGAGTCAATGACCCATGAAGATGTGGAAGCTATTGTAGCTACAAGGGCCTTTCCCTTTTATTTCTCCTTACCCTTGCCTTTTGCCTTAGTATAATCTTGGGTAGATGAATTCTGCTTGATGGACTTTGGAACACCTATGTTGTTCTTCTCTAGAAGATGAGTTAGGTGGTCTATTTGTTTCTTCATGCACTTGTGTTCATCATGCCCTGTGTTTTTACAATAGGCACACTTAACCTTCTCCTTCTTAGGTTTAGCATTAGAGGATGAAGTCTCAGTGTTGTTTTTGGCAGGATTGGTGTTTTCTTTCTTCTTCTCTTGGTCTTTCTTCTTTTTCTTCTTTTCCTTTGTTGAAGTCTTATCCTTACCATTTCCAGCTATCAAAGCTTGGGGTTGAGTAGACTTCATTGTACCCATCTGAATTAGCTTATCTTGCTTCCTAGTCAAGTCGACAATGAATCAATCCAAAGAAGGCATTTTCCATGCAGTGCCAAGGGCACTTTTAGTGGCATGGAAAGTGGAGACAAAGATGGAATAACTTGGACCTAACTTTGTGAGAATAGAAATAATGAGTTGATCATCTTTCTTCTCTATCCCACATTATTTCAATTGCAATCTAAGGGCCTTAAACTATGTGAAGAAGTCCTGTAGGGTGTCAAAGTTGCTAGGTATTAGAATTATGAGTTCATATTCGAGCTCATGATCTCTCATCTCATCAAGCTTCCCAAACAACTTTTCTAAGGTGTCCCATATGGCATTAGGAGTTTGGGAGGATTCTAAGTGGAAGATAAGTTTTGGAGACACAGACAAGCTCAGTAACCCAAAGGCTTCATCACTATGGTTGTACCACTTAACCTTTTCAGCATCTGTGTTGGGTTTTACTTCTGTATCCATTGTGATCCTATAAAACCCTTTTCTTCTAAGAATGATTGACATTTTAACTTTCCATTCATGGTAGTTGAAGGGTGTTAGGGTTTTAAGTTAAAAAGAATCCATTTTTTAGCTAAATTTAGGTGAAGTTGTGTTTGATTGTAAGTTGTGATTGTATGCAGAAAGGAGAATGAAAGTGAAGTTTGCAAGTTGTGGAAATCAATCACACCCCCCAAAAATATTGATCCCCCCCACAAATATGCAAGTGCATGCTCAAAAGACATCAAACTCAGCCGAAAATGCATCTTAGAGCAATCAGTGCAAGACTAAAGCAAATAGGACATCGGACTCTGCTGAAAATGCGTCCCGAGAGACCCAAATTTTTGGCACTTTATAAACTAGTGAATTTTTGAAAAATAACAATTCTACGCTATGGAGAATTGAATTAAAAGCACTTTTGCAAAAAATGGCACCCAAAACTGAGCTACCATTTACAAGATTTTAAAGTTACAATTTTCCCATAAACTAGTGCTTTTGCAAAAAAAGCCCTAAAACATTAAAAAAATGCTTGTTATGGGGAGAGAAAGTGGTCTTCCAACTACTCATTAGATTTGACACAAAATGAAGAATCCAAATGAGGTCTTTGTGAGGGGGAATTGGCCTCCTGCCAATTCAGGCATCACCTTTCGTCTTCGTAGGTCGAAGATACAAGTGGAAATTAAACCTCTAAACTGCCATTTGAATGCTAAAATTCAAATTTGATTTTAATTCAAAAAACAAATGACTGATTTAAAATTAGAATAATTATCAAAAGCAGTTTTGCCAAGAAAACAGGGAGAAAGAGTGGGCCCTCAAAAAAAACTTTGGAAACAAAGAATCAAAGTCTGCACAAGGCACCAATCAGCAAGGATAGTAGATTACTATTTTTTTTGAAGTTCGTGAAGGAGATGCCAAGCTCATCCTACCCTCCATCTGATAGAATTGGTTCCCTCTGCCACCAACCTAGGTGTGAAGGACAAGGCCAGCTGCAAAATGAGCGCACAGTAGATCAACCTAGGCATGAAAGAGAAGGTAGGCTCTAGGTTATGCACATAGCAGATCAACCCAGGCATGAATAAATTTTGCTAAGATGCTAGCCATTGGCTGTGGCCTTACTTTATCTACACAAATAGACAAAACCTTTAGCAGGCCTATCGTGGCTAAGCTGAAAGGACTCTCCAGTGCTCAACAGGTTTGCATACTGGAATACAGTCACTTGGGAATGCTTAAGACTGCCAGCAAGCCCATCAATATTCTAGCTACTAACAAAGCTTCTAAGTATGCCTTGTCAGTTTCTTCGGCCGGTGATACACTTAAGAAAGCAAAGTAAGAAGGCAAGAAATGATATTGATAGATTTTTTTTATAAAATTTTAGACCAGATCTAGAATTAAAAAAAACTCCACTCTTCTTGATTTCAAAAAATAAGCTAAAAGCATAATCACACACAAGATTACTGGTTTTGCTCTGATACCATATTGGAGTTGTTGCCAGAATTTGGATAATGCGAGTGCAATGAAGACATGATCACACAAGATGAACAAGTGCACACCACATAGATGCTAAAGAAATTTGACAATAACAAGAAGATAAATTTCACAAGACAAAATGGAGAAACCAAATCTGAATTAGCAAGGAATGGCCAAAATGAGGACTACAAATAGGAGAGTACAAAAGTAACTCCTCCACAAAAGGTGGACAAGGCACATGAAAAATAGTCAGTAACTCCTCCATGAAAGGTGGTGACAAGGTGCTAAGAATAGAGAAGTAACTTCCATCAAGGGAGTTACTTATGACATTCTTATGACACCTATGACACATATATGACACACACCTCCACATAAGCTAGCCTATCCCACAAATGTAGGAAAACTCCATGTATGCATAAGAAATACAATTTTCCTAATTAATAAATAGGGAAAAATAAAAACCTACACTAATAGAAAGTACCAAAAAAATGTCAATTTGTAGGGGTAGTCATGTTATGTGAGCAAAACACATGAATTTTTATATGTAAATGCTTCCACAGCTTGAGGATTTGTAATGATTAGAACCGTCAGAAAATAAAATCAAAGACATCAAACACTGAACACAAGTATTGAATCTATTGAAAAGTGATGCTAAAGTGCAGTTCACCGAGCTCTATTTTTAGACTATTAGTGTAAATTTAGTTTGCATGAACATTTTTTGTGGAGCTAAATTTATATAGATAGTTAATTTTTAGTTAATATATTTTTAGAAAAAATAAAGCCTTAGAAAGGTTAGAGTTAGTTTTAGTTGATATTACATGAAAATTATTATTTAGATTAATTTAAAATATTTTATTTAATAATTAGAAAAGCATGTTCACATGCAATTTTATTAATACATTGTATTTGATCTTTATTTTCAATGAGAAGGAGAAGGAGAATGATTCCAATAATTTGAAGAAGTATTTTTTATTTTTGCTTTTTTTTTTTTTTTTTGTATTAAGAATATTGCATATATTTGTCTATGATTTAATTTTATTTAAAATTATACATCTGGTATCAGAGTAGGTATTTTTCTTTTGGGTTAAAGATTTAGTAGTTGGAATTTTTCCAAAAAAATATCATGTCAAATTCTAACTCCTTGCCCATTCCAGAATTTGAAGGAAATGAGTATGATTATTGGTGTATCAAAATGATGAATTTTTTGATAGAAAAGTAATTGTCAGAAATTGTTTAATTAGGTTATGCAGAGCCAGCTGATTGGAATGCCCTCACAGTGAATGATAAAACAACTAAGAAAGAGGTTAAGAAGTAGAATGCTCAAGCCTTATTTCATATTCAAATAGATCTAGATAAGAGCTTATTTCCATGAATTGTAGGAGAAAAGATAGCAGAGGATGCTTGGAAGACTCTAAAATAAGCTTACCAAGGTAGTGATCAAGTCAAAGTTATCATGTTACAGACATTGAAGAGAGAATTAAATAATTTGAAGATGTAAGAAGCTAAAAGTGTGAGTACCTATTGTGTCAAAGTAAAATATGTGGTCAATAAGATGGCTACACTTGGTGAAATTGTGAACAATGAGGTTGTGATCAAAAAGGTGTTGAGGACTCTCACACCAAGGTGGAACCATGTTGCCATAATCATAGAAGAACACAAGAATTTGTCTACACTTCAATTTGATCATCTAGTTGGATCTTTGATGTCTCATGAAGAAAGATTGAGAGATTTATTTTGGGAAAGTGATGAGAAATATTTTTCCTCCAAATTAAAAATCACAAAGATTGAAGATGCCAATAGTATCATAAAAATTAATCAAGGCCAAGGTAGAGATCAAAATCAGAATTACTCAAGAGGAAATAGAGGCAGAGGTGGTTTTCAAGGAAGAGGTGGTTTTAGAGGAAGAGGTAGAGGCTAGTTTGATAAAATAAATATCCAGTGTTATCATTGTAACAGGTATGGCCACTTTAATTATGAGTGTCGATTAAAATAAGGTAATAATGATAAAAGTGTTCATTATACTCAAGAAGGTGCCGAGAATCCTCCAAATAATTTATTTTTATCTTATGACAAAGCTGAAAATATTTCTAAATATGATTAGTATTTAGATTCAGGATGTTCTAACCACATGTTAGGGAATGAAAAACTTTTTTCTATAATGGATGAAAGTTTTTAATCCAAGATTAAGCTTGGTGATGACAAATCATTGGAGGTTGCTGCAAAAAAATCTATGTAAGTCCATACAAAATAAGGTATGAAGAGTTTTAAATACATTTATTACACTCCAAAGTTAAAGCATAATTTGTTGAGTGTTGGAAAATTATGTGAGAATAATTATAAAGTTGTATTTGAAAATCAACAATGTATAATTTATGATAAGAATCAAGGAAATAGGGTGGTAACAATTGTGCCTATGACAATGTTAGGATGTTCCCATTAAAGTTTGGTGAACATAAAAGGAACCTTGTGAATATGGCATATGAGGATAAAATTTGGTTGTGGCATCTCAGGTATGGATGTGAAGAGCACAAGGAAGTTTGTGAAGGATGTGCTAAAGGAAAACATGCAAGAGAGAAAATTCCAAAAGTAAATGCATCGAGAGCTCATTATCCACTCAATTTAGTTCATTTAGACATTTTTGGTCCTATGCAAACAAAGAGTTTGGGTAAGTCATCATATTTCATTACTTTTATTGATGATTACTCATGATAGTGTTGGGTTTATTTTTTGAAGACCAAAGGTGAAGCTCTTGAGACATTCAAGAGGTTTAGAGCCCTTGTATAAAATGACAAAGGGTGCAAAATCAAATGCTTAAGGACTCATCATGGAGGATAATTTTGTTCAAAATCCTTTCAAGGTTATTTTGATATGCATGGCATCAAAAGACAACTCACCACTACATACACACATCAACAAAATGGTGTAGCTGAATGGAAGAATCATGCAGTGGTAGAGATGGCATGAAGCATACTACAAACAAATGGATTAAGCAATTCTTTTTGGGGAGATACAATTGCTACAACAATATATATTCTCAATCAGAGTCCCAGTAGTGCACTTGACATGATGACTCTATATAAAGCTTGGTATGAGAAAAAGCCAAATGTTAATTATTTCAAAGTTTCTGGTTGCTTAGCCTATGTTCATATTCCTAATCAAAAGAGGCAAAATTTATATCCCAAAAGTGAGTCATGTGTTTTTGTTGGATATAGTGAGGAAAGTAAGGCTTACAGGTTATATAATCCTCTCACTAATAGGCTTATTGTGTCAAGATATGTGATTTTTTATGAAGGGGGAGTTTATGGTCACCAAAAAGGCCATATGGAGAATTCAAAATATATTTTAAATGAATTTATTATGGATGATATCAATCATGAGAAGCGCACTAAGTTCTACAAATCCACCAAGTAACCCTCCCCCCCCATCTAGTTGTTCAATTCCAAGTGTAAGTCTAGATTCAAGACCTAGTTCTACAAGGAAGGTAAGAAGATTGAGTGACATTTATCAAAGGAGTTCAAATCAAGCACATGATGAAAGTCTAAGAGGTGAGACATTGAATTTTGCTTTACTTACCACGGCTGATTTTGAAGATGCATATACTAATGAAGTTTGGATGCAAATAATGCAAGAAGAAATGGATTCTATTCACAATAATGACACTTGGAAGCTTACAAAGCTTCCACATGACAAGAAGACAATTGGCACCAAATGGGTCTACAAGACTAAGTGTAATAATGATGGAAGTGTTGAAAGGCATAAGGTGAGATTAGTTACTAAAGGCTTCACACAGAAGTATGACATTGATTATCAAGAGACATTTGCACTAGTAGCAAGACAAGAGACCATTAGAATTCTAATTTAATTAGCAGCTCAAAAGAATTGGAGCATCCATAATATGGATGTGAAAAGTGCCTTCTTGAATGGGTATATAGAAGAAGAAGTATATGTGGAATAGCCACAAGGTTTTGAAGTGTAAGGAAAATAAAATCATGTTTAAAAGTTAAGGAAGGCTTTATATGGCCTCAAACAAGCACCAAGAGCATGGTATGCTAGGATTGATGGATATTTTCAAGAGAATGGCTTTCAAAGATGTAAGAGTGAACCTACCCTTTACTTACTACAAACAAGAAGGTAATGATATACTAATTGTAAGTTTTTATGTTGATGACTTGTTGTATATGGGTAGCAGTTCTATGATGAAGGATGAATTCAATGTTTCCATGATGAATAAATTTGAGATGAAAGACTTAGTCCTCATGAAATGTTTTTTAGAAATGGAGGTTTATCAAAGGGAGAATAAAAATTTTATTTGTCAAACAAAGTATGATAAAGATATGTTGAATAAATGTGATATGGTTGATTGTAAACTAGTCTCCACTCCAGTTGCTCATAGAGTTGTGTTGTGTAGAGATGGTGGTGCTGAAAGAGTTGATGAGATAACCTGTAGAAGTATTATTAGAAGCTTAATTTTTCTAACTCATACGAGACTTGATATTGCTTATTTAATTTCACTTATTTCAAGTTACATGGTAGAGCCATTAAAAATACATATGAAGGTAGCCAAGAGAATTTTGAGGTATGTGAAAGGCACTATAGATTTTGGTATTCATTACTACACTTCTAAAAGGTACAATCTTGTTGGTTTTAGTGATTCTAATTGGGGAGGTAGTTTGGATGACCAAAATTTAACATCTATGAATTGTTTTTATTTTAGTTCTAGTTTGATTAATTGGAGCTCAAAGAAGCAAAGTATAGTTTCCCTTTATTCGACAAAAGCAAAGTATGTTGCAGTCACTTTAGCAGGTACATAAGCATTATAGCTTAGAAAACTTCTTGAAGAAATTGGAGAGATTCAAGTTCAACCCATAGTTACTTTTTGTGATAACATTAGTGCTATTAAATTGGCCAAGAATCTAGTCCATCAGAATAGGACAAAACATTTTGATTTAAAACATCATTTTATCCAAGATTTAGTGTAGAAGAAGGTAGTAGAATTGAGATACATCAACAATAAAGAAAAATTAGTAGATATCTTCACTAAGACAGTTGTAAAGGATCAATTTTTGAAACTTAGAGATCAAATTGTGATCCCTCTCAGCGTCAAAGGGGAGTATGTTGACAAGTGATGCTGAAGTGCAGTTCACCCAGTTCTATTTTTAGACTAGTACTGTAAATTTGGTTTGCATGAACAATTTTTGTGGAGCTAAATTTAGACAATTAATTAATTTTTAGTTAATATATTTTTACAAAAAATATATCCTTAGAAAGGATAGAGTTAATTTTAGTTGATATTACATGCAAATTGTTATTTAGATAAATTTAAAATATTTTATTTAATAATTAGAAAAGTATGTTCACATGAAATTCTATTAATACATTGTAGTTAATGTTTATTTTCAAGGATAAGGAGAAGGAGAAGGAGAATGATTCCAATAATTTGAAGTATTTTTTATTTTTACAATTCTTATTTCTTCTGTATTATGAATATTGCATATATTTGGCTGTGATTTAATTTTATTTAGAATTCAACATAATCCCTAGGCCACATCCCACAAAATGCCAGATTGAAGATGAATAAAAATGCCACTTCTAGTAGTACTTCATAGTAATTTAGTGTCAATGCAACACCTTCATTCAAGTTGTGATCAAATATGTGCATAGGATACATGTTGAGTATTAAAATAACTAATTTTATATGCTCTTTTAAATCAAATGCTAAACTATATCATGTAATCAAAAAAAAAAAAAAAAAACTATCTTAAACATTACAAAATAATCTTATTTATTCCTAAAGAAAACTAAAAACTCATTTTCAAAAAAGAATATTTCATCCACAGGAACAAAATGCCAAGAAACTGCCCCTTTTCTCAAATCTAAAAATCATTTTTTCATAGGGGATTTACTCTGCTCTAATACCAGATAAAAGTGTTGAATTAGATCTAAGAACGAATCATTGAAAATAAAAGATCCAAAATAAAGAGAAATATTTTAATAATATATTCACACCATATATTATGTTTTCTTCATATCTCAAACCATACGGGAATACAATATTTATATAGGAAAATTATTTCTTATAATTGGGGATATACAATATATACCAATATCTCTCACGTATCCACACAATATAATACATAACCTACATTCATAATATTATTTTAACAATATTACAAATACCTGAATATAACAAACTCACCAATATTATTTTTACCACTTAGTAAATATCTAAACTCACACATTGTAATAAATTAATCCCTAACATGTATAAGCTTTTGAAAGATGGTAGATTTCATTATTTACTAATCCCAAGCCATCATCTTTTATCCCTAGTTATAATTTCAACCCACTCTCATAATGGAGTTCAACATCAAGCCCTTTGTGTGCTTTTAAAATAATGTGGTACCCCATGCCAGATAAGTGACATGACTATTCTATGCCACCTCAATAGTGAATAGTGTTCTCCATCTTAATAGTGAATAGTGTCCTCCATATCATTAGTAAATAGTAAATTATCACCATATCAATTCTCATCCTATGTAGTTTTTCTAAAGGTGGATATGAGAGTGATTCAGAGACTCCTGAGAACTATTACTCAAGAACATGTTTTCCATTAGATTGGATAAAAATATGTGGAGTATAAAAGAATCAAGATTTATATATAATGGGCAGACAATGATGAACAAGACCTAATACAAATAGCCATGGGAGTATTTTATAATCTATATTTTATTTTTTCAACTTCAGTTTGAATAGGCTCCGTTTTAGGTTGAGTTATGGTGGATACTCCCTAATAGGTTGAGCAGTTGGTAAAGGCACATGAGGCATGCAACTGGAAAAACTAATTATTGTTAATAGGGTTATGATTAGTAACACTCTTATTAAATTTATTTTTCTTACCCCTAATGCATTTCCACCCATCTTTCCAAGTGCCCTTAGGTTAATCAAAAGTGGGCTTAGGAGCTGGCCTATTACAAAGCATGTATACTTGATAATATTTTATCTTGTGATTTATGCCTTGATAATGGAAGGAAATATAGGTAAATTTGATATATATAACCTAAATGGAGTGGTGAGAGTCACCAATTTATATCTCAATATATCTTTATGATAGTTAGATAAATCCAGTTTGATGCAAACACTTTTTTATGGATGAGTTGAATAAAATGTTTTAGGGTCATGACAAACAAAAAGTCCAATGGAATCCAAGATTTTATTTATTAAATGTCAATAAGCCAAACATAACATATTGATCTCAACTCAAATGGTGAATTTGAAATGGGTATGCTTTGAGATAACAAAATCATGGGTCTAAGGTGAAAGGACTATCAAGGAGTTACAAATATACCATTTGGTGTATTTATTCATTAAACACCCACACATGTGTATGGTATGAGAAATGTAGCTATAAAAAACCCTTGATCATGTTATGAATACTTTCAAGATTAATTCAATGAGAAACCCATGGAGTTTGTACCCAGGTTTTAAGCATGACCTTTGAAGGAATATGACCCACAAAATGCCATATTACTGAAAAGTGTTCTACCCATTGAAAAAAAGAATTAAATTCAAGCATATAAAATATAACATCATTTTGATAATTTATATCTCGTGGTAAACATTGAAAAAAACATTGTTGAGTGGCTTGAGTGAGGGTGCCACTGCTTGGAACTCCACCTTCCTCCTTTATAGCCTCAATATCTAGACATTGTAGAAAGTAGGGCATTAAATAAGCTAAGCTCACCCCGAGGTGAGGCTCCCTAAGAGACAATAAATGTGACTATCTCATAGGATCTATAAATGAATATGAAATGAAGGCTACATATAGAGAAATAAAAGTGGTGATGTGCTTGGTGAAACCCTAGAAAATAGAAAAAACTCAATTACATCTTCAGTCCAATAAACCTACAATTAGTTTTATTCTAATCAAATAATCCATAGTCTAAAATATAATAAATAATATGGTATTATAATTAATAAACCCAAGTACATGTAATTACATATCATATAGATAAAAAATTATATATCATAAAACAATGTATCCTAAAAACAATACAACATCAAATATTACACCTTACCAAGTCTGATGTGAAGTGAAACAATGGGGTCATAGTCAATTCATCATTAATATAAAGAAAAACAACATAGATAATGAGTACTTGTTGAAAATAGAGGCTTTATCTTTCATATGTTGATTTTTTTTTTTAATTATTATCATCATCAAGGTAGAAGCATAGATAAGTTGGTTATGTGAAGTGGGTTTTAATGCAATGAAAAGGTAACTTAGAAATATACAATTTTTTCATACCAAACAAGTGGATATTCCTTCAATATTTAGAAAAATATAATTGAAAAAATGCAAAAAAAATATTAGAATTAGACAAATGTGTCAAAAACACATTATTTAGACTAATATTATTAATGAATATATAAACATTCTAAAACTATATAATAATCAAAAGTTTATTAACAATAATCAAGATCTTTTTACGTAATAAGATATGAAATACTCAAGAGTTTCATGAAACATACCAATCATTTTGAATAAATTAATCAATGGGTCAAACTTAAATTAATGTTTAACCATGCGCCTAAACAATGGTGAGGATAGGTGGGGTGTTACATTCTTATCCCATTAAATAAATTATTCCAGAAGTTTTATTGTTATAACAAACATGTATTAATTACATTCATCTTAAAATCCAATATTAGACCACAAAATACCTAACATCAATCATACACAAGATGATACTAATGGAAAAAATATGCATGTTGTCAATTTCTCATTTTTACATATTCTATAAAATCTGGAGAAGATCCAACAATTTAATATAACTAGTTCATAAGCAATTCATGTGATAGTAGAAATAACTATTAAAAAGGACATTGATGTATCAAATAATAATTTATAGAGTGAGAATCCACCACAAATGTAAAATCATAATACAATTAGTGCAAACACTCATGAAACATAATAATTTGTTAAAATCACTTATTAAAATAGTGTTTTATTTAATACTAATTGAGTGGTTGGGTCAACCAATTGACATTCATGATTTAAAAAGCAATTTATTTATCAATTAAAATAGAAATAAAATATGAAATATCTATCATATAATTAAGGAGGCATAATAAATTGATTGCCTGATAATTAATTCGTCATAAACATAATAGACATCCAAAATTAAATTACTAAAACCATATACATAATAACATATGACACGGTAACAACCGTTCTCATTAACAACACAATGATTAGAATACATTAGTAGCAGTCATAGAGAAACACAAACAATTAACCAAAACATATTGGGGCAATGAAATCACATAAATAGTTTCATTCTACATGTTCTACTAAGCAATATATATGTGTTTACTTCAAGATATCACATAATATTAATCTTTTGTCACATAAAATGTTGTAAGTCTTTTTTTTTCAAATATGAGTTTACACATACCTAAAATATCTTTCCAAAGTTGTGTCAATGATTAACAAATATCTTCAATTTAAAACACATGTGCACACGTGCATACGTACACATACACAAATACACACACTTGAAATGTAGTTTGAAGGTGAGTATTATTTCAAACATATGTTTTTGTAATAAAGATGAGCAAACAATTATCCGTAATTAATCATGGAAAATAGATCTCATATAAAAATAGTAATTGAATGCTAAAATAAGGATTCTAAAAACCAGTGTCCACAAAAAAGAGTTGAGCTATATTTGAACTCAATAACATATAGCACTATAACTTATTAATAAGAATGACACTAAGAATGGATATGAAGTTCATGGCTTCTATTTCAACATGACGTCTAACCATACCACTCAAATTTATCAAAGAATTATTTTACTTTGGCAAAGGTTCTTCTATTTATTGTAACAAGAATATCTAATTCCATTGAAAATGGTAAATCTCATACAACTATAATTTTCAAAAAACTATTAAATTTATTAAAATATCATTTAAGAATAATTTCATAAAATTAGAATATCATCAACATATAATAATAAAAATTTATTTATTTTAATTTAAATTTTATATCAAAAATTTATAAAATTTAAATTCTCAAATATAATTTATAATTTTAAAATTTACTAAATCAAATAAAATAACCTAGCCCAACTAAAATAACCTAACCCAATTAAAATATTTAAAAATGTTTTCAAATAGTTAAATTATGAGTGGAAAGTGATGTCTTATTTATGTTAAATGAAAATTGAAAGTGATGACTCTATTATAGCCACTTTCAATAAAAAATCAAACTGAATGTCTTATCTATGATCACATTGATGGTGTTTATTTTATGTCCCTTACATCATATTTTATGTCCCTTATATCATATTGTATGTCTTGTTTATTTTGAAGGAAAAATGAGAGTGATGTATAATATGATACGATTCGGGTCATATTCATATTGTTTTTGTTTGTTTTTTGTTTTAGTTTTTTTAATTATATTTTTTATTAATAAATATTTTATGTTTTTTAGATTATATGTTTGTTTTATAAATATATTATTAAAATTATTATTGTAAGTATATTTTAAATTTTTTATTTTGATTTTTGGGCTTACAATATATATCATGAAAGATTTCATATCATCTTAAATTTTAAAATAGGATAATTTCAAATAATTTTTAACTAGTTTTACAAAAGATCTAATCTTTTTTTTTTTTTTTAATTACAATATTTAGCCCTGTCTTTTCAAATAAGATGATTAGATTGTCTTCTTTCAATTTTTTATCAGATTTGATTTGGATATCATTATATGTTAAATATTTTATGATTTAGCTTTATTATATTTCCACCACTTCTAATTATATAAAATATGTATGTTCGATTTCACCACTTTTTTTGTTTTTTTCTAATCTTTATTTAAAAGGGAGGATGAATACCATATTTAAAAGGGAACATTTATGTTCTATATGTGAATCTTCTCAATTCCATAAAATGTTAAAAAAATAGGGACTTTCTTAACGAAGTGAAAAATAATTTTCAATTTTTTTTACTGCATTTTCTTGATTTTGATCTTCTCAACTCATTAGATTCTTACACTTTCACTTTGACTTTTGTTAAAACATAAATTTTGTTTCTTTATTTAAATAAATAATAATAATTTAAAAGTTATAATCATATATTTATATGTTTGAAGAAATGTAATAAATTTAATAATATTAATTTTTTTTTAATATTTTACAACACTCTCTAAATAGTAAAAATATTAAAGAAAGGACCCTTAATGATGTCAATAGCATTTAAATTAGTTTTTATAAGATGTCTAAATATAAATTATATGATTCAATGAATATTTGTTCTTCTTTACAGTATTTACAATATTTATTAAATTTGTAGAGTAATGATTTTTCTAGATTTCTTTTTCAATTCCTAAATTAACTAGAATACTTGTGTATTTATAAGAAATTGATTCAAATATAGATCTTATTTTCACCTAAACATTAACAAAACTATAAATATTTTCAGGTCTATGGCAAACCATATAATATAAAAGCTATAATCTCAATAATTTTTTTGACCTATTAATTCTAATAATATTCAGATCAATAAACATCAATAATTGAAATAGTGCAAATAGAATGTAAACCAATCTTATATAGTGTGTGTCTAAAATTAACTTGTTATTTCAATGCACCTTTTAAATCTTAGATATTTATGTTTTTATAATCTATAAAATATTTTTGAAGGTTTTGTAATAAAATGTATATATATTAGCCCTTACATCATATGCTTGCGATAGGCCTATGTGAGGTCTTATTTATTGAAACACCCAACTTTTGTG
Organism: Torreya grandis; assembly: GCA_037957365.1. NCBI lineage: Eukaryota > Viridiplantae > Streptophyta > Pinopsida > Cupressales > Taxaceae > Torreya > Torreya grandis. Next base: position 383,874 of record JARHVA010002916.1, on the reverse strand, counting down.
GCCTAATGTTCTTTACCTATATTTTCCATATATCTACAGACAACTCCAATTGCATGTGAAATGTTTGGCCTTGTACATACCATAACATACAATAAACTTCCTATTACACTGCCATATGGTACATGAGACATATATTATTTTTCTTCATCACTAATATGACATAAACTTGAATTAATATTGAAATGGAAAGCAAAAGGGATGATAACTAGTTTCACATACTTCATATTAAATCTAGTTAGTATCTTGCAAATACCTCTATTGTGATAAGAAAATCTTGCCATTTTTCTTGTCCCTATATATCTCCATGCCTAAGATTTATTTTGATTCTCCCATATGTTTTAAATATGAAATGTACTAGCTATATGAGCCTTTAAACTATTGATTTATATGATGTGTTTGCTTGTTATAAGCATATCATCAACATACAATTGCAATATAATGAATAAGCCTTTATCCAAAAAAATTAAGTAAACACAATGATAATACTCACTCTTAAAAAAATTCTATATCTTGATGAAAGAATCAAAATTCTTGTACTATTGTATGGGTGATTGTTTCATGGAATACAATGAATTATCAAGTATACAAACAAATCCCTTTCTTATATCCTATACAAAACCTTTCGATTGTTTCATATGTATGTATGTATGTATATGTATATGTATATGTATTTGTATATGTATATGTATATGTATATGTATATGTATATGTATATGTATATTTATATACATACATAAATATATCCTCTTTTAAATCTCCATGCAAGAACCATACAATACAATAGACTTCCTACTACACTATCATATGGTCCATGAGACATTTAATTTTTCACTTCATCACTAAGAGAACACAAACTTGAAAAAAACATGAAATGGAAAGAAAAATGGATAGTAACTAGTTTCATGTACTTCATACTAAATCTAGTTAATATATTTTCCAAATACCTTTGATCTGATAACTAAATCTTACCATTTTTCTTGTCTCTATGTATCTCGGTGCCTAAGACTTTTTTTGATGCTCTAATATCTTTTGAGTATAAAATGTACTAGCTAGATGAACCTTTAAACTATTGATTTATATGATGTGTTTTCTTGTGACAAGCATATCATCAACATACAATGTCAATATAATGAATAATCCTATATTCAAAAACATGAATTAAAAACAATGATCATAGTCACTCTTAATAAAATTCTAGCTCTTGATGGAGTCAAACTTCTTGTAGAATTTCATGGGTGACTTTTTCATGCCGTATAGTGATTTTCAAGCATACAAAAAAATACATATTTTTCTATCCTATACAAAACCTTTGAGTTATTTCATATGTATGTATGTATGTATGTATAGCTATATATATATATATATATATATATATATATATATATATATATATATATATATATATATATATATATATATATATATATATATATATATATATATATATATATATGCATGTGTGTGTGTGTGTGTGATCTACCTGCTCCAAATCAAAATCAAGTAAATCCACTAATGCTAACAAAACTTGAATTGAAACAAGTTTAACAACTAGTGAAAATATTTATTGGTGATCAAAAGCTTATTTCTATGTAAATCCTTTTTCCACCAATCTTTTGTCGTACCTTTCAACTTTATCATCAACACTAATCTTTTGTTTGTGAACCCACTTGCGGTAAACTAATTTTCTACCTTTTGAAAATTCTACTAGGTCCCATGACTTGTTCTTATCCAAGGCATCCATTTCTTCCTCTATTTCCCTATTCCACTTAGTATTGTCCTATTCTTATAAAGCTTTCTGATAACAACTAGGTTCATCATAATTAGAAATCAAAGTAATTGAGATATTGTGACTACACTTACTATGAGGATGTCTAACCTGTTTAGGTCTCCATACTAGTTGTGGAGGTGTTTCCTCATGTTTTAATGTCAATTATAACTACTTAGGTATTTCCTCAAAAAAATTAAATCTTCAACATATTTAACATCTTCACCATCCAAAAATGGTTGAATTTTCTCATTTTTAGAATCTAAATATGTATTGATTTCAACCTTGACATCTTGATGTTTTGATTCCTATTTTTCTTTCATTTATACATTTTATTTTAGAATAGATGATTAGTCAAAATGTACATCTATTGTAATAATGGTCTTATGGGTAGTAGTGACCCACACTTTATTCCCTTAACATCATTTCCTCACCATACCCAATAAAGATGTAATTCCTAGATCTTGGGTCTAACTTTAAATGCTTATTATTACTAAGAGCACTAGCATTACATGAAAAATATTTCAAATATAAATAATCACATAGATGGCCTACCCATACATATTCAAGAATATTATAGTCTATTATAATTGATGATAAATGACTTATCAAATTAAAATTTATATAAATTACTTCTGCCCATAAACATTTATCCCAGCTTCGGTATAATAATTTTAAAACTCCAAGGATGTGAATTTGTCTCCATTCCTATTCTTAAACATTTAATTGAGCTACCAATTTTATTCTCAACCAACATTCTAAATTGTTTAAATACACTAAAAATATTAGAATTTATTTTTAAACATTAGACCCATATTTCTATAAAGTAATCATCTATAAACATAACAAAATGCAATGATCCTCCATATGAAATTATATAGGATAGACCCACACATCAGAATGAATATAGTCAAGAATACCTTTACTTACATGATTTACTGCACTAACCTTTCATCTACATTATTTTTTGAATGCATAGTTGATGTTGAAGAAAAAATTATATTCATACCAACACTATTCCTAAGTTATTATTCACTTATGAGGTGGTAGACACTATTGATCTTGATGAGTTTTCCACAACTCTATTCATGTTCCTTAGGTGGCATGGGATGCCACATTACTTTCAAGACACATAAAGGGCTTCATGTTGACCTCCATTACAATAGTGGGTATAAATTGCAAGTGTGGAGAAAATATATTGTCTTTATATTAGTCAAAAAGGAAATATACCATGTTTTAAAATCATATACAGGTAGAGGAGACAATATTTACTATTTAAATTGACTTCTACTTTACCTTTTTTGTCTCTATGTGAAAGGTGGCATGGTTTTCTTGAGGACTAGTCTAACTCCATTGTCATTACTCATCCAAGTGTGATATGGGATGAATTTGTCCTTGGAGTAACTTTTTTGTCTTTTTAATCATCAATCCAACAAATAAAATGGCTTGGATTTACTTTGGAGACAACTTATCTTTGGTGATAACTCACCCATATGAAAGGGTGGTGATATTTTTGGACTCCTTAATTTTTTCCATCTCATGCTTCCTTTGTAAATATATAAATTAATACTCCTTTGATTTATTAGGTAGGATAGGCTAGAGGAAAAGGAGTGTAAGCTTTGAGATAAATCTTTGAAAGCCTCCTTAGCATGACAATTCTAAATTTATATGTATTGTGAAAGCATGTTATTGTTTAGATAGAGAAGATTATTGAAGATTTTTTATGTTAAGAGTATGTGTTGAGATTTAATGATAAATATTGAGATGTTTATTGATTTTATGATTTGATTATAAGTGATTGATGATTATATGTATTGTTGAAACCATCATGTGGTTGAAGGCCACATCAAGTGGTATTAGAGTAGGTAAAATTCCTATAGGTAAGATAGGAAATTGTTGAAAATGTGAATGTGTATTTTTATTTTGTAGGTATGAACATAGAAAACAAGACTGAAAGAATGCCACCAGATAAAGAATGTGAGAAGTTGAAGACTCATTAAAAAAATTGGATTTACTACTAGAGATATTTGGAGAAAGTGAGAGTGAAGAAAAGAAAGAAGACTTGGTGTGGGAAATGGTAGACTCTCTAAAATCAAAAGTGGCTTCATTGAATAGAGAAATAGTCACATGTAAGAGTGAAGAATGCAACCAAGAACATTTGTAGAAGAATAATTATTGTAGCTATAAATATTTGAATAGAGAATAATAAATCGTTATTCAAGAGGATATGGAAATGATTGTTTTTGAATAAGAAGGTAAATACATCCTTATGAAGGATGAAGTAAAAAAGATAAATAAACTTCATCCATGAGGGGTTGCATGTGAATGAGGATATCAATAAATAATAATTTGACAACGTGCATTTTTAGCATGATAAAGTGGTTGTTTAGGGGAAATTTATTTTACCTAATGTAGGTTCACATGTGAAGAGTGAAAATGATGATGTTGTAGGCATGAGTGAGGATCTACAGTTGGTGATTTATGATGCTATGGAAGATGATACAACAGGTGATTAAATGATGTGTAAAGCAATCCATGATGGATTTAAGTAGAGGTGGATGGAATTTTGTGGGATAAATATCACATAAGATAATAAGATATATGGTAGAGAATATTAGTAGAGGAGGATGGTTTGTAGTGGGTGTAGTCTCACATGTGAATCCATTGGGATATAGATTAGATTCTGGTAGAGGAGGATGGATATAGTTTCTAATGATGGGTATAATACCACAAGTAGAAAGATAATATATGTGAATAAGAGTAGAGGGGAAATACCACCAAGTAGAATCTGTAAGTGGAAGAAAAAGGGGGATCACTTGGTGTGTTGGAAGGAGATGTTGTGCTCATCAAAATCCATGACTAAAAGAGTGGTTCTATCATGTACCACATCTATGTGATTAGGAGATCACAATATAAAACATTGGGTGTCTGATATAGAATCATACAATGGTTGATGCAATATTACATCACTCAAGAATTATGTGGTGTGTTTATGTGATTGTGTCTTCATTGATTTAGTGCTCATGTGTTCATGTGTGTGATCCTGCAAAGCTTGTAAAATAATCAAGTCAAATTGTAGGATATAAGTTCTTTTCAACTAGAGGAGAATGATGTGGAGGAAAAAAATATTCATGGCAACACTATTCTTGATTTACTATTCACTAATGATGTGCTAGACACTATTCATTCTGATGAGTTATCCACGGCTCTATTCTTGTTGCTTAGGTGGCATGGGGTGCTACATTAATTCTAAGGCACACTAATGGCTTGATGTTGGCCTCCATTACTAGAGTGGATTAAAATATCAAGTGGGGACAAAATATAAAGGATTTAAATTAATCAAAAAGGAAATATACCATTTTTATAACCTTATACAAGTGGAGGAGACAAGATTTACTATTCAAATTGACTTTTATTTTACCTTTTTTATCTCTATGTGAAAGGTAGTGTGGTTTTATGGAAGACTAAAATAAATCCATTATCCTTACTCATCCAAGTGTGATATGTGGGGAATTTGTCCTAAGTAGAACCTTTTTGTGTTTTGTAATCATCAATCCCACAAGGAAAATGTTGTGGATTTCCTTGGGAGACAACTTATAGTTGGTGATAATTAACCCATGTGAAAGGATGGTTCCATTTTGGACCTCCTTTGACATTTTCCATTTTATTCTTCCTTTGTATATCTATAAATGAAGACTCCTTTTCTTTGTTAGGTAGGCTAGGCTAGAGGAAGAAGAGTGTAAGAATTGGGAGAAAGCTTTTATAGCATCCTTAGCATGATGATGCCATGTTTGTATGTGGTGTGTAAGATTTTTGAAGTTTAGAAATAAAATCTTATTGAAGCTTTTGTATGTGTTGAGATCTAATGATAAATATTGAGATGTTTATTGATTTCATGAGTTATTTATGAGTTATTGATGATTATATGGATTGTTGAATCCATAATATGGTTGGAAGCCACATCAACAATCCTTGCATAATCCAAATCTAAATATTTTAAACCATGAATTAACTCATGATTTTTCAATACCTTTAACCCTTTCTCACTCATGTGGCCCACATGTAGATGCCATAGATGAGAAATATCTTCTTTTATTTTAGATATCATAACTACTTGACTGAGATCGGCACTCCCTTATAATATGGAAAATTTTATAAATTTTAGATCCTTAAATACAGCTAAAGCACCTTTAACCACCTTTAGAGCTCCACCTTAACCTCTGAACTTATAACCTGAGGAATATAATTCACTCAAAAAAAAATCATTTAAGTTATAGTATATGTCTTACTTCTATTAGAGTCCTTACTATTACATCAAATATTTTTATATTAATGTTACCAATACCTTCTGTCTTCCAAGAAACATTATTTCCCAAAAGAAGAAAACTTTTTTCAATGGTTTGGTAGGAAGAAAACCAACTCCTATGTAGATACATGTGGTGTGTAGCACCAGAATCCAATAACCATTCATCATGATAAGAGGAAATATTAAAAATAGATAAAACATCATCACTCATACCTTCATTTGATTCTACCTAATTTATTTCCTTGGTAGATTTTTCCTTCTTTTCACCTTTTTTCCTCTTCTAACAATCCTTCATAAGATGTCATGATTTACTACAGTTCCACCACTTTGTGTTATTCTTCATGAATTATAACGTAGATCTAGATATTCCTCTAGAGTTTTCCCCTCTCTCTCTATATATTCTCCTAGCAACCATAGCTTCAAGTGTAGAAGTCTCTAGACTAGATTTTCTCTTCATTACTTTATCCAACAATGTTCCCACAATAGAATAGTATTCAATATCAGTAGCATTAATGAAGATAATAAAAGTTACTATATTATCCAAAGAATCTATCATAGTACATAATAAGGTGATTGCCTTGCATTCTTCATCCACTTTCACACCAATCCTAGTCAATTGGTAAAACAGAGTCTTAAAAATATTTAAATGATCAAAACATTTCATATATTCTTTCATTTTCAATTTATATAGTCACCTCTTCAATTAAATATGATTTATTAATTATTTTTTCATGGAAATTACTTCTAATTTGATCCATAATCTTACTATAATCATTTCTCCAACTATGTTGAAAAGAACCTCATTTTGCTAAACATAATCATATTATACTGAGAGATCTTGTATCTAGCTCTTCCCAGTAATTATCATTCATCGTCATGGGTTTCTTTATCTTTCAATCCATGGATTTGTGCATACCATGTTATACCAACACATCATATCCTTTGAGTTTCTAAAACTAATTTTTTTTTCTTATTGTTAATCTTCTCCACCTCAAAATTTACATTTGTAACTTTCACCATTTGATGCTTCAAAAAACAACACCAAATCTAGAACATAGTTATTGAAAAATAAGAGTACAATTTTCTATGATACTACTTGTTAGGAAACCACACACTCTTTATGAACTTTAAATATAATATAAATCAATAACCAATATAAGCAAATAAACAAAATATCCAACAAACATGAGACAAAACACAGTATTTATGTGGTAAAACCTTAGCAAAGCTAAGGAAACATCCACAGTGCAAGATACGAAGCTTTATTAATTCTAAGAATAAAAAATTACATGTGAACTACCTTTGTAGATTACATTTGAAGTACACAAATATAAACATGCCTAATTTGCAAAGAACTATTAATATTCCTCCTCCTAAAAATAGAGTGTAAAAATGCCTTTATGACTGTCCTTCTAAAGATAGAATCTGATGGAATTCATCTTCCTAAAAACATGGGTTTAACTCTTTGAATTTTGTCTTTGGAGGTGTTTCCCATGAACCCCCACTAGGGGGGATCCATAGGATGTCACTGCTTCTCTGGAGCCTCTTATGAAAAGTGGTGGATGTTATCCCCCAATGCCCCCATTTTCATGGAGTGGGTTATAAATGATAACACAAAAGAATAAAAAAATTAACTTTGTTATCACATATCTAACAATTTTAAATAGACCATTTTAAAAATTATTTTAAGATATTATGAAACATGGAGTCTTTGTACTAGGGATGTGAAGTGAAGCAATAGGGTGTCAGTCACTTCATCAAAAAAAGTGTGGTTTTTTTGCATCTTATTTACTCGAGATTTTATAAACAACAGTCTTACTGAAAACTATTTATTTATAATTTAATTGAGAGAAAAAATCAAAAATCAAAATTACTTTAAAATATTTTCTTGAAAAATTTAGTAGTTTAAATCATATATGCAACCTGAACAAAAAATACTCTAGGATGTTTCATAAAATCTAGATATCATAGATGCCAACACTGGTATAATGTGAAATGGTTGGATTTCAATCATTTCATTATGTGAAAAAATGTCTGGCTTTTGTGCATCTTCAATTTTTGGCTCATCCAATGTCAAAGACAAAACAGTGTAGAGGAAGAGTACCATGTTTAAAAGAGAGGCTTTATGTTCCACATGTGAATCTTCTTAATTCCTGAAAATGTCCAAAATTTATGACCTTTCCTAACCAAGTTAAAAATAGTTTCCAATTTTTTTGACTACTGCATGTTCTTGGTCTTGATCTTAACTCATCAAATTCCCACATTTTTACTCTAGTTTCTCATAAAAAATAAATTTTGTTTCATTACATAAGTAGGAAAAAGACCTAAAAATTTGTAAAGAAAACAAAATATGGTTTTGAAAAATGCGATAAACCCAATAATATTGATTTTTTTTTTTTTTCAATATTTTTTGGGCGGGGGGGGGTGGGGTGCGGCAGAGGGGATTACTTTAAATGTGAACTTACATGCTTGAATGAATATTTGATATTCACTACAACAATTAAAATTACTCAATAAATTCCTAGATTAATGAATTTTCTAAATTTCTTTTTCAATTCCTAATTTAACTATAATACTTATATATTTATAAAAACATAATTTCAAATGAAGTTTATTTTTACACCTTTTATTTAGGGTTTATGGTAAACCATAGAATAGAAAAGATGGCATCTTGATATTTGTTAAACCTATAACACTAACAATATTCAAAACAACAAACACCAATAATTGAAATATTAAAAATAGAATATAAATAGATGTTGTGTAGTGTGTGTCTAAAATTAATTTTTATTTCAATGAATTCCTTAAAAGATGACATCTTGATATTTGTTAAACTTATAACACCAACAATATTCAAAATAACAAACACCAATAATTGAAATATTACAAATAGAATATAAATAGATGTTGTGCAGTGTGTGTCTAAAATTAACTTTTTATTTTAATGGATTCCTTAAAGTTTAGACATTTGAAAAAATCATCTTGAACTTTATTAATAAAATAATAGATGAAAATAACTATAAATTTGTTGGTGGAAAAAAATATAGTTATTACAAAAAAAGGTTTAAAATAAACATCTCATGTAATATTACAAGTTTTTATATTTATTATATTCTTTACAAAAACAATATATATTTTTAATTGTTATAAATAACTGAAATTATTATCAATAAATAAGTAATCAAGCAACAATTAAATAAAAATAAAAATAATAAACTAAATAGTTAAAATTAAAAAATTAAAAAAATAAAAAAAAGAGTTATTTTTTAACAATCGTACAAAATTATAAAATTAAAATAATAATATGAAATACACATTTTAATTTAATTTATAATTAATCTTGATTTATTTTAATTTATTGATAAATTAATAATAATAATTTAATAAATAAAATAAATTATAAATATATTTCAAGTTAACCATATAATAAGGGAAACCTCTATTTAACATAAGCAACCTAAAGAAAAGGAATATTCTAGCAAAAAAAAACTTATAAATTATTATAGAATTTCTCACTACAACAATCCATACCAAATGAGAAAAGAACAATACAAAAAATGAATAAAATAAACACCACCTTTACTTTTAATTGATCATGTCTTTTGACCTATTGATGATGGGTGTCTAAGTACAGTTCAACCCAATCCATTTATTGAGATTTATATTAAACATATCTTAATGGTTTGCCTTGCATTTTTGGTGAGGATTTTATATTGGACGAACCTTAGTCTCCTCAATGTTCATGTTTTTTTTTGGTTTTTTAAGAATGTTTAATTAAATCTTTCTTCTCTTAATTTTCAATTTTGATATTTGTCCCATGTTTTCTAATCTAGATGGATTTCCATATTTATCTGATATAGGGGACGCCAAAATTGCACTAAATTCTCTAAACATCATTTTTTTATTAATGTTTAATATGTTTAATGAAGTCATTAATTTTCTGGGTAATAAAGTGATATGTATTTTTAAATTTCACTCAATTTTTTAAACATCATTTTTTTAATTGTTGTTAAATTTAATGCTTAATATTTTTAAACAATTTCATTAATTTTTTTGATATTTAATATATTTTAAAATCATGTTGGACAACCCTTATATATATAGTAATAAATCCATAAGTTTTATTAAAGGAAGAACCATTATATACTTATAATCATTGTCTATCTAATCCAATATTTCTTATAATTTATTTATTTATCTACACATTCATCTTAAATTTTTCTTAATTTTTTTTTCTAAATATTGTTCCATGTTGTCATCACATTTCATAACACATATAACCATACAAACCTTAAAATACAATAAACTTTCTTTATAGTTTCCCATATAAATAAGATGACAACTATTAAAGGATTAAGATTTAAAACTCTACTTGATATAATAATACCATAATAATATTCATAATCTGATCTTAATTCATGGTAAGTTAATTTGTCATAATAACTTATCATTATCATCATAGGAGTACATAAAATGTTACTGTTATCATCTATGATAAACATAATATTTTTCCTTTCAAAAGCAATTATCTACATGCATTAAAACATCACTTTCATTTGAAAAATTTGTGTGGGTTTCACAAAATTATCACATTGAGGGAAGGACTAGTGCATTGATCATGTTCTCAATTCTCAATCCCTTAACAATAATTCACAAAAGAAACCATATGTATGGAAGTAACATTATGTTTTTCAGACAAAATGACATCTTATCAATATTTAGATTTAATCAATAGTAATATGCCTCTTGAAGTTTACTAGCATTAGGAATAACATAATTCAAGCCTATGCTCATTAATAACAATCTAAATTGAATGTAACCAAGTTAGGGATTTTGTATCAATTTATAGGTATGATACTGCATATCCTTTTTGTGTAACAAATTATGTATAACATTATTCTCAACCAAAGAAACTTCAAATTATTTATAGATAATTTGAAGAGGATAACAATAATTGGTACATCATTAACACTCTATTCCTTTTTAGTTAAAAGTTTCTTTTCAAGCACACATTAATCCCTTATTCACAAACATATTCACCACACTTATGAAAGATTGAATATAACAAGAAGAGTTGTTAGACCTCATCAGATATCTAATTTAAGATACAACCACCTGTTACGTGTTACTTTGGTATACTTTATTTTCTTTTACAAACCTATTTGGATGACAAAATTTGTTAAAATGTTTGATGTTAGATTGGTCATTCCAATCAACTAGTTATCTGATAGGTGAGAACTATATATTTAGTGTGGCTTGATTAGTATGCAAAATTCATATCTTTTTGTAAATGTGATGTTTTACGAGCCTAGAGTTACCAATGAACCATTAGTGGATCAGTAGCTTGCCATTATGTTTTGGTCTTTGGGCTTTATCATAAAAAAAATACAAAAATAATGAGATGAGCTATTTTTATAATGATGTTCACATATAAAAAAATATCAACTATATTCATGATGGTTACATGTAGAAGTTTTTATTTGAAGCTTAGTAGTTTGTTGTGACCAAGTTATGGTTTGTGTTTTTGGTTTACTAATTGTTAGAAATATACCAAAAGAGGTCAAATAATGTTGAATCCATATAGTAGATAGTTGGAGATTATAGTGTAAGGTAAAATATATAGTAAGTGGAACATGGATATAATGAATGGAAATGTGATATAATAAATTAATATTTTATTTTATTTTTGGTTGAAACATTAATGATGAGGTAATAATATTATAAAGTAAATAAGTGTGAAATACTCAATATGGGTGACAAAAATATTCATTTTGAGATTGAGTTTATTGAGATGTTCTTTTATAATTTTATGTGTTCTTAAGTATATACAAATTGAGTAGCATAAGAAGGTATTCAAATATCTTTATGTTAGTATCATTTTGGATGATATGCACATTGTAATCTTGTGTTGAATGAAAACTATTATCATCGAGGATAAACATTGTCAATGTTATGATGATGTGACTTGCATCTTAATTGCAATGTAATATGGAAGAACATCATAAATAATAAAGTCTCAAGAAAAATCTCTCTCATAAATGATGTCAAACTCATTGATTCAGATATGTGTTTTTGCTCTCAAATGGTTATTCTCTTCTTATTTGTATTTATCTTTGTTGATTACATGTGTCCTATGAACACATCTTAAAAAATGGGGAACATTATAATTTTCTCTATTATTATTATATGTTGTCATATGGAACATGTTTCATAAAGATTTAGAATAAATGAGATTAATACATTTTGTTGTATTGTATTTTATTTATTAATACCGATTACAAAATAATTCATTTATAGAATTCCATAGTCTAGAAACATAAGCTATCTATTGTATCCTCTAAATCAATTTGAGTAATTATTCCTTGTTAAATCATTTTTATTCTAGTTAGAAGGATAACATATTAGATAATCCATGTGGTTACATCTTTTTAAGGAAATATCTTTTTAGATGGATTAATCGATTATGTAATATGTATTCCTCCATGGATTCTTACAATTTCTTAATTTCCAATTGTAATACATAGACTTGATGAATTTTGGTGAAGGAAATATATTACCTTAATGTTGGTTACATCTGATTTGATTTATCTACAATTTGAACCAAATGATAAGATCAGTTCCTATTAAATTTTATATTCAATCAATATAATTATTTTGACAAACAATATTTCGTTAGTACATTTTATCATTTGATTTTTTTTATTTTTTTTGGGTCCCTTACACTTTACCTCATTAATCTTTTCCCCCTCCACTTCACCTACCCATGATATATCTTAGCATCTTTTACAGCAAATGAATAGAATTTCAATTTTTATCTTGACAACCAATATTTCAAATACTATTCAACATGTGAATATTTTTTATTTTGGGTCCCTTAAAATTCACCCACATGACATATATCGGGTCTTTTAAATAAATGTATTTATAATATTTATAATAATAACATTAATGGGTGTGGCATGTAAAATGCTAATTTTGTATATAATTTTTTAACTATATATTATAAAAACATTTTTATTTGAAAATTAATATATCATTTTATATTCATCCAAATATTTATAACACATCACATTATATGTTAACTAAGGAAGAATTTCATATTCACTCAAACAAGTAATTTAAATCAAATTTATTATTAATTAATGAAGTAAATTTAATTTTCATCTATAGGAAGAGAGTATGACGTATTTGAAAGAAGTATTTTTTTTGTAAATAAAAATTAAATACATAACATTATTAAAATTTGAAGGACTTGAGTCCCTCTTCTTAAACATTTTACTCTTTTCATAGTTATTGTAATAAAATGGTGAAAATATTATTAGTCCTCATAAATAATTTGTATGTGAGATAGCCACAAATGATAACCTTATTTATTTTTGTCATCTATTGGTTGTTGCTTTGGAAACAAAAAACCCTTGTGGTTTTTTCTATTTTTGATTCCAAATTCAATTGTAAGGGTAATTATGTGTGTGTCTTCTTTGTAATAGTGTAATTAGAATTGTATGTGGGACTGCATTTTTAAATTCCATTTAGGACTAACTGTAAAATTACACCATGACATATGTCGAGGTGTTTTCTATGTTTATCACTATCATATCCACCAATAAAGTATTCTAACTATTTTTCATTTCCATTTTCATTAATTTGTTGTAAACATTAATACACCTCCCATGCAATGTTCAAAGTGACAAATTTTCTATTGTTATTTACCAGTAGGCACTACAAACACATATGGCATGTTTTGTATGCCCCAATGTCTCTTTTGATAGTGGTTTTTAGATAGAAGTATTCCATATGTTATTGCTTCTAATTAATTAGGGTTTTCAATATTTATAATACACATAATAAAATGATTATATGTTTTATAAATCTTCTCAAATTTTGTTGTGTAGGTTTAAATATAGTTGATTAAAACATATTTATAAATAATAGGTTCCTAATGTATGTTTTCTCTCCATAATTAAAATATGAAGCAGTTTGTGTATTAAATTCATCATCATTTATTTTAGGATAATATTTTTGATCTCCTATGTTTGGATCTTGAAATAATTTTAATTATTCCAAGTTCAAGATTCATAAGTATTGTATGCATAATAAGTAATGACTTTTTTATACAAAAACTTGAATGTTATAATACAAAACCATTATATATGCCTTTTATATCATCTTTTAATATAATAGATAAAATATTATAAAATATTACCTGAAAATCATTTTTTTATTTTTATTTATTATGTATGCATGCACCCTCTATACATAGTGTCTAATGTGTTACACAGTAGACTGGTTCTTCAAAGTCATATTTTAAATCCACTTGTGCTAGTTGTTGTGCATTTTCAAGATATGGATTGGATTGTAAAATATTTTAACATCTATAATCGATTATTTATCATAGTGTATTCATTATATTTATAAAATACACTTATTGTATAAAACATAGATATAGTAAGGATGGATATCGTACATGTATATTTATTTGATGTGGATCTCCCAACCAAGATATTCTGAAAGGAATGACAATAAATTAAATATTAGAACATATTACATTAAAATCATCCTTTATTTTTTTTATTATGTATGCATGTACCCTCTGTAAATAATTTATAAAATTATGAGTCCTTATAAATACTTTACATTTGAGATAACCATAAATCATAACCTTATTCTTTATTCTCATCATGTATCAGTTGCTCATTTGGAAAGAAGAAGCCTTCCTTTTTCAATGGTTAAATAATCTTAAATAAGAAGCTTTTCAAATAAGAAAATTCTTACAATAGTTAATTTGTTTTTTTTTGGAGATATTTTATAACATTGATCGATATCGGGCTACTTGTCATGTAAACAGATGGTAGGGGAGCGTGGACGGGAGGGGAGCACAGATGTGGATGTAGCCCAAACCCTAACCTCTGTGAACGCTTCCCCATTCCTCCTTCCTCCTTTTTGGAGACCAGATCTCTGTCCGTGGATGGTGGGATCAACGGTGTTGGGGTGCAGCACATAATGTTTATTTTTATTGCATGGGTCCATTTTTCTACCTCAGATATCTATTGTGTGGCTGCCGTGCTAACCATTACCCTGATCTGAGTGGATCAAGGATTTTTTGGAGCAACTTGAATGCCATTGTGGTGATTCCTCTATGTAAAGGGGGAGATCTTTGCAGATTTCTAGGTGGATGGGTTAGGCGGTGGTGGTGATAGGTCTGGGGGTAGTCTTTTTGCTGGTGGTGCTATCTGGTTTGGGTAGTACATTGGAATGCGGTGCTTAAATGCTGAGGTCTTATAACTACGTGTTCCTTTAGGGGTAACTCTATTCCCTCAGTGGTTTGTGTTTGAGCCACGGTGCCCTTTTTGGGGATTGATAGAGAAACCCTAAGTTGTGGGGGAGCCTTGCTCATTAATTTGATGGGTATGGCAGTTCTGCCTTCATCATTTTGGCACTAAGGTAGGTAGGCAGGCCTTGCTATGGATGCTTTAAAGGTAGCCATTCGTGAGCATGTCCATTGATTGTGTGTTTAGGGGGGTGCTGGTT
Source organism: Torreya grandis (assembly GCA_037957365.1). Taxonomy (NCBI): domain Eukaryota; kingdom Viridiplantae; phylum Streptophyta; class Pinopsida; order Cupressales; family Taxaceae; genus Torreya; species Torreya grandis. The sequence goes on along the minus strand of JARHVA010002916.1, from coordinate 368,275 downwards.
TTTAGGTTGTATTCCTAGTTTTGTTTAGGTTTGAGGTCCTTGCAAAACCTGGGGTGCTTTAACTGGTTTATCCTCAAGGTTCCAGGCCCTTGTAAAACCTAGGTTTGTAACTATTTTTTAGTGAGTTTTCCTTTTTGGCGGTTTGTAATGCTTATCATTTTTTTATTTTTTGTACAGGGTTTCGAGGTCCCTTCAAAACCTATTTCTACCTTAATCTAAAACAATCTTTTTCCTTTGACAATTTAAGGGGTTAGGTACTATGATTCTTCATATGAATTTTCTCCTAATGAACGATTATAGAAGAGGATTTGAAACATTGAGCTTCAAAATTTTTAACATAGTTTTTCCAAAAGAGTCATATGTCAAGTCTCTTCTTATTCATTGATATGTAAAATATGGTGAAATTTAAGATCCCTTACAATAAATCACATTGGATTTTGTTGGAAAATTTATAGATATTTTTTTTAATCATGGAAATTATTAGACAACTGTGTATAGGTATGCTAGTGAATTCAATGGGAAGAAAGGTATGAAAATAGATGTATTCAAGACTGACTGGTTGCATTATGGAACTATATAGCCACTTTTCACAACTAGACAACTATACCTAGTCAAATTATATTGCATATGTAGTTGGTCAGTTGTATTACATATCTTCCCAGTGATAAAATATTTTAATTGATGGGTATCTTTCTTTTAGGTTTTGGGGCAAAGGGAAAATGGCATGAAAAATTCCTTAAACCTAAATCTAATTTCATATTTTTATTTCTCTCAA